>VXAZ01008167.1:955-426078 GCA_013399875.1 Gymnorhina tibicen | reverse complement strand
GGGCGGGGGCGGGCGCTGCCGCCGCGGGAGCGGCACGGGCGGGCGGAGCGGGCTGTTCCCGGAGAGGGCAGGGAGCGGGTTGGGTGCTTTGGCTGTAGCCTGGTCCGCTGGGGTTGGCAGAGACTGCTCCAGGCTGCTCCACGAGGACCGGCTTGACGCTCGAGCCCTTTTTATACAGACCGATTTTTTTCTGCCCCTTGTTTTTTCGGAGTGCGTTTCGCCCAGTGCCGCGGGCGCCCGCTGCCCTGAGCGCTGCCGTGCCGGGAGGCGCGGGGGGCCGGGGCCGCGATGCGCAGAGATGGGGCCTGTGGCTGCTCCCGCATGGGCTCGTAGTGCCCGCTCGGCGCTGAGTGCCCGGGTGCCGGGGAGGCGCGTGTAGGAGAGAGGCGTCAGTAGCGTTGGATTTTATCCCGTTGTAGAGGTGCAGGCAGACAGGGGTTCAGGTGTGTTGGGGTGTTTTGGTTTTTTTTCCTCTCATTGCCTCCATCAGCTTGTTTGCCCCTTCCCCCCCTCCGTTGTTTTATTTTTTTTTTGGGTGAGGTGGGAGCCTGGGGTGTCTGATTTTCCTCCAGCTGAGCAGTGCAGTTGCAGCGGTAGCGGTGAAATCCTGCTCCTCCAGTGAGCTCGAGCCAGGAAAATGGAGGCTGTGATAGAGAAGGAATGTAGTGCGCTCGGAGGGCTCTTCCAGACCATCATAAGCGACATGAAGGTAAGAGGCTGAGAGGTGTGGGGGAGCACAGGGGAGGGGAAGCCTCTTCCCACCTGGCCCGGCGAAACTTCGCCCCGGGCGATGCAGCCGCATCGGGGGCTGGCGGCGGCGCGACCTCCACCGCGGCGCTGGGGGGACGCTGCCCCGGGGCTGGGTCCGTGTCCCCGCCGGCGGGACCAGCCTGGCAGAGAGGCTCCCTGGCTTCACACCCAGGGTTTGGGGCTTGCGAGTTGCTTGCAGGACACCACCTCTCCCTTCCTCCTCCTTCCCTCTTTTCTCTATTTGTCCTGCTCAAACATGCAAGCTGTTACCTTGCACCAGGGTCAGCGATTTCCAAGCCTGCCTCTTTATTTTACAAATATTTTTCTTCTCCTTTTTTCTCCCCTGGTGTGGGCTGTCAGATCGGTAGCAGAATGAACGCAGCGGGGCGGGAGCGTGGTGCGGAGGAGCCGGGCACGGAGCATGTCAGCCGTGGGGTGGGGCTGGGAAGGGCAGTGTGAGCATTTCGGTGCCAGGAGAAGGAAAATCTCTGCCTGGAGATGCTCAAAAGTTGATGTATGCCTGAATTAAAATTGCAGCTCAGTCGGTTATGTGATATTATTTTCACGCTGTGTATGCTTGTGAGGTGGCATTTCCTTCTTTCTGTGAATGGATGCAAAGGTTTCAAGTCGCCGGGTCTCTCCACCAGCCACCAGAAACCTGACTGTGCTGATCCCGTCTCTGCCAAAGGGTCCCTTTGAGAGAGGCGCTCCCAGCCTATCCTTGGCACCTAAGGGCACTTCTGCGGGGTTTTCTTTGGGTGAGCGGGTGCCTCCCACCCTTCTCTCGTGGAAATAAAGAGCGTAAAAGCGCTGCTGTGTTCTGCCCGTCATGTCTCCCCCAAACCCCAGGGCTCGAGGCGCCCAGCCTCCGGCATACGGCCGTACTGCAGAATACTGCAGTGTTCCCCTGGACAAGGGTAGCTTGTCTTCCTGCCAGGGCCGACTGGGAAGGATGCAGTTGTCGGGAGATGTTGAGGGACGTGTCAGATAATGGGGGACTGCCGTAATTTAAAGGCGGCAACCGTGCACGCTGTGCTTCTCCCAGCCAGGGGCACGGGATTTCTCTGGGTGTTTCAATGCACGAAGGGCTGGTGAGCAGCGAGGGCTGCGGGAGAAAGAGCTGCCGGGTAGTGTTGGAGGACAGGGTCTGCTCCAGGAGGGAGCCTGGCAGAGGTGAATGGCTTCTAATGTATTTTCTTTTTTTTGGGGGGGGGATGGGAGTGGTTGGAGAAGCTGTTTGCACTAGAAGTTCTTTTTTGGCAAGTGTTCATATGCACTTCCCTCTCAACAGATCTTAGGAGACATTTAATTAAAAGCATGGCTTGTCAAGAGCAGGCAGATTGCAGAGAGGAGGGGGGAATCTGTGTATATCTGTCAAGACAATGCTGCAGACCTGGCAGTGGTGGTCCTCAGGCTCTCAACCCCTTTGGATTTTTAATAATGACTGCGCTTTAAAATGAAAGAAACCCCCCAAAAAGCAGGAAATGATCACAAATCCTGGCATCATTGTAGTGGGCAGTGCACAGAACATGCAGGACATGTTCTGTTCCAGATGAAGTGTGGTTTTGGGTTTCATCACAGAGGGACACCTGAGTATGTTTATTCTTTCCTTCTTTCCATAAGCGATGCATTTGATTTTTCTTCCTCTTAAGCCAGTGGGCCTCTGTGTGGATCCATTTTTTTTTCTACACATTGCTACTTGCATGGGAATGCTGCTCATCAGAAAACATGTTGACATGAGCTTATGGAGATGGGCACAGGTGTGAATATTTTTTTCTTAATGCTCCGTAGTAGTGGAACCTGTTTTGTGAACATAGGGGGGAGGTTTGGAAGGAATCACTGCAGATCTTTAGCAGCATGGTAGCTGTTATGGTTTAACAAAACTGCTCATTATTTAGCATGAGTAGAACAAAGAATTTTTACCTGTAGTTCGGTTTGATGCAGCTGATGCTGTACTACTGATGAGATGCACTAGGATTCTTTGTGAATTGTGCACAAAGGAGCACAACAATTTCTAAGGAAAAGTAGCTATTTTCTGATCGTTAACCAGAACCTTTCAACTAATCATACCTTTAGTAGTAAAGTGAAAATTAGCATTTTAAGTGCTGTTTCATGTAGTCAGATCTGTGTGGGCAGGTTTCTGGCAGGATCTTGGAGATGTTGCGTAGGGGTCTGCCCACGCATACCCAAGTGCACTATCTGTGCCTATTTCTCATCGCAGGCTGCGATCAAGGCCCCACATGCCCTGCAGTGCTGAGGGATTTGATGCAGCGTCCACCTTTTTTTTAACTAAATGGTTCACAGGTTCTTTTATCATATGTATTGCTCTACCTTAAACTTTGTTGTAAAGATGGTAGGGTTAATCAACAGCTTAAATTACTCTGAAGTCTTGCCAGTGGATGCAGATGGGTGCTGCAGCTGAGGTGATGAAGATGCAGTACATGTGGACTGATTTTTCTCTTTGTTCACAGTAACACAGAACTAGCTCAGGTGTACCTGTTGTTAATTTTGAGCTCTGCCTGATCTTGACAAGGGTACAGAAACTGGAATTACAATTCCGAGCAATGTGGTTGTTTCCATTTGTCTCCATATACTGTGTTAGATTTGAAACTTCATATGGGCAATATATGTCAGTGTGACTAACACATCACATTTTTTGACAGCAAGATTGCCTCTTGCTGGCTGAGGTCTCTTGAATGGCCTTTAATGTTTTCTTCATATACCCCAAATCTCTGTCCACCCTCTACCAAAAATATTTTTGTGGCTGATACTCAACAAAACCTGCTCCAAAACAACTCAGTGTAAAGTTAAGTGATTTGGAGAAATGATGTTATTGAGTAAATATCAGAACAGTTAATAAACATCCCGTTTGTATAGCACATTATTGTACATCACAGAGTCACAGAATATTCTGAGTTGAAAGGGACTCACAAGGATCATGGAGTCCAGCTCCTGGCCCTGCACAGGACACCCCCAAAAAGCCGACCATATGTCTGAGAGCATTGTTCAAACACTTGAACTCTGTCAGGTTTGGTGCTGTGACCATTTCCCTGGGGAGCCTGTTCCAGTACCCAGACACCCCCTGGATGAAGAAACTTCTCCTTATATTCAACCTAAACCTCCCCTGACACAGCTTCATGCTGTTTCCTTGGCTCCTGTAACTGGTCACCAGAGAGAAGAGATCAGTGCCTGCCCCTCCACTTCCCCACGTGAGGAAGCTGTAGACTGCAGTGAGGTCTCCCCTCAGTCTCCTCCAGGCTGAACAGAACATCTGGAACTTCAATCCCCTGACAAGGGAAGTCCATATTTTTCATGCAAAACAAGGGTCAGATTTGTTGAGTAATATGGTGGTGTACATGATGACAGGGTTGTTTGTGGAAAGTCCGCAGTGGGAATTGTACTTGGCTGTTGTGCTCTAGAATTGGATTTCTATGCTTTGAGATTTCAGGATCTGATTAAAGAATCATAAAGGTGGGAATGTGTGTCTGCCCATCCCATCCTTATTTTGATCCATTGTCACAGCCCTGGTGTTTCCTACGATACATCACTGAGTACGTGGCACTTAGGATTTGTTATACTCTTAGGCAAGATCTTTTTCAAAGCAATCAAAGTTTATAAAAGCAAAAATAAAATATGCATGTCCCCTCAGAGGAGTAGTCCTGTGTGCTACGTGCAAATACTGTGCGGCTTGTTTTTGAATGCGGCGAGTTTTCTGTAGCTCTCTGTGGGAAAGGAGTATTTGATCTGAATGGTTTGTAACTCATTTCTGGCAATTGAGAAATGAGATGCTGCAGTGTGCTGTTGATTTCAGTATCTCTTTTAGTGCAAAGCAAATCATTGCAGTTAATTTTTGAGAGGGCCTGTTGCGGATGAGTTTCAAAAGAACTTGTCTTCTCACGCAGAGCAGATTTTCTTTAATGCTGCTTTTCCTTCTGAGTTGATTTTACATTCCTTTTAATCACATTGTTCTCCGCTATCCTGAAGAAAAAAGACAACACCTCTGAAAACATTGAAATTGGCTGTGTTTGTAGTTCATCATTTGCTTGATGGTATTTCTTCAGCTTTTAGCATGTTCTTTATTTGTCTTGCCTCTTTTGCCAGCATGTGTTTTGACAGAGCAGGGGCTTGCTGTGTATGCACAGCACCTGACACCTGTGGGGTGGGCATGGGAGGAAGATGAGTAATGAGCAGCTGGATGAACACAGGTTGTCTGTGACTTCATTTATGCCAAGTCAGAGGGTTTACTAAATTTTTATGGGTCAAGTGTGTATTACCAATTAGCCTCATTCGTCTCCCTGCATGTGAGAGATGTGCAGGTATTGTCCTGTTAATGAACAAGACAAAGTTCCCAAAGGAGGTGTGAGTTCTTGGAAAATTTTAGAAACTCGTATTATATGTGTATGTGCCTTATTTATATTTGTTTAGCTGAAACCTCAATAAAATAAACCTTTGCTTCTGGTAGTAACCTCTACTTTAACACTCTAGAGGAGGTGAATCCTTCACTCCATTGCTGCTGCTGGGACTCCTGGACTAGGCAATGGTGCACCTTTGCCTTCAGTCATGCAAAGCTCTTGGTCAAAGCAGAAGAGAGCGACATGAACATATGGGCATGAGAAACATTTATGTTTTTGCAGTCTCTTATCTCCTTTCAGGAAGTGACCAGTGAGAAGCAGCATTTTAATCTTGCTTTTGTAGAAGCTGGGACCAGGGGGTGGCCATATCAAGGATTAAGAGTTGTTTGTTAAGTAGCCCTGATTGCTTGTGAGGGCCTTGTGATATTCACACAATAATATAAACTGAGTGGGAAAAAAAATTGATGGAACAAATAGAACTGCTGAGACAGTTACTACAGCAAGTCCAGCTGCAAGTCCTCAGCCTTTGTGTTAATCCAAGGGACAGCACACATGTACCAGAGAACCTGGGCAAATTTATTTTACCGTGACATGTCGTAGTGCAACAGCTCTTCCCCAGCTGTGCTTTATTTGAAGCTTCAGATCTCTGTGGAGATTAGGAATGTTCAGTTGAATGATTTTAAGGGCTTGTTTCAATCCAGCTATTATGGATGATAACTACTGTAAGGAAAGACAAATGTGTCATGTATTGGGACTGGCACTGTTTAACATCTTTGTTGGTGACATTAGCGGTGGGATTGAGCGTTTCCTCAGCAGGTTTGATGATGTCACCCAGCTGTGTGGTGCAGTCACCATGCTGGAGGGGAGCAGTGCCATCCAGAGGGACTTTGACAGGCTTGACAGGCAGGACTCTGTGAACCAGGGAGACCTTATTGCACCTTGAGTACCAAAAGGGGTCCACAAGAGAGTTGGAGAAGGACTTTTGACAAGGGTGTGCAGTGACAGGACAAGGAAAAATGGCTTCAAAAAGAGGTCAGGGTTAGATTAGATGTAAGTAAGAAATTTTTTTACTGTGAGTGTGTTTAGAACAGGTTATCCAGAGAAGTTGTGGGTGAGTGCCCATCCCTGGAGGAGTTCACGGGGAGGTTGGATGGAGCCCTGAGCAACCTGGTCTAGTGGAAGGTGTCCCTGCCCATGGCAGGGGGCTTGGGACAGATGATCTGAAAGGTCCCTTGCAACCCAAACCATCTCTGGTTTTGTGTGCAACAGACAGGTGGGTACAGAATTGGAGAGGAAGCACACCTCCCATATTGCACTGGCGTGTCCCTTACACGACAGTCTTTAGGACAACTATCTATTTCAAACCTAGCAAACTGGTGTTTCTTCCCCTTCTCAAAAAATCTGAAAGGAGTTACTTTGCACCTTTTCTTCCCACTTTTTTTGTTCCTCAAAGGTTTTACCACCGAGGCATTTGGAGCATAGCTGGCTGCTCTGATTTCTTACCCCCTCTGCCTCCCAACAACCTGCTTGCTCAGGCAGTTGGTTTGCATACGCTGAAATTCTTGCCTTTTCCAAGCAGCTGCAGTATCTTTCTGTAAACATCTTGGAGGGGGAGGGATTGACATGCAGTGAAGGCTGAAAGATGGTGCAGGAAGAGAGCCACTGCGTGCCTGCCTAAACACTGGGGTTCAAGGAACAGGGCATAGCTGGGAACATACTTACTCACAAGTAGTTTATTTTTTAGGAACACTCGCTTTCTTGATCAGAATACTCTTGTGTGACTGTTAACAATTTATACAACTGCTGAACATTTGCTACATAAGATGTGTATGAGGCTGGCTTATCCTGTGACATACCCAGGGCAAAGATTTTTAAGATCTCGTAAGAGTACGCCTTTTGGACCTGGCAGAATGCCAAGAGCTACACAATAAGGTTTGTGAGGTTGTAAGTGTGGAAGGAGTTGTGCAGTGCTGCATGAAACACAATTGACTGAACAAATGTTGGAGAACAAGAAGTCTGTGTAATTACAGGCTTAGTGCTGGTTAATACCTAACAGAGGGTCATATTCAGTGGAGGTTGCTGCTTCCTTCCTGAGCTCTGAGTTTGCATGAACTGAACCCAAATATTTGTTATAAAATACCTGAAAAGCTCAATTTTTTTGCCCTTTTTTTTTTTTAAGTACAGAACTTGCAAGAGTTGATGGAGTATTCTTGATGAATCTCTGAATGGCATCTTGTGCATAGCAGCCTATGTGTTTTCAACTTCTGAAGAACATTTTTAAGGTTTATGGTCTACCCAAATGCAGTGTGGTCTTGAAGATAAGCAGAGAGTAAAATAGGAACTATATCTAAAAAGGCTTTTTGGTCTACCTCAGAGCATGCAAAGATGAGTACAGAGAAGTTTGAGTTAGTATCATAAAGAGGCTACTCTTCAGAATAAAGTAGTCTCTTTAGGTTACATATACAGAAATACATTTTCCTCTTCAAGGGTACATTTTCGATTTGAAAATTATGTCTTGATACTGTAAGGTGCCAAGCACTGCTTTGTTTGCTGGGATCTATGCTGATGCTTAAGGACATTGATTGACTTCTTCCTGCTGGGCTGAGATAGCTTGGATGCTAAGATGTTTGGAAGGATTGGAGACAAAATGTCTGGTAGCTTTGTGGCTAAGGCCATAGCAGCTTTCATCTTCAAAGTGCTCTCTGTGTGACTTGGCTCCAAAGAATGGAGCCCATTTTACAGAAAGGCAAGCTATGGCTGCAGGTTTAGTGACTTCTACTCCCTCCCCCTAGGATAAGAAGAAATTGGATGCATCTACAACATGGAGTTAATGAGGGGATGTTTTTTAAGCTCCCAGTATAATAGGTTTCTATTCTCACATACACACCACTTTGTTTTTACTGATTAAGATGTGTTGCTGTTCACCACTGCGATAACCCGGTGTTTGCAGGCAGAAGAGATGACATCTACAAATGACTGATAAATTCTCAACAGAAGTGTCCTGAACTCCTCTTCAATAACTGAAACTACAGGACCTCTCTCCGTTTTTAGTGGAGAAGACTGACTGGAACATCTTAACCATAAGCTGGTTGATCATGAATAATTTGTCTGTCTTATGGGGTTTTGTGTGAGCTCTGTACTTTTCACTCTTCTGGTCAACGACCATAAGTGATGTGTAGTTGATTTTAATTCTAGGATGCTAGCTGGAGTACAGTCATGCTTTAACAAACCACTCTTGAAGGAATGAGCTTGTGTTGGTGTGTACAATGAGTGTGTAACTAGAGACACTTGGTTCATGGTACAGAAAGGTTCACATTTGTTCTTGTTTTGTCTTCCACATAAACTACCACCATGCTTCTCACCCGAGCATGAGATGTATCTTTTTTTTTGCCACAAAAGTCACATGTGTGCTTTGTAGTGTCTCTGAAGCCCTCTGTGTAGAGGCGTAATTTGGGATTTTTTGCTAATAAAGTTGTATTGGTGATGTCTCCTAACAGTACCATCCATGAGCAAGCCACATGGATGCTCATTGCCCATGACAGGGGTCTAATTTGGAGCTTGAAAGGGATTATTTATCTTCTCATGAGTGAAATGGAGAGAAAGTAGCCTGCGGTAAGTGTACTTGCACTTCACTGTCTGTCAAGAGGCAAAGTTCATTAAGCATTGAAAACCTGGGTACCTGGCTGCTGCCTTTCTCCCAGTGAGATACTTTTGTGGTCAACTCAAATGCTTGTTAGTACTTTGGGTCCTGAGATTGTTATGACTGCTTGTGGGATGGAGGTTGTGTTGAGTGGATGGTCAGAAATTAGGGTTTCTGCTTGCTTGGGAAGTGATGAGACCGTAGTGGTGTTCGTGACGTTACCAACACAGGGCTGTTGGCTTCAGGCTGTCCTATGTAGGTATTAACTTGAATGACTGCCTCCTGATATTTTAATTATCTTCCAGCTGAAATATTGTGGGTTTAGAAAACAGCTGCTGAGTATGAACAGTGGCCACTTAATGATTGAGTGGATGAAAGGCGGTATTGATGAGTCTCTGAGGAGAAATCTGCTATTCAGGCTTGCAAACTTGTTCAGACCTGTAGGGAAGAATGTGGAACTAAATGCTTCCTCTGGAAGACTGCTTAATGTCCAGCTTCTTTAATGTGGCATGGGATAAAAGGTCTTCAGAAGCTGTGGCTAGTTGTTTCCCACCACCCGCCCCCCCCGTCTTGTGAATAACTTCCTATGTTTAGAGAGGGAGAGACTCTATGTTTATGCATGATGTATTTTCTCACAGTATGAGTCTAACTTTTGTTTGCTAATTACCCAATCTTGGATTTAAACCATGAAGTGGCTGCTTTAGAGCTGAACTTCTTTATCTTACAAACGATGAAACTGAGCTGTGGACAGTACAGATTTGACGTGGTCCCTATTGACAAAGAAGGAGCCTCCTAAGTTGGATTTGTAAGCCTGGATGAGTTTTCATGGGTCCTTGCTGTACTACAAATTAAAGTCACAACCATAGGGCAACTGGTATCCTCCACTGGGGATATTTAAACATGGACTTAGGCAGTGCAGGTGTCATTATAATACAAATTAAAGACTCCAGAGCTCTGACAACAGAATGGTACCAGACTTAGGTTCCCTCCCCCTCTAAATGGTTAGTGAGGTTTAATAAATATGTGTGTTCTTGCAAAGTAGTGCTGCATTTCAGTGCTGCTGCTAAGGGGACTGGGCATTCTTTAGAGTTCTTCAAGTGGTTTGGGAATGAAGAAAAAATGGGTATCTGTGTTGTTGTTTGGGTTTTTTACCCCAGTGGTGTGAATACCCTTTTCTAGACTTTCCTGGCTGGATTTTAGTCTTGATTTTTTTCATGCCATTATCTGTTTTCTGTATTGTCCTAACGTACTGTTCAGACTAAAAATGAAACATTTTTAAAAATACTAAACAAGTGGTTTTGTGATATATAGAAGAAATATCCAGCTGACAGTTTTTTTAATAGCATATGAGATGTCTTCAGTAGTGTTTTGTTGCATAATTTCAATGTTGTGATAATGTGTCACCTTGAAAAGCAAAGCTTGGCATGCCTATTTATACTGTGCATGCTGAGGGAAACTAGTTTCTAATCCTGCCATTCCCTAAACAAGAGGCAGAAATAATGGAAGTAAATGTATGGATACAAGACTGTGATTTTAATTACCCCTGCTTTCTTTCCTGAAGGGTAGTTACTGGTTAAATGACATCTTATTCTGATCTTTGATGTGCTTTTACTTTCACCTGCATGCACTATAATCTCTCAGACCCTGAGTCTGTACCTGTCTGCTCCTCCGTCCAGTAATGTGTGTGTTCAGCTCTTGCTGTGAAATCCTGTGAAGTTCGTCTTCTGCTGTTGATGCCTTTTCATTCCTGGCCCAGCAACTGTTTAGCACAAGTTGAGAGTTCCTTTTGCTGATGGAGCTAAGCTCAAACTTCCTCTGTGCATGGCAATACCTTTACCTTAGAAAGACAGATGGGACTTTGAAGTCAGGTGGTCTCTTTCCTTGTCTTGTGGGAGTATTTCTGCAAGACCTCTATATAAATGTGTTACTCTTCCTGAAAGAGTTCTAGTGAAAGAAAGCTGCCTGAACTTTCAGAGTTTACTGTTACTTGGTCTTATAGTTGAATGAGTTGTGCAATCTGAAACTTCTCTGCTGAAGCAAAAGTGATTGTTTCTTGTCCTGCACCACTGGAAAACAGATGATGGACAAGATCAGGCTATGGGATGCTCAGTATTGGTACTTGGCTGATTGAGTTCTGGTTTTGAATACAAGAAGGAGGGAGTAGATAGGGTAGATTTAGATTAGACACAAATTAATTTATTTTACAGTGAGGGTGAGACAGTGAAAAAGGTTGCCCAGAAAAGTTGTGGATTCTCCATTATTGGAAGTGTTCATGTGTAGTTTGGGTGGGGCTGAGAATAACCTGATTTAGTGAAAGATATCCTGGCAGGGGGCTTGGACTAGATTTTCTTTAAATGCCCTTTCTAAATTAAACCATTCTGTGATTCTGTGTATTTGAAATGAGGTGGGTAACACCAAAGGAGTAATGGAATAGGTGTTGTGTACACATCTGTGTCATTATAAAGAGTGAAGTCTCTTTTGCTAGCAAAATTCCTCTTTCAGTGTGTTGTAAGATTTGAGACTCTAGATGCAGCTTAGAAACATTCATGAGACAGGCTCTTGATGCTTTTCAAACTAGAAAGAGGCAAAGCCAACAAGCAGAATTTTTTGGATGGAGAAGAGCAATTATGAACTTCAGGCACGATTATGCTAATTCTGTGCTCACCTGTATTTTGCAAGACCTTTTGTGACTTGTTAAGGGTCTAGGCAGTCCTATCCATGAGTCATGGACTTGGCTAAATGAGTGGATTGCACAGAGGATGTATTATGTTTGGTAGCACTTTGTAACTCTTGCAGTTATGGCTGGCCAAGTGTTCTTTCACCCAGTTGACTACTGATCCTTCTAGAAAAGGAAGAACTTCCAGTGCTAGATGTTAGCTGAGAAGGGAAACTGACTGTCAACCATTGTGTCTTCCAGTGTGTTGAGACATCTTTTTTTTTTTCTCCCCCTCCCTCTTTTTTTTCAGACTGTTACTGTTTTCCTGTCCTCTTCCCCTCCACTCTTTCCTGGTTTTGTCTGTTAAAAGTGGTAGTCTCTATGTGCAAACCATACTTGCTGATTGCCATTCTTTGTGTGTAACATCTGTGACCTTGTGTGGTGTCTAGCACAATAAAGTCTCTTTGCTACTTGGAGGTAGTGTAGTGAATGCCACAGAAATGAGACATTCATAATAATCCTTGTGATTCTGTTATCTGGTAAAAATATAAAAAGAAATCTTTTGTTTTCAGCATAATTTACTTTGGAGGGGTAGGAGGACACATGCACAGCCAAGTTAAAATTTTTGTTCCAAAAATAGATGTGTGGCATTTGGATGTGTTACTAGGGCGTGGAGCTCTGTAACACTGTTGTGTGTTTGGGACTCAACTTTTTAGCTTATCATAGCTGAACAACGACACTGAGGTGGAGAAGTTCTAACTCCTGTAGCCTGTGTGGTTGTTTATTTTCCCATTTCACTGAAGTCTTGGAGTTAGTAATTGTTAGTACTTTCCTGGAAGGCATACAGCTCTTGGTTTGATAACCCTTGAGCCAGAAACAAGGCACTGCTCTTTCCTGGTTCCTCTCTCTCTTACCTCTCTAGCTGAAACAGCCAAAATTAGATTCTGGATTTGCTTTACTGAAGAGCATCTCTCTGTCTCTTTCCCTCTGCCCCAGAAGTTTAGATGGGTTGTTGCTGTGAATAAGATTTCCAAACTGTTACTGCTGCCTTTGTACTTGATGTCTCAGCAAGAGCTGGTAATAGGACTGAAAAGCCTTTCTGATAAATGAAAGCACTTAAAAGAACACTGTCAAGGGTTTTTCGAAGATGGAATGAGTCTTATCTGTGAGAATTGGGGTACATGGAAATAAATTAATAAAGTAAGAGTCTTTTTGCTTAATGGAAAAAGAAGAATCATAACTTCTTGGCAGAAGGAGTGACAGAACATTTTAAAACTGTCAAGGCTGCTGATACTCAAGTTGTAATCTTAGATACAACAATCTGGGTACCTATTCTTGCCATTAGATGTCATCAATAACTGTTTCAGTAAATATGATCCTTTGCTGCAAGTCTACCCTTCCTTTATTGAGAAATCCTTGAGTTTCTCATGTGTGTCTCTTCTCACTCCTGCTGCGGGATCGCTGGCCTAAAAGGGAGGGAAAATCTATCATCTATAAATCTTTTGTAGTGTTGTCTTTATGCAGGGTGGTTGTACCCGTTCACCAAAAAAAAAAAAAATTCCCACCCAAGGCTTAAATTCTTTTTCCAAAGCTGCGTCCTGGTGATCATTGCCTGCTCTTTTCTGGTGTGGTGGGCTGACCTTGGCCAGCTGCCTTTTATCTCCTCTTCCTCAATGGGATGGAGGAGAAAAAAATAAGAAAAAGCTCAAGGATTGAAACAAAGACGAGGAAATCATTTACTAGTTGCTGTCACAAGCAAACCAGACCTGAGTGGAGAAGATGAAATTTAATGCCAATTAAAATAGATTTGAATAGTGAGGAAGGTGGACGAAAATTAAGACATCTGCCTGTGTCCATGGGTCTGGGTGTCGGGTCGGATTTCACTGATGATGGTCCACCCTTTTCCCCGTGGCAGTCCAGGAGCCGTGGCTTTGGAGAACTCCGCCCAGGCCTGGGTGTTGGTGTCTGGCACTTGCAGACACACTCGCTGTCCCTGAGGGGAAGCTGTTTCATGTCCCTAGTTGCGGACTGGCTACCTGAGTGACAGGCACGAGGCACCGCTTTGTTTCTCAGCCCTGAGGCAGAAAGGTGTTTTCCATGTTTTCCCTGCCTGTGTTTGGCATAGATTAGCTGGAGCTGGGCCGTGGGATCAGGTGACTAATCACCTATAAGCCCACTAATTAAGCAATGGGGTAGGATAATGGCATGCTTCAGTTTACTGGTGACATGCGGGGCGGGCAGCCGAGCCCCGCTGAGGAGCTCCAGGGGCTCTGACGCCGTGGACTGTCATACGGCAGTGGGAAACACCCATTCCGATGAGGACAGGTCGAATTTCTTCATTCGATGATGAAGAAATAATTGGGCACAAAGTTATTTTAGGGGAAATAGTCCTTGGATTAATCCCTTAACAATTTTTAAGAAAATTATTTAAACAAACCCTCGTTGTAATCGATCCCTGGTTTAATCTATGAGGAGCTAAATGGGAATTTGTGACCCAGAATCCTGCTGTGGCTCTTCCCTAAGTGTGGCTGGACCTAGGGGAGGCCTCCTGCTTTCACAGATAACACCAGGCCTGAGTAACCCTGACATTTAAAAGGGGAAAAAATTATTTTCTTTATCAGCCAGCTGAAATTGGAAATTGCAGAGGAAACTCTGGGAGAGGCAGCATTAAGAATACTGTGTTATTATTCTTCAGAAGTGGCTTTATGTTGCAAAAGCACATCTTGGACAAAGACATCGAATTCCACCTGCTGTTTCTTTGTGTTTAAATTGAGAAAGTAATACATGTTGAATCAAGGATGTGTGTGTTTTTCACCACTGTTAACATTTCTCTTGATGCTGCTTTGGCAAAAGCAAGAACTGTTGCTGGAAGTGAGACACAGCAGGGCTGCCGTGTTCCAGGTGGCACAGGAAGAGGTCTTGGAGAAGGAGTTGCTGCCCAGGGCACTGGCACTGTGCAGATTTACAGCACTAATTTGATTCCTGCCATCTCCTTGGTTTGTCCCCACAGGCATCACTAAATGGCTTCCTTGCTTCCTAGGTGCTGGAGATGGGATAAACCCCTGGTTATTTGGTCTTGTGAAGTGGTAGGTGTTGTGAACTTTTGCTGTAGGTAGGAATGAAGGGGGTTTTGGTTTCCACAGGGATGTGGTGGTGGAAATGTTCTTCGGCAAAGCTCAAAGGAATGACACAATTTGGTGTGTGACTTCGTGATCTGAGGGAGAGATGAGCTTGTGGATGTGGCTTCAGCAGGGAAAAGTGAAAGAAAATTATTCTGGAACCCAGATGAAGTACATGCCTCTTATTTTCAGCTGAGTTTATTAAAGAGATCAAGATATGGCAAGCTGAGCAGATAATACAGGACTTCATATCACTGATGTAAAACTGCTGAAAGGTTTTCTTTAAAAATGCAAAAAACAAGCAAAAAAAGAAACCCCAACAAAATCCACCAGCCAAGGTATTAATTTAGTGACATTAAAAACCACAAAAAGCTCCATTTTTCTACTGTCTGAAATGAGATCAGGTGCTATTGGCCAGTATATGGGGAGCCCAGGTAAACAAACTGTATTGATTTCAACCAAATGAATATAGGAAACTATTTAATAAAGAGAGCTGTTACAGCTTACTTGAGCAGGCTTGATTTGAAAAAAACAACATTTTTATAGACAAGAACTAAATAGTTGTGGAAATGTTTGACTTCTCCAATTTTCCTTGCCAGGCTGACCACAAAATAAAAAAAAAGGGGGGGGGTTTCTTCCTGAGCTGTGTTTTGGTAGGAGTGTCTTAAGCTTCCCTGGGAAGCAGCTAAATGCGGGGCTGGTGTCAATCTCCTGGGAGCCATCAGGTGTGTTTAGCTGGATAATACACCAGCGAGATGGAAACGTAATCAGGCTGCTTTGCTATCCGCTGCTTGCCGGCTTGCGTTTTGCTGGAGAATCCCATAAAGCCTTGGGCCCTGCTGATGACTGTCAGGGCTTCCAGGGCTCCTGGCATGCACATGCATAATGCATGAATGGCGGGCAGGTGACATTGAGAGACGGGGTTCAGAGGAGGGATTGCAGTAAGACTAATAGGTTTAAGGAAATAGCATTTTTTGCCTCTTTTAAATAATTGGTGGGTTTCTTTCATTTTTAAAATGTCTGGCAGTTTTTTGCTTAGCACAAAGCACTTTATATTCCAGGTCTTGCCACCCAGATAACTGCTGTTTTCTCTTTCCCCTTCGGTATTGGCCGCCGGCTCTGTCATGTGTAGGTATAACAAGGTTTTATGAACACCTGCTTTGCATTGTTTGGGGTCTTTTCCCTTTTTCTTTTCCTTTTAGCAAAAAACCCACAAGCCTTGCTGAAAAATACAGAGTAGAGTACCAGCAGGCTTCTGAGCAGGTGTCTGGGAGCTGCCTTTTGGGTGTACTGAGGAGCTGGAATTTGTGTGCCAGCTTTTGGGGAAGGTCCTGTCTTTGCCCTGAAAACAAAATACTGTCTCTTACGGCAGTGTGGGCAATGGATTTTGGTTTACTTACAAAAAGCAGACCAGTTTATAAGGGTGGATTGAGTTTGCTACAAGCTACTGCACTTGCTTGCAACCTCTTCCAGTCAGAGCTGGGGTAATGTTAGCCTTGAAGATCAGCCTTATCTGGGTTTTATTGTGTTGTTGCTCTGGTAACAGCAAGTCTTATACCTTTATTAAAGGAAGCAGGGATATTTTATTTTACTCTCTAGACTCCAATCAAAGGGAAATTTTGAGATTTCTTTCTACCACACTTTTGCTGTTAGCGGAAAATTTGTACTTGCTCTGCAGAGAGCAATTTCGGTCTAAAAAATAATCTTTTTTTTTTAAACTTTAGAAAATAAAGATCAGGACTTGCAAGAATGCTCGGTGTCCATATTCTAAGTAAAACCTAGGCTTCTAATCCAATTTTTAAAAATGGGGAAAATTCTACAGGAAACTTGAGGTCAAGAAGAATTAAGCCTTCTTAAGCACTTTGTATACCCTCAGTGCCATGCTGCTTTATCAGCTTCAATCCAGAAATTGTCTCCAAGGCTTTTGACTGTTTTGGAAACAGGTCTTGCAGTGACAAGGCAGCTGTTGGGAAAGTTGGTTGTCTTGAGCTGTCACTGTGCTTTTTCTGTGTCCGATTACAGAGTTATCTTGAGGCTGTGCTTTGAAGTGCTCTTTTGGTCAAGTCACACTTTTATTGTACAGGCTTTGAACCTGGTAAAGACACAGATGATCAACTGGTAGAGAAGAGCAGCTGTGATGCTGCCTTTGGCTTTGGGAGCTTCTCTGTACATGCTGTTGCAATATCCTAGTACCCCACTTCGAATGGGCTTGGTTTTTGCTGTATCCATCCAAAGCAAGGCATTTCTTTTCGCTGCTTCAGTTGAAATCCCTCTTGCCCAGGGTTTCTATTCAGAAAAACTGTGAAGCCTCATCAGAGGACCTACTGTTTCATGTGGATTCAGAGTCAGTCAATTTTGGTGTTCCTGGATTAGGATTTAGTAGAGTCTTAGTTACTGTTTTACATCTAGTTTAATTTGATCTATAGTATTAAAATCAGAATGCTCAAATTAAGTGTTCATTATTGTGTTTTGTTTTTCTTGCAGGGAAGTTACCCAGTGTGGGAAGATTTTATAAATAAAGCTGGGAAACTGCAGTCTCAGCTTCGGTAAGTTTTATGTTATATAGTCAAGATCCCCTACAGTTCCTTGGATGTGCAAACATTAAGATTAAATGCAGCTTTTGCAAGGATAATTTTCTAAGCAGGTCCTAGTAAAATTGCGCATATTTCATAGTCAACACCTGCATGTAATTTTTAAAATCCTACTACTGGTGTTTTAATATATTTAGGAAAATTGATAATCTACCACCAGCTATACATAATAAGCATAAAATGAGCTAAATTTCATGGATTTTCATGGAAAATTGGAAAGATAGTTTATTGTTCTTTAGTGAGCACACATTTGCAGTTGAGTCTATGTTGCCCTTTTTATTAGTGTAGAATACAGAGGGGTTACGTTAGAAGAGGCCGCAAAATACTAAAAAATCTTGGTAGCCTTAACAGCATTTTCTTCTGACTTAAAAATGAAGGGAATTGCTTTGCTGGATCATACATTGGTGATTATTTAAACTTAAGGGTTTGGGGTATACTTTGAAAATGGCATTCTGGATTTTTTAATATATGGAGAATTATTACACTCAGACCACTTGTACCTCTAGAATTAGTTCATTTGTAAAATTTGTTTCTGTTAATACGAATACAAGCTCCATTTCCTCACAACTCTCCCCAAACCACAGTCTCCTCTATGTTCTCCAGTGCGTCAGGTTTCTTCCCCAGCAGCTGTAGTGGCAACAGGTTATTGGCAGTCTGGTTTGTGGGTCTGTGTTGCATTATGAACCATTCCCAAAGAAACTGGGGGTTAGTTTCATTTGCCCTAAACAGCTGGAATATGCTGTTCTGCTACACCCTGTCTAAAATGCCACACTTGCACGTGGTTTTTTTCCTTTTCCAGCAATCAGTGGAGTATGGAAGATGCAGAGGAAGTAGAGAAAGAAGAGAAATGGAGAACTTTTCTAGCCTTTTGTACTCCTCAAACACAAGCTTTCTTGGATGGCATGAGGGATAGTTTTGTTTATTTCCCAGTCCTGTGGTGTTGCATTCAATCAGTGCAGTGCTACAGGAACGTGCAGGCAGGCAGCTTGAAAGCCTGTGTTCGAGGATTTGCTATTTGTTTCTAGCAAATGTGAGCCTTTTGCTGCTATTTCATTTCTGTGTGCTCTGATAAAGGACAGCAGATGTCATTTGAGCTGGAGCCAGGTCTTCCTGGATCTTGTTACTGGGGAAATGGAACTTTGTTATTAGCAATATACTTAATAATTAACAACATGATACATGAATAACAGTGTGACCCACAAGTTTGGAAGATGAACATCATGAACACTGTTAAGGAAAATCCCAGAAAAGATTTTCTGGTTCCAGGGCCCAGTATTGCTAGCTGTCAGGGCTGGGGGGATTTGCCCTCCCTTTAATCTCCTGGGCATGTGGAGAGTCCTTATGCATTTGCTTGGTCCTCTCATGCCTGGGGTGTTTTTTTCCTGTGTGTGTATTCAAATCTTTTGTGCTGTCAGTAGGCCATTTACTACGCTGCCAGTTATGTCTTCTGTATCTTGAGCATATTTGGAGTGAGACTTGCATAAAATCTGACCTAATTAAGCAGTCCTGTGGTCTTTCTGGACGAGGATCAGCTTCCCTGCAGGTCTGCCGGGGTTTTTGAGGCAAGCAAGGATCTCTTGAAACAAAGTGAAGTTGATAGTCCCTGTTCTGGATTTTGCTTGAAAAGGCTGACTGACACCATCAGGAGAGAAAATCAGGGTTACTGTTAGAAAAGATGTGCAGAAACAGAACCATGAGGTAACTGTGGAGAGGGCACAATTGTACTTTACCTGTAGAGCCCTGGCCTACTTTCACTTTAATTGGGTCAACCAGACTATAAAACTTCAGAAATCTGGACTGACCTGAGGTGTTCAGGGCTCTGGGGCCTGCTTATCTGGAACAAACATGTCTGGAAAATTGTAACTCACGTTTGCTGTCCACTTGAACAGATGTGTGGTCTGTGTGTGCTTTCCAAACGTGGAGGGAGATTGGGCTAGGGAAGTTGACACTTTGGATTGTGAAGTCTGAGATAGCTGGTGTACCTCTCAAGAAGGGTCCTGCTTGGAGGAGCACTGGATCAGAAAGGGATTTTGTTTATTTTGGGGGTTTGGGGATTGGTGTTTTTTGTGGGTTTGAGTTTTGTGGCTTTTTTCTTGAGATGGGGGGTTTTTTTCCTTCTTTTCCCACTTTTCCATTTGTTCAAGAACTCCAGACCAGTCTGATTTCCAAGAAATTTTCTGTTTCAAGGGATGCTTATGCTCCCCAGATGAAAAATGCAGGATCCTAGATAAAAGGAAGTTCCTGCATGTTTATTCTTAAAATACGCATGTTCCCTGAAAATAGCAGTGGCTGTAATTTGTTCACTAATGGCTGAAGTATAATGTGTGTTAGATTTGTTTTTCATGTTTGACTGCTTAATATTAGTTCATCAGAGGAAATCAGCTAGAAGGAGGGTGGCTGTGCTCTTTTGAAACAGCACCTGTCCTGTGCAATTCTCAGCATGGAATTAGCGTGGCCGCCTCCAAGTCCATAGTGCTAACACAAAGCGAGGAAGGGATTAAGAAATGAAGGAGGGAAAAGGCTAAGGGCTAAGTTCAGATATAAAAGAGAATACTTTTTGTGGCCTCTGCAAGTTCACAGTGTTATTCTTTATAAGCCTAAATGTTTTTGGCAGTAATTAAATAGGCATCAATGAGACACTGCTAATGTTTTGTTATCTGTATGCATTTCAGGACTACAGTAGTAGCAGCTGCTGCCTTTTTGGATGCCTTTCAGAAAGTGGCTGACATGGCTACTAATACACGTGGTAAGCAGATGTGTCAATATTGAGTTTAACAGAGTGCTGTGTGGTTTATACCATTTGTCGTAATAAAAAGAAGTTTTAACTTGTTACATTGACAAGCAGATCTGTGAGACATCTGTTAGATGGACTTGCACTTTGAAAAAGTGGCACGTGAAAAAGGAAGTTGTCTTTACTGAAAAAAAAAATGCTGGAAACCTGTAATTTAAATGTGTCATCAATCATGTGAACACTTCTTAATTACCATTTGAATTATATGTTGATGAATAATATTTTAGAAAGCAAGATTTACAGAAATCTGTATTCACTGGTGCTTCTGTACCTTGTGTAAATGTAAAAGGCTTGATACTCAGCTGGAATAAATAACTGAGGCTGCTGGAGACAGAGCAGATACTGGCTGATGGGGTCTGGCCTTTGGGGTCTGCCAGTAATGATGAGTGACCTGTACTTATATCTTTGAGCAAAGACTTTGCTTGTCCTTCCCCCTTAAGTCTGACATTCTTGGTCAAAATGAATTTTCCTGGGCTGTGGGCTTCTCTTGGTAGCAGTCTAAGCTTGTTGGTGAGTACGGAGAGCCAAAATAGTGCAGCTGGCATTCTTTCCAGACTGCTGAGTTGGAAGGAGACAAAAGGCTGCCTCTCTGTGATGTGGGATGCCCAGTGACCAAGGCATTGTGTGCAGATGTCCCTGCAGTGGTAGGGCATTCCCCATGGTCACTGTCTTTGGACTGCTGCTGCAGAGTAAATCCAAAGTGCAGATAAATCACTGGTGAGGGAGCAGCTTTTGGCCACCTCTAACCTTAAAGGTTTTGTAGCGTTTTTTTAAAGTCCTAGTGTGGCCTTGGCATTTGACTTGGAGAGTTAGAAAGTAATATTGCTGACATGAGGAGTGTTCATTCCCATTAGCAGAGTGCAAGCTCAGCCAGACTTCCTCTTCCTCTCACTTCTGGCTAATAGGAGTAGTAGCAGCTGCTGGAGTGAGTACCACGTCATAGAATGACAAGAGGGAAGAATTCTTTCTTTCCTGTCTAAAGCTAATATTTACATTCTGATAAGAAGTTCCTCATCATATGCATACCTACTGTAAATTATAGGTAATCTACTCACATAAAATAATAAACATGACAGAAAGTGGAATAAGCTAAGGATGAGACCCAAGGCAGAACTTAACTTGGATTGCTAACATGTCTTCCTTCAAGCATGTTCTCTTCTATTTCTTCTGCCTTCCCCAAGGGGAAACAAAGTAAACTACCCAAATGCTTGAGACTTGTCTTCTAGCTATGCTGGCAGGCTTACAGGGCTTGCATTGAGATACCAGCATGACTGAAACTTTCCCGCTCTCAAACAAAAATGGCTTGTGTGGGGTTTTGAAGGGTATTTTACACTTTCTGCTGTATTATCTGGACCATGTCCAACAAGTGTCATGTCTTGTCTCTTATCTCTTCGAAGGCACACTTCACAAAAGGAGCTCTGTGAATCCAGGCATGCCAAATTTGTATAGCTCCTCTGTTCTGTCTTCTGCCTTCCCTGACTGAAAGGATAGAAGGGAATTTTGGTTTTATTTTTAGGAAGTGATGTTCTGGGCAGTGAATCAAAACTCCAAGTTAGTTAGTGGTTCTGATCTTCCTCCCAACCCAACTTCCATTTGTGCCCATTCAAGTTTATCTCTGAGGCTGCACCTTGGTCCTTTAACAAATACAGATGGTTCTGCCTTGCTGTGGACAGGGATAAATACCTGGCCCTATGGAAGGTGATGGCAAAAGTCCCTGTGACTTATGAGGGCACAATTCAATAAAAATGTATTTTGCCATCAGTATAAGAAATTCTATTCCAAAACTGAAACAGAACAAACTTACTTTTCTTGTCTGATGTGGCAATTTTAACAGACTCTCAGTTTTCCCTTTGAAGGGTTACCTAACATGAAAAATTCTTTGTTAAATTTTGCCTGTTACTTATCCAGTTTATAAAATTATGTATTTGATTGTCTAATTGAGCATCTGGCTGTGTTTCACACTGTTTAGAGGGTTAACAGATAAACCAAAGTTTACAGTTAACAGATTAACCAAAGTCAGACAAGTTCATGTTCAGTTGCTGGGGATATATGAGACTCGTGTAGCACTTCCCATGACAAAGGCAGGGAGATTGGTATATTTTACATCATAAGGCTGGTTTATCATTGTGTGAGCCAAATGCTTCTTCTGGGAACTAACTGTATATGAAAATGCTGAAGCAGGTGCCTGCTCTAGAGGGACAGCATTAGTTCCTTGTAGGATGACTGACGTGTTGTGAAGCTGGGTGGTGCCTTTAATTTGTAATTGCTTATAGTTCTACAGAAAGTGGCCTGTTATTTTAAGACTCACTGATCTAGCTGATGAAAGTGTTTTATCAGTCAACAGAAGCACTTTGGCTACTCTTTAATCTGTTTGCATCAGCATTAGCTTTGAAAGAAGAAGAAGTGTTTGCATGGATGTACATGTCCACACACACACAAGGGGAGACAATCTCCTTTGCAGTCACCCAAGTGTTCAAGAATGAGAGCTTATATCCATCACAGCCAGTCCATGTTCCAACTGGTATCTTTACTTTGTGTGCCATTACTGCTGTTCCCAAGCATTGCCTTTCCTCTTCTGGTGCATCGTTCTCTCCAAGCCATTTACTTCCTTCTAATTCTGCAATGGTAATGATGTTAATCTTTATGTTCCCATCTGGACCTCAGATAGAAGGCATAATTGGAGCTCTGCCTATGGTAAAACTTATGATTGGATGAGTCAGATAACCTGTACTTTGCTGTATTTTCTTCACATTGTAGCTTCTAAAGTAGGAAAAGCCCTGAACGTGAAGTACCTGATGTTTTGTGGTGACTCAATACACAAATTAATTTCCCAACCAGCTCATTTCAGTTTTTGCTTCTTCCTTTGCTGTCTCTCTATTTAGATGTGTATCAACCCAAAGTTCAGTCCCTTTTTTTCCTCAGTTCTGTTCCCTCTGTTCAATGCTTTTTGATTTTAGCCTGACAAGGGAAAACACAGGGAAAATGGTTCTGATGCGTGTATCACCAAAATGTTGGATTTCTGTGGGTTTGGTCATCTGCAAAACATCATTTGAATGGGGAAGATTGTCAAGTTATGTTGCTAATTCTCTAGTAATGCTAGCTGTATAGCAGTGTGTGCTGGTTTTGCTGGTATCAGAGATTTTTGAAAACAAAATTCCTTCAGATGTTTTGATTTTTGAGCTCTGACAAAATAGAGACATCTATGTAGCAGTTTGTGTTATTCAAGCTGCATCTGTTTGGCATAAAGCCCAGCAGAACTCAGTAGTCTGCAGTGGAATCTGTATTATCTCTCACTGTGATTATTAAAGAGAATGCTCACAAAATATTAAATGAATGAGGTACTTCAGGATACCTTTAAATCCTTAATATACCTTAAATAGTATAATAATAACTCTGGGATGCCTTAAAAGTGAAGTTTTGTTTTGTGGAGATGTGCGCTTATGAGTTTTAGTTCGGGCTTTTCTTACATGGTTTATTTCTTTCAGTGTTTGAGATTCTGAATGTTTTTACCTGCATCAATAATAATTCTGAATCAGAATCAATTCTGAAGCATGGAAGAAATTTAAATCTAATTTCATTTAATAGCTGTTTACCTGATTATTTGTGCAATAAAAGTATATTCTCTTATGAAGGCAAGAACTGTGCATCCCAAATACTGTGTGTTTAAATGTGATATATGTTTATAAGTTGGGTTTCAACAGTATGTAAAAGGACGTGTGTAAATAGCTTTGCTTTTTGTATGCTAGTCTTCTTCAGCCTCTGCTGCATTTGAATGTCCTTTGTAGATAAGTACTAGAGCTCAGGAGCTTGAAAAAGTAGGTGTGAAAAGTAACTATCCTCCTTGTGTTATGAGCGAGATTAATGTGAAGACATGCACGCTGCTTCTGTATCCACTTAATACACCATTGGCAGCTTCCGTGGATAAAACCCTGCCCCAATCTTGCCTACCTGTATCTGCACAGGTGTAAATTAAAATTTATGGAAAGATGATCTAACAGCTTTGATTTACCCAAGCTTAAAATTGATCTTCAAAGTGAGGTAGTTAATGAGGCAGCTGATACTCAAGTCTTGTGGTTTTTTGTTTTTCATTCATATTGAAGGGTTTTGCATATACATAGGTATGTTTGATATTAGCAGATTAGTGAAATCACTTCAAGAGGGTGTCAGCATATCACACAGCTTTCTCTGGCCAGTTGGATTCCATGGATTGTAATGCTGTTTGAAGTTCCCTCTTGGCAAGTGCTACTAGAGGTATGTTTTCCCTGCCTTTGGTAATTCTGACATCTATTATGCTTTCCATCTTTCATTTTACAGATGTCTGAGAGGATTTTAAGGCAATGCAGAACTACTGACAAGAGTTGCAGGCAATTCCACTTCAGAGGGAGACTCTCTCTGCTGGACTGAGGGGTCTGAAGTCAGGGAGGGAAGTACTGTGGATGGTCAGCCAGCTACCAAAGGACACTGAGTAGACCTGGCAGCAAAACTCAGCCTGTGTCTGCATGGCATGCAGCAGCAGCAGAGTACCCAAAATCAGCACAGTAATTTTAATGTTACCCTTTTGAGGGGCAGTATATGTCAGTGTAGAAGAAGTGCTGCATTAGTGTCTGTACTATTTTCAGGCCTCATTAAACTTCAACAGCACACAAAAATGTAAATATGGTTTAACACTTTTACTTACAAAATTATATTTGATTAATACTTGTGAGTATCTGTGTCAGGTAGCTCTTCGATGGCACTACTCAGTGACTGCTCTTCATGTTTAATAAGGCTGCTTAAAATAGTACCTTTGCTGCAGATCAGTGTTCCTGGGCAGACTCTGCAACCACGTTGCTCCAGGTACTGTGTGAGTACCCCTTCGGATAGTCCTTGCTCTGGGTGATGCATTTTTATTTTAGCCAGAATCTCTATGGTACGTATTGAAGGGTTTTCCAAGGTGACGAGCTGCGCAAAGTGTCGCAGGGCTGGAATTAGCATCTGTTATCTCCCAAGGAAGTGTGCTTAGGCCTCCTGAACCAGTATCTCGCTCACTGCAAATGGCACAGTGCGACCCAAGGTATCGCAAAGCCTGGGTGCCACAGCAAAATGTAATGGACAGTACCGAAAGGTGTTATTTATTTATTTGTTTATTAATTTATATGGGGGGGCTGGGGTGGGGAAATTGAAGCAGAAGTGAAGCCTGGGGAGGAAAAAGACACCGCAATCTACAGCAGTAGACCTAAAAGCTGTATAACATTTTTGGAATAAACTGCTTTGCTCCTGGCTGTGGACTGGGGAGTTGTGATGGTGATCTGTGCCTCATTTCAGAGTGAAACCAAAGCTGGTCACAAGAGGAAAGGCATTCTCATTTTCCAATTCCTTTGTCTTGCTGACTCCTCTTTAATTTCAGATGCTCATACTCATAGCAAAACCTTTGTTTGAGCGCCTGTCAGTTAAGATAAGACTTTGTAATAAGTACTTATTCCTCCTATGGAGTCTTTGAAGTAAAATAATACAGTCCAGATTTTTTCTTTGTGGATTTTCATATATAAAATAATCAGGAAGAAAAGTATTTAAATGAACCGTTCAGTCTTCCATTATGTTTTCACAAAGATGATGCAAAATACAGGACCAAATTTGGAATCATTGGCAGATAATTTTGAAGCTGGATGCATATTACATATCTGTTGCATTCAGAGAAGTGGGACTTGGATATCCTGTTTTACAGCAGCTAAAACTACAAATCACAAAGGCTGTGCTGTTATTCACTGTTTCGGTGTTCCTGTCTTTCTGTAGACAAGTAGCAAATGTCAGTCCATGTCTTTGAACAAGCGTGTCACACTGAGAACTCTGCTTCTGATGTGAGCCCATTTGGCTGGAGCAGTCAAAATGGGATGAACATCTTAAATGCTCAAACACAAGACAAGTGGTTTGGTTATTAATTACTAGATTTTATACTTACAGGCTTAAAAGGGCTGCTCTGCATCTGAAAGATGGCCATTTTCTTTTCTTTGGGTGAGTGCAGGCATTTCAGCATAAAGAAATATTATTTATTTATGCCTTATTTTTTTCCTTGAGGTCAAGACGAAATCTAGCTCAGGGTCATTGACAAAATTTGTGCTGCTTTCTCCTACCTAAGGAGAAATATTCAGGGTGATAAACAAAAATAATTGCTGTAATAACTTACATAGTCAGCTGCCCCTTGGTACAGTGCAGTGACACAGGAGTGGAGTTTGCATTTGCCCTACAACCCAGTATTTTTTTGAGCTTGCTAAGGTGCTTGCTAAGAGACTGAAATGTTGTTAGGAAAGGGAGTAAAGCTACCAGGTGATTGTGTGTGCTAAACAGAAAATTTGAATGCAAGGCCAGCTTCTATGAGGGAGAAGAAAAAAAAAGGGTGAGGGAGGAAGAAGCAAACAAGCTTCTTTAATTCTTTGTCCAAGGAGTGGGCAGGTGTATTCAGATAGGAGTGGCTGGACTTTTTTCACATGACTGAATGTAAGTCTGCTCACTGTCGTCTGAATTGGAAATCTTTGGGATTGTGGGAAGGGGGAACAGCTCAGAGTTAATTTTTCATACAGTTAGTCGTGGTTCTTCCTCTCTCCTTACTTATACAGCTGTGTTGCTTTTAGGAGGATAGAATATCAGATCCTGGTTTTTCTGCAGGCTTGGGATGGATGGATTGTTGTTTCCAGCTACATGATGAATTTGTATCTCTGTGGGCATCTTCACGCAGAGCACCTACACTTCAGTAACTAAATACTGGTTTTGTAGCTGTAAAGAATTTTCTCAGTCTTGGCAGCAGAACCAGACTTTCGATGTCTTAAACATCCAGTTTGGGAAGTAATGAGGATAAATCATAAATGGCTCTGAGGATTTCCTTCAGATAATTTATTAGGTTAGAATCAAAGATGCAAAAGCATCCTTTTGATGATGGGATGTGGATTTGAAAGTGGTGGAGGCTGAGGTTTTGGTTGGCGGTTGGTTTTCCCAGTGTAGCACGTTTCTGTGGTGGGAGATCCCCTTTCAGGCTAATTCAGGCAGCCTTTTGATGTGATAAATTACTAGTTGGCACATAGTTACAATCCTGTAGTAACCACAACAAGAGAGTTGTTGCAGCTCTTACTTATTTTTAATCTGTCACCAGTTGGGTAGCAAAGGTAGCTGAAGATCTGTTCCCACTAAGTTTAATTTAGTATCTTTTTTATTTGCCATATGACAGAGAGGGAAGTTCTGTGTGGTGTGGGAAGAGAATTAGAAAATCAGTTCAGACTAAGCAAGGTTTCTGCAAAGTAGGGTGGTGCTTCTTGCCTCTTGGACCTCGCCCGTAACAAACTGTGGAAGCCGTAGAGCAGTTGCTGAGCTTCTGCAGCCTCATGCTTTGCGCCTCACAGCTGTCTGGAACTGCAGGTTTGGGGGTTGTCCTGTTGTTGGTCATCTCACTGGTGGCTTCCAAGAAGACATGTGATGGTGAAGTATGAGATTGGTGCTGTCAGCTGGTTTCTTGCAAACTCACCAGACTCTAGGGGTGTGAGTGTGGACCTGACCAGAGTCCTGCAGTTAACTCAGCTTCATTGCACCCTAGTTCACATGTCCTTGAGCTACTTGTGAACTTTGTATCAGGCGATTTGTGCAAAGGCTGTGGTATAAAATGTGTGCTTTCACTTGGGATGTCTTCTCCAGTTCCCCCTGTCTGTTCCTACTCTGGCTGGACAAAAATTGTATTTGTTTCTAATGACATAGGAGAGCTATACAAAAAGTGAAATTACAAGCTGCAGCAGACTAATTGCAAGTGGAGTGTCCATAACAATGGAGCTCCATCTAATCATTAACAAAAGCAATAACAAAAGTCATTTTCAGCAGCAGCAGTGACATTTGCATTGTCTAACAGGTTTTTTTTTTGCTCTCCATAATTCAGGCTGCCTCCCAGAAGGATGCTCTTCCACACATTTTCATAGGTGTCAGGACCGTAGATCGTATACGTTTACTCTGTGTGTGTCCATGCAAACTAGTTTTCTACTGCCAGGTGATTTGCTCGGTATATGATTCATCTCATGTTTGCATACCTGCTGCTTCCCAGGAAGCAGTGCATGTTCATGGTGATAATGAGGTCTTGCTTAAAAATAGACCAGCTTCCTTCATTTTCTTGTCCTTCTGTTTGCTTGATGATTTGTCGGGTGTTGCCAGCACAAATGTTTGTCCCTGTTGCTGTGCAAGCTGTTCACCCCTTCCCTCCTCCCTTCACGTTAGTTTTCTTCAGTGAAGCAGTTCCCTGCTCTTTTCTTCCCTGGTTGATGTAGTAAAACCTGCACTGTTCAGGCTTATGGGCTGATTTAGGAAGGTGAGGAAGAGTCCCCACTGGATCTTGAATTTCAGTAGAAAATTAAGATCTGCCTGGGACAAGAAGTGCATTGTGCTGTGTGTCGTCCTCTTCCACTCCCACGCATGATGGAGTCCAACCTGTAGAACTACTTCTGAAAAGTTAGTGTAATTACCTCACTGTTTCATTTCAGGGCTCAGAGTCCTCCCTCTTGTCTTTGTGCTTTCTACAACAGTTTTTTTTCTACAAATTAATCTGTGACCTGCCCTCCATTCAGGTTGTTTTTTTGGACAGGGTGGAGAAGGAAAGGAGGGTGGGCTGTTACCAAAGGAGCCCTGGGTTGTGACCTGACAGTACTTCCTGTAAAATGCTTGGACTCTCTGTAGTTACATATGCTTAAATCCTCCTACTGCTTTGCAGTTGGTGCTTTTTTTGTTGTTTTCACATGGGCTTCTTGCATGTAAAAACAAGTATGTTTTCCAATCTAATGAAGCCATTTAAAAAATGCTACCACCTTTCCAGCAGCCATCCCAACTCAAGCTTTGTGGAAACCACTTCAAAACTAGGAGCAGAGGCAATTGTGTGCGTGGGCACGTTCATCCGCAGTGTCGTGGGCTAGAAGAGGTCTGGGTTTGTACAATCAGCCCCTGCAATTGTTGTGAAATTCTGCTCTCCCGCAGCATTTATTACTATGTAAAATTGAAATCTGCATGATTTCCTGCTGTGAACGCCTGTGCCAAGGGACTGGTTTCTATAGTAACTAATATCAAGGAGCTGGCTGGGACTTCAGTTTGGAGCTGTATTTGAGCCTATTTTGCAGTTTGATGCAACCCTGTGTGAGTACTTGATGGATGACAAACAAGGAGTCGGGTTTGTGGCTGCCATTACTACTGTAGTAGTGCTGTGCACCTCGGCATGTTTGCTGAGAGCTAAAAATAGGCTTTTTGCAAAATGGATTTGGAGGTGAGGAGGGGGGATGTCTTTTTCTCTAACACCACTCCCCTCCCTTGGTAGAGCTGCCAAATGGAAGCACTGAAGAATAGATCAATGAGTGTTTGTCCTGGAGTCACTGCACCCCACCCCAAAGTGAAAGATATGCCTGGGAACTGGGTCCATTTTCTCTCAAGAGTAACAGCCATTGGTGTTGCCACTACTCTGTTTTGAAGCAGAACTGGTGTTTGTTCTGCTGAGCATGATAAACAGCATTGTTAATGTGTTTTCATCGACAGGAGCAGCTTCTGCTCTTACTTAGGTCCAGACACACCTGCTAAGTGTATTTGGTTTTGCAGGGTAAAGCAGGGGTTGGAGTGTTAAAGCTTGGATTGTATAGACTGTAGGCTTTCAGGGTGCCAGACAATATGCAAAGCCTGGTTTGCATCATTTGCAATTAGTCCAGAAAGGCATAGTGGGGTCAGGTATATGAAAATGAAACTGAATCTTCTATTTAGGGTCACTTTAAAAACTTGAATCATGTGATGGAGGTGGGAAAGAAATGCAGAACAGTGCTTGCTGTCCAGACAAGTCCTCTAAGTACAGAAATTGGACTTAGGCAGCAATGGTTTGGTCTCCTTTTTCCCCACACCAGTAGTTCCCCAAATTGTGATGAGGCCAAGCTCTCTAAAGTAAACTTGGGGCATTGATGAAAGTCTGAAGTGTGAAGATGTCATTTTGTATGACTGAAGGTCGGTTGTCCTGGCTATGCAAGAAAAGGAGATGTGTATCAGATGTGCTTGTCTTCCAAGCCCTGTCCCTGCAGAAGCCAAGCATCTCTGAGGAGAGGGTGAAGTTGTATGTCCTGTGTACTTGTAGACATGGACTCACTTACAAGGAGTGCCATTTTCTCAGCCAGCGCAAGAGGAGCCTTGACTTGGCCACCTTCAGAGCAGCCTCTTACTCATTTGGTATTTGGGGATGCTGGAGTGGGCTGAGGAAGGTGAGTGTAGAGAGGAAGAAATGTATGATGGACAAAGAGGAGCTGGGTGTGTTGTGCTGGAAATATTTAGGGTACATCTGGTACATATCCATGACGAAGTGAGGGGTTTTATTTAAAAAAAAATCTGTTCAGACAGGTCATCTTTTATATTCACTGTTTACGTATGCAAGTCCATAGTAAAAGTATTACAGTGATTTAAAAAAACCCGATAAATTACTGGATTAAACTAGTTGCGTCAAGAGAGTAATGATGCATTTGAATAATCTGAGATAATTTGGCACTGAGATATGACCAGATTAACAGTTTCAGAAGTAGGATTGGAAACTATCATTTAGGAATATAATAACTCAAGTTGCTGAGAAATCATCCTCACTTTTGTACTTGTGTAAAGTAAAAAAAAAAATCTCCCTTTCTTTGAAGCAGGTATTAAGTAGAATGCTGAAATGAGAATCTTAGAGTAAGATTTTGTTGTATTTACACAATATAGTGATGGAAGTCCAGAACATTCAGTTGTTATAAATAAATTAAATCCAAAGTACATTTAGTAAATACTTAAAGTGCATATTGTGATGGATTATCCCTGCTTTTAATGCTTGTTCATTTTCTGCTAGTTTGCAAAATCACTGGAGTGCAATAGAGCACATTTCTGTTGGATGCTGTTGTGAATGTGTATCCATTTTAAATCTAGGTTGTCTTGCAGGGACAGTAGCAGCTCTGTGTGAGCGTTAGTCACTTTGGTTCAGAGGTAAAGAGTTCATGTGTAGCTCTTTCGGAGCTGCTGCAGAGGCAGGAGCCTCGGTTATGAATACAGTCAAGGGAATGTTTTAGCTATTAAGCTGAAATGTAGCTTGCTGCTGGGGAAATGAGTGTTGTCACTGAGTGCGTACCGTGATGCAAAGCCCTCCCCAGACTGTTGGTTTCAAGCACGATGTGTGCTCAGGACGGGTAATTGATTTAGATGAACAGATTTTAATCTTTCATTGTAAGCTTGAGGCCGGCTTCACTCAGAGCTATAAACTCCATGTTTCTCAAGCTGCACTTTCACAAGGATTTTAGCTGTTCTCTCTGAAGTGGCTGCCTGTTTTCAGAGACTCTTTGTTCTTCACAACATGTTTTCTTTGTTGCCAACCTTACTAATTTAACATGACTTTCAAAATTAGGAGTGGGAGAAAAAGCCTTGTTCATGTATGTTACCAGCTAGGGTGAAAGTGCTGTGTGTATAGGTGTGCATCTATAGAGAAAATGAAGAAGCTGGTTGAGATGTTACTCTAGGGTGACTTTATGCACAGTGTAATTAAACTTAAAGTTTAGATCTGAGTATTTTAAAACAAGTTTACTTGTTAGAATAAAGCTTTCTTGTTAAGGCTTTGTGTTAGGGTTAATGGGTTCCCTCACAGGAAAAAAGCTAATGCCTTCAGAAGTGCATACAACCACCCATCTGCCCATCATGAATATTGCTAAGGGATTTTTGAGCCTAAGTGGCAAGAAGTCTGGTTAATGAAGGCTAAAGCTTGGTGAGGTTAAAAAATTCATCTATTCAGTATCCTTTCCAAAGCTCCTTGTCTCCAATGTTTTGACTGTTGCCTAATCTGTTGAAATTGGTCAGAATTTCAGCCTCTAGAGTTCAATTTTTGAGGTCATGATCGTCATGGATAAAGCAGTGTATGTCTTCTTGTTAATGCTTAACTTTTGTTTACTTCAAGTTAGTCACAGTTTGATTCCAACTTATTTTCACATGTGATTTTTATTTTTTTGGTCAAAAAAGGAAACTGGACTCAAAATTTGTGCCCTCTAGGTGCACCCATAGGCTGAAAGATGTATGAATAGCTTTCTTTAAGAGAAAAGGTCTCTTAGATGAAACATATTCAGCATGTAAAAAGCTTCTTGTGACCAATGGGAATAAACATTAAACATTAATGATGCAGCTTTAAGTTGCATGGAAACAAACTGGGGCAAGTCAGTTCATTTTACCTTTGATTCACTGCTTCCAACCGTTAGGAAAGGTTGAAGGGACACAGGGCAAACAGAAGTCTCTTCCTTTAGCTTTTTCTTGTAATGACATATTTTGCCTCAAACAATAGTTTCAGTAAGTAGATGCACAAAATTTATAGTTTATAAAATTTATAAATTTCTTTTTATTTTTAAAAGCACTCAACGCGATAACAGCAATTTACATAATTGCAATGATTTCTAGTTAAAGGGAGATCTAGTTCTGTTTAAAGGGAGAGCAAAATAAAGACTTCCAAGAATAATCCTGGATTGTAGAGGTTTCGACATCCCCCAGGATGGAGGTGTGAAGTGGTAGTTTGACCGCAAGACTTGGATGTCAAACATTGCCAGGCACATCTATTTTGTATAATGTATCTATAGCAATGAGAATTTCTTTTGGTCTTAAGATCTGTGAAGTTTATTCAAGTTACTTGGAGATCCAGTGTGAGATGCTGCTTTGGAGATCAGTGTGAGATGCCATGTAATTCCTGCAAAGTGACCACATCAAAACTGTGGGGTCTGTATTTCCTGGTATCTAATTCCTTCAGTAATGTTATTTAGGATCTTAGATATGCTGCTTTGCATGCCTAGAACTATCCCAAAGCATTACTGGGACAGGACCAGGTGGATAACTGTTCACAGAATCTAGGGGGCAGCTAGAGTTTCACACTCCCCCCACTTCCTTTTTTTCCCCCCTTTCTTTTTAAAAAAAGTGTGGGGTAACTCATTCTCTGATGTTTCGTGGCTTTGTCTGGATTTCCCTCTCTGGTTCACTTAGTTCTGCTTTGCAGAGGGCATTGTTTGTTTTTATTGGAAAGAGGCTTACCTGTGGTTTTTTGTTTTCAGCTTCTGTGGGTTTCTGTGCTTTTTCCTTTCTGACTGTGGCCCTGCATGTTTCCTGCAGCATTTTCAACATATTTGCATTAAGAAGGATGATTTGAAAATGTGTATGTGGAACAGCCTCATTTCACAAGAGGATTGGTGATAACAAGAGATAAGCAAGATGCAGTATAGATTGGTTGAATGGGATTAGGCCTAGCTGAAGTTATGTTACTCTTTTCTTGATCCCTGGAAACTTCAAGTGCTCTTCTTGCAGCACATACAGACCTTTCTCAGGGGTTGTAGAGGAAGGATTAAGGCAGACAAACTCGTTTCTGCCACGGAAAGAAGGTGTCAAACTAGACAGTCCTGAAAACCTTGTTTTTAAAGCTCCACTTCCCTGGCCATATTAGTTCAGGGTTTAATTACACAATAAGATTTCTTACATGCAATATATTTGAACAAAGACCTTTCCAGGCAGCAATGAACACTTTGTTTGTAATAACTTACCTTCTCTTTTGTTTTCTGTTAACTTATTTTCAATTTCAATTCTGTAGGTAGAGCTGCAGCTCTTTTTAGGATATTTAAACAGGGTCTATGGGGAGTTTGCTTTGTGGGAATAATTGTCAAAGTCTTCTCACTAGTTAAAGCTATAATGAAACCCATTTTAATATTTTTGTAAGGCTATTTTTAGACTAATTTATGCTGATGGGAGAGTAGGAGTAGAGTTGCTTTGGCACAAACATGAGGAACAGCATCCCGAGGTTGATGGATATGTTCTCAATATAATTTATCAGTTAATTAATTCTGTTTGGAAAGGTTGCTGTGAAAGCACTGAACAGTGATGGCCTTGCATGATTTAAATATCTGTGAGCTGCTTTAGTATGGACAACTGGACAGTTCAGTCTTGGAGAAAAAGTAGCTTCTAAGCTTAGAAAAAAGCCTCTTGGGTTATCCTTGTTAATAGCCATCTAGTGCATAATTCAGGAATTTTTAAAAAATCTTTTATGAAGTATTAGGGTGAAGTATGATTAGAGGATTATTCACACCAGTTACCTGTGCAAGAAGCAAAATTTTGCCCAGCTGATGTGAGAACTGTTCTTTGATAAGTATGAGTGAGTGAATGAGTAGTGGGGACCAGTGGCTGCCATTTTAGGATTTACATATGGAAAGCATCAGGCCAGAAAGCCTCTCAGGCTCTTTGTCGCCCTACCCTTTTGTTTCTTAGCCAACTGAATGCCTCCCTGTTTGGCTTCACCCCTCTTCCCTGGTCATCTGCTTCACCTTGGTTTTGAAATATGTCTGTGCCGCTGACCACAGAAGTAAAACTTGGCTTTGATTTGAGTTTCATCTTGCACTGGCTGGTCTCTGTCCGTGGGAGAAACTGGACCAGGGCTTCAAAGCATCAAAATGATTCACAGCTAATTTTCTTTCCAAGGACCAGGAGGACCATTAGATCATCTAACCTGATTATCTTTGGAGGGCTGGTCAGGGCTTAGTCTGCTGCAGGCCTTGTGCTGGACACAGCTGTGGCTGGAGCCCTCCAGCACAGAGAGGCGTGGGAACAGGCAGTGTCTCTGGAGTGGCAGCTGTGCTGGAAGATGCTCTGCGTGCATCTTTTTGGTATAAATGTATATGTAGAGAAAAATTTAATCAAACTAGTACCCATAAGAAGCCTTGCTTGGATTTCTGAAGGAAGTACAGACTTTGGGTTTGGTTGTCTGTCATCAGTGGATTTTGCATAAAATTCACAGACCAGGGAGAGATTGTCTTGCCACAACTCGGAGTGTGCAAGAAAACATACTGCCTTCTATAACATCACTGTCCTTGTGCTCATGGACTGTGTCAAGCCATGGCCTGGAATGAAATGTCACGGCCAGGAGAGAGTAGGGTGCTGTGGAGAGACCGGTGACTCCCATTTGGGGGTGGATAGCTGCAAGAGTTCAAGTGAAACTGCCGTGAGGAGATCTGCCTTTGCCTTCGCAGGGCTCATGACATCTGTTCAGCACAGAGCTCCCTTGGCTCATGATGGTATTGGTGACTGAAGTCCTCTTCAGAACTGTCAGTTTTGTATGCTTTCTTTTTTTCCTTCCTCTTGTGGATTGTGAAATTTCCCCGTGGCAAATTATTCTATGCCCAAACTGCCCGAAGGTTACCCCTTCCTGTGAAATAAGCAGAGCTGTGTCGGTGGGAGCAGAGCCAAGAGTGGAGGCTTGCATCTTGATTTCCTATGGACTTACTTCATTAAGGAAATGGATGGTGGTAGTGGGTCACTTAACACTTGCGTATTTTGCAGTTTTTGTCAGTGAGAGGAGACAAAAAGCCCAGCTGCAGCAGCGGTCATGGAAGCTGCAGGTGTGAGCTTGGCTGGAGAATGCCAAACTGCCATCTGTGGTGAGGCTTTGTGGAGTTTTTTTCTTGCAGGCGATTTGCCTAGGAATGAGAGCTAGAATACAAAATAACAGGAGTAACTGAAGATAGCTTTCCTTCAGTTTCTGCCACCTTGCTGCTTAGGCGAAAGTCTGTGAAACTGTAAGCACTGAAATTGCATCAGGCTTAAGGGATAAATGTAGGTGGTTCCCTGCCAGCATGTGCAGTCTTTTAGGTACTTTCTTCCCATGTTGCTTTAAGCAGGTTTGTCCTCTGCTGTCTAGAAGATGTGGAAAAATAGAAGGAAAGTTGCAGGTGTTATTTGCATAAAATGTGTAAAGAGAAGAAAAGCAGCAGAATATTGCATTGCTTACTTATGGGGTTAATACCCATTTTTGTGCCTGTGCTCTGACATTTTAAAGCTAGATAGTACAGTAAGTCACCTTAAGCATTTAAAAAAAGAAATATAAAATGTGATGGTTGCCATGATTAAGTCAGTGATGTCCTGTATGCATTTTAAATTCCTAGTCCCCCAGTGCTGTTAAAGTTTTTTGTCTGGTGTGCAGCACGTCTCTTTGTTTACAAAATGCCTCGGAGCTGCATGGATTCCCTCGCACTGTGTGCAGAGTGGTTTATAACAGTTAGGCATGTGTTGTTCTGACCAGGGAGATGTACTTGGAGCTGTGCTTTGGATTGCACAAATAACAGTTTCCAGGAATGGTCATGAGGATCAGCAGGAGGAGCTTTGAAGAGTGCGTGGGTGCAGCATGATCTTTGGCTGAGGGGAAGCCCTTTGCTGGTGGCTGGGGGAGTTCAGGCTATTCCGAAATGCAGAGCCTGAGCAGTTATTTTCCCAAACAGCTTCCTGGAATAACAGAAAGAAGGAATCTAAGTATGCTGTCTCTCCTCTCTTTTCCTCCTGATTTGCACTACAAGAAGGAGTTAGGCAGTGAGGAAACCGATTTTCTTTTAAAGTTGAAAACATTTGCATAGGGCAAGTTACAGTCACAGCTGTCTACTTTTGAGACACTTTTTTTTGGAAGGAGAGGCTTTAAGCAGCTGTAAGACCAGAAATGCAGCACAATGCATTAGTGACTGTATTTGTCATTCTCATCTAGAGAGAAAATGTGCTGATTACATTCAGCAATTTCTTTTTTTAGCTGGAGAGAAATGAGATGCTGGTCTTTATTCAGCTAGCTTTGTGTATTTGCAAATTGCAATTTCAACTATCTGGGCAAAAGTGATGGGCACTTAACAATATAAAGAAGTTAATATCTCACTATCTCTTCTTGCAGTTGATTGACTAGTCTTTTCATAACAATGAAATTTACATATTTATGAGCTGGTCATAGAGTTTTGGTATTTTTTATTGAATTAAATTTAATTATATCAACTGCTGCTAGATGATTTTTCTTTTGGTAGAGGCTGAGAGATCTTCTGTTTGACAAGACTTGAAAGAATTAACAGATGATTTTGCAACAGCTGTCCAGCAGCTTGTTATTTGGAATTTTGATTTGCACGCTAGACCGCTTCAATTGGATGTGTCCACTATATCTGGAGTAAACAGTCTTAGCCTTTGCAGATTTGCTAGTGCTTCTACCCAGCTTCCAGACTGGCAAGGAATACTTCTGTTATATGACATTTGCAATAATATCTTAAGGTTACTTGTTTCTCCTGCACACCAGTCTCACAGTTATCCTCTTTAGAGCCTGTCTTTGAGTGGTAAGCATCGTATTTTTGGTGTTAAAGCAATAACAGCTTCAGTGGTAGATCTCTGGTTTGTATCCAGTTCCTGTGACCTGGGCAGTTAGTCTGTACTACAGGCTGCAACCTTGAAGTGTCTTCTGTCTTAGATTTCCAGTGGGTCATAAACCTGCAGGTGGTATGACCTGGCATCAGCTGTAAAGGGAGTGGAAATGAGCCCTTCCAAGGCTTCGTTGAAAGGATGTATAGCTCCTGCAAGTTAGCTGATGGAAATGACCAGTGTGGTGCCTTCATGAATCTGCTGGAATAATTACTGTAATAAGCAGGAAAAAATGGTGGTCCAAGACAGTATGTAAAATGTGGAGGATTGCAGCATACCCATTATCCAACTATTGTCTCTCTCTGTGTGCAAGGTTTGAGGAGACAAGTAGGGAAGTATGGTCCTCCATAATAAGCTGCTTCTGGCAGGCAGGGACCTCTTTGGCAGTAAACTGTGGTCATCCTAGTGGTAAGAGGTGCTAGTTCGTCGAAGATGGAATTGCACAGATCTGCAGAGGTTTGTCTCAGGATTGAGGCTCAGTGTTTTACTTTAAATGGGATGCTCTGCAGGAAGAGGTGGTGCTAGACCCATACATCCGCCCTGCTTGGAGCTTTGTCAAGGCACTGACCTTGTCAGTTGCTAAATGTCCTGAAAACAAGGTGAGGCTTAGACTGTATTCAGAGCTGGATGAGGAGCATGGAATCTGAGTGACAATGCAATTGTAGGTCAGTAACTGTAGGTTAATAGTTAACTACTTTTAATGAACTTTCTGATTGCAAGACCTATGAAACATTGTGATTGCATCCTCAGCACTGTGTGTGACTGGGCTTGTCTTGGAGGAAGGAGAGCTTTTTGTGCCTGGTACCATCAGAATAACAGCTTGAGAACCCTTAGCTCCTCCAATTCCTGAGACATTTACACCACAGAAGTAATCAAAAGCATAGGAGTTTAGTCCAGAGCATGATTTCCTTTAATCCATGACATTTAAAGCATCACTGGTTTTTTTCTGTTAATGCAATGCAAAACATGTGTCTTGCAGTTTTCAAGTAGCTCTTACTGGTACGAGCATCTCTAATAGCTCAGACATATTTCATTCAAATTAAAATATACAGGGGCCTGTTTATAAACCTCCAGAGCCAGGTTTGTGGCACAGACACTGACTGAGGCTACTTGTTAATTGTGAGAGTGGATTGGATATTTAGCTCTTAATTCCTATGAACAGGGTTTTTCTTAGCTAACCTCATTTGAGTGAAAGTGGGAAACTGGGGGAGGAAAAAGAAATGGGAGAGTGTTCCCATTTGTTGGGCCAATATTTTTCAAAACCCTTGAAGTTATGTCCTGTAAATCATACACCATAATGCACATATATAAGCTGCATTTTTGTAGTTGCTGGAATAAACGCAGACTGCTGTGACCCTTTGAGATGAATATTGCAATCCTAAATTTACACTTCCTAATTAAGGAACCTCCCTTGCTAATTTGTACCACTGAGTGGAATAAGGGCTGTGCATTGAAAATGTATTCCTTAAAGTTTTGCAGATCTGTTTGTGACTCGGTGATGCTGTGTGATATTCTGTAGAAGACTCAAGTGAATCAGGAGGGTTTCTGGGGCAGCATCTTGGTGTTCAGGGACATCCCAATGCAAATTCTTGAATTCATCACACATTTTGATCTCTGTCCTCAGATGTATGTTTTTCAGTTGGTGGCAAATGTAATTTTCACATATGCAAAGGAGATAGTAATGTGGTATGTAAATGAAAAATTATAGGAAGGGAAACTCTATTCATTTCTTTATAAAGTATTTTCCCCATAAATGTTATTGGCAGAAGGTATTGCAAACTTACAGCTACAAAATAAGGAATTTTACTACACCCTCTTTAGCATACTTGGAAGTTGTTTTATGGCACAGCAAGTAAAATTTCTGGACCTACTAGTATCTTCACTCTTATAGAAGACAGAATCATACAATCATTTAAGTAGGAAAAGACCTAAGACAATCTAGCCCAACCATAGTGTTCAGGTTTTGTTTAAATTTTTCTCTCTCTTGAGTTCTGCAGACAGGATGTGTTGTTTAAAAGTGACAGTTCTTGATTTAAAAATAAAACAAACCTTCAACAAAATGGCTACCACGCAGATAATGTACAAGTCAAAAGCAAGGCACTCTGCTGATTCAGACAGGATTTGTTCCTGCATATTAAACAAGCTGAGAACAGGGACAAAATTACTTGTTTTTCAGCTTGGTTAATAAAAATAGGTTTTTATTGTTGTTGGCTTCAGAATCTCTTCAGACAAATGATGGTCAGACAAAATATAATGTAAGTATTTATGTGAATAAACAATCTGCCCCAGCAATGGTACAGCATATCCTATCAGTTCCATGTTGGTACTGCTGCAACTTTGGGTGCAAAAAGTGATTTTTTTTCTTTACACTCATTCTACACGTCTTTTTCCAAATCTATGAATTGATACAGCACATCTGTGCTACTTGAGAACAAAAAAGTATGAAGTCATAGTCCCATAAATAGCTTGTAGGATGAAAATGCTGAAGACAGCCTTCTTTTCATCTCCTGTGGGTCTCTTGTACGGGGCTTTGGAATCTTGGCTTTGATTCTTCGTGCAGAATCTTCACAATATCCACATCTGGGTATGAATGTAGCTGAGAACAGATCTGCTTTAGATCTTCATGACTAATAATAACTTCAAGAAACAAATGCTTCTAGCAGAAGAATGTTTGTGTGGTCTCTAAAACAGACCGAATTAAGGCAAAAAGGAGAATCTAGAGCATGCAAATAGAACTGAACTGGTATCAGATGCCAGAGTTGTTAAAGCAATTTTCTCTCAACTGACGAAGAATTTATTTTTTAACTTCTCGATAAATCCTCTCTGTCACAGTGAAAATTCCTATCTCATCTTTCTTTTGTGATATCTGCATATTCTCCCAGATAATCTGCATTGTATTCAGCACAGTCTCTATTTTAAAAAGAGCGTTTTGCAGAGCTCATTGTTTCTATTGTTGCCTTTTTTTGTAATGACATACTAGGTCCTTTTCACTAGCATACATTTTTATTTGTGTTTTCTTGGTAGCAGGATGTTATTTATTTAAATAGCACTGTTCAGTGTTTCTTACTAACTGGTAAAAGATGAATCTGGTTTTAACTGCTAATTACTTTGACTACACCTGCATCTTGTAAAAATACCAGCAATACCTTAAATATGACTGCATCAGGCACAGGAAAACCTCATAATTTAAATATTTGAGTAAACATATCAAACACATTTTGGGTGGGAGGAAGAGAAAATTGATGGTTGGACATTTTTATTTTTAAATGTCATGAGGGTTGTGTTTAGTTGTGAAATAGTGACTAAAAATGAGAGGAGGAAAAGAGATTGGCAACGTTTCCTCATTCCTCTAAGAGGAAGCAGCATCACACAGCTGACCTGGGAACATTTGCCAAGAGATGACATGAGCGTCTCGGATTCATGCGAATGTTGCTGTGGTCTTTGCAGTGTCTGAGGGGGTAGGGTGAGGCTGGGAGGAGGACTTCAGGATTTCCAGTGTTTGAACAGAAGAGGAAACAAGATTCAAGTGAACTTTTGAATGAAAGTTGGAAGAAGTCAAGGTGACAGCAACCTCACTGCAGGTCTCAACACTGACTTGCCTTGAGTGTGAAGTTCATCCTGGGTGCCTGAAAGAAGAAAAAAAAATTCTAGTTGGATTTGAATGTTTTACACTTATACAATTTTGAGGTTGGGGTTTTTTTTCGTTCGGGGTTTTTTTTTTTTTTTTGCAAGAGAGGAAACACTGGAATAGGCAATGCCTATAGTGGTCTGGGGTATTTAACATCACACAGTCCCATCAGCACTGAAAACAGGCGAGTTTGACAGTAAATTCATAGCTTCAAATTCATAGACGTTCATGTGCCTCGCTACAGGCTTGGGGAAAGGTGGCTTGAGAGCTGCTCAGCAGAACAGGACTTGGGGGTGCAGGTCAACAGCAGCTGAACATGAGCCAGTGTGTGCCCAGGTGGCCAAGAAGGCCAGTGGCATCCTGGCTTGGATCAGAAATAGTGTGGCCAGCAGGACCAGGGCAGTGATGGTTTCCCTGTACTCGGCAGTGGTGAAGCCACACCTTGAGTGCTGTCAAGTCCAGTTCTGGGCCCCTCAGTTCAGAAAGGACATGAAGGTGCTGGACTGTGTCTAGAGAAGAGCAGTGGAGCTGGTGAAGGGTTGGAGAAAAATCTTATGAGAAGTGGCTGAGGGAGCTGGGGGTGTTTAGTCTGGACAACAGGAGGCTCAGGGGGACCTCTCTGTCTCTACAACTGAAAGGAGGTTGTAGTGAGGGCTTGGTCTCTTCTGCCATGTGTCAGGTTGAAAGGATGAGGGGAAATGGCCTTAAATTGTGCCAGGGAAGGTTCAGATTCCATATTAGAAAAAGTTTTTTCACTGGAAGAGTGGTCAGACATTGGAATAAATTACCCAGGGAGTCATCATCTCTGGAAGTGCTCAAGAGGCATCTGGATGTGACACTTAGGATTGGTTTAGGGGGTGATTGTGGTGGTGCTGGTTGATGGTTGGAGCACGTGATCTTGAAGGTGTCTCCAACTTTGATGATTCTGTGAAAATCAAGTCTGGCTCAGTTGGTTCACATGTGTTTTTAAAAATTTTACAAGTAACGACCTAAAATTCAAGCCTTAACCTGCCTTTTCCTGGGTTAAGCACCAGCTGTGGCCAATGGATGTAGTTCACTGCACGTGAGATGTGGCCTTAGTAAGCCCCCTTTGAGAGCATGCCTTGGTGCCACGCCTGTGTTTGCTGGTGCCATTTTTAGCAATAAATGACAGTCCATAAAGCAGCATGAATGCCCAGTATGACATCCTGTATCTTTAGTCTTGGAGGAAATGCTGTAATTTAGTCTTTGTGGAAGTAAAATGTAGATCTGTAACTGTGTAATTAAAACTATACAAATTCTTTTGACTTCTCGTTCCCTATATCCATACAACAGTAAAAGCTCAAAACTATCAACATTTTAAACAGGAGGAAAAGAGGGATTGAAAAGTTTCGTGTAACCTCATGTGTGGATGGAAGAATTAAGAGTTAAACAGATAAGTGAATTTAGTGGTAACAGGTTTTTTAAAGAATTAAATGGCTTGTTTATTCTGCTTTACTCATTTAATTACAGCAGTGTATTAAACTTATTTGCAATGAAATAACCAGTAACAGACATGTTTAGGTTACATTTTTTCCAGAGACAAGTCTCTGCAGAAAAGTGTATTTGCTATATTTGCACACCCACATAGGTATAATAGGTGTCTGCTTTTAGTTTCGAATACTTGTTGAACAACCAAAAATAGATTTCTGGAGTCTCTGACACATCTGAAAACCAGAGCTTGAAGAGGGGGCCAAGGTTCACATCAGTCATGCAGGGCAGAGTGTATTTGTTACCATACTGTATGACAAAGAATCAGAATTTGGGGGATTACTTTGGAGGCTTCCCAGGCACGTAAAAGGAATGTTCAATCCTTCTACTTTGATGTAAACTCAGATTAATTTACAAGTTCCTGTGGAACTTGGTTTCCCCCCAACCTCCCCCTCAATATTCTGTTGGATCTGAAATCCTTGATATTTCAGTGAAGGGGAAATTTGGCATTTGAGGTAGCTGATTTTCAGTTCCTGCTCTTCATATGTATTTTTATCAGAACTAAGGTAATGCTGAGGTGGCATAGTTAGTATTAAGAAGGGGGGGATTAGGGCGCAGTTGAGCTTCTGCTGTCATTATCCATTTTCACATGTTGCAACCAGTAATGTTTTGGCTTTCTCTGCCAAGAAGCAGATTAGTTTATGTTGCTCCAATTGTGGAATTAAATTTTCCTTTTTAAATACTGCATCAGAAAGTTCTGTTTCACAGTCAGGAAGACTTTCTTCTGAAGTATTTTGAACCTCTTTCCCACAGAAAGAGAATGGGAATTGAGTAGATATTAAAACAAGCAGCATCTGAATACATAATTAGTCACCCAGGCCTCAAATAGAAAGCCACTTGGAAGCTTACATTTTCTTATTTAATTCTCAAGCCAAACAAGTGTCTAATAACAGCATTAATTCTGGATTTTGGAACTGTTTTTTTCACTGCCATAAAAAGGTACACTTGATAACCATTGATACAGTTGTAACTATTCCAGTAGTAGTTTATTTAAAAAAAAACTAACCTTTTTTTTTTTTTTTACTGCCCAGTTAGTTAATTTGTGAAAGGAAAAGAACTATTTTCAGAAACCAAAAAGGAAGGGTTCAGATAGGTCTCCTGTTCTATGACTTAATTGCTGAATATCCCTTCAGTTCTGAAAGAGCAATTTATTTTCCTGTGACTATTTCCAAGAGGAAAATGAACTCCTGGGAAGGAAGCTGTGGAGAAACAATGGGGCACACGGAATATATTAATCTAAATGTGAGTGCATAAATGGCATAAAACATGTTCTGGAAGATATCCCTCGGATAGAGGTAACCTGCACTTGCTAACAGAAAGCTGCATCCTGTTGATGTCAACCAACTGTAAGGAAATACTGTTGGATTCTTAAAATAGGATTAAAATAGGCTGTATAGCTTCCATGAAAGTGTATCACCCTTGACTTGCTGAGACTGATCACTTCGTGAAGAATCCATAGAAAATCCTTGCATATCTCCAAGAAGCTCAGCTTTGGTTCCCCCAAATGCATATGTGCAGTTGCCAAGTGGTTGAGGCCAGCTGTCTGCAGCCTGACTTGTCCCCTCCTGGGAGGCTCTTAGCTGGTGAAACAGTTCCCAGTTCCTTTAAATATAGCCACACCATGAGTAGTGAAACTGGAGAGAGTATGAACTCACACAGTTATAGCAATAGTAAAGCTTTCGTATCTAACCATCTTGTTTGCTTTCTACAGACTGGCAGGGTTTGATTTACACGGATTAATGTATCCCAGTATTCTTTCTTGCACTGCTTAACTTGCTTGCTGAAGATAATTGTCTGCTCTGTAATGGGTGGTGAGGGTGCCTGGTGCATCCACTTAGAGCAGTTAATTTCATTACCTTTAACTTTCAAAAAGGTGTAAAAAGGAGCTGCACTTGATTAAGGACATGGCTTTTGGAAAAATACCTGTGGAGTGCCCAACTATAGATAAACAGATTTGGTGCCATAGCTTTATTGACAATTCAGTTTTGTCAAAACGATTTGCCCTAGGTACCCATAACCTCAGTGGGACAGGGAAAAGGCTTAGAAGGCTGGATGGCTCTCATGTGATCATGCTGTCATGGGTGTATTTACATCCAAAATAGAGAAAGCACCAGTGTTTATTGCAGAACTTTGTGTTCTGTTTGTTGTGCTAACACAGCAAATAGTGTGAAATAGTAGTGATGGGGAAGTGAGTATTTATGTAATTAAGTGATTTCTACAATACTGTCCTTGTTCTTCTCCCAGCTACTGCACTTGCTGCATGAGAATCCCACCTCATGCTATAGTATGTTTTCATTTATTCATTAATTTTTTATTTGCATCCAGGCATTAATTTTGGGACTGAAAGTTGTCTTGTAGTCACACTTAGGAATGACGTAGTTTGTCTTGACCAGATTTAGCAAACAGTTTCTCTGTACCAGTGGCTTTAAAATCTCCCATACAGTACCTGAAAAATGGGAGCTTGCTTATCTTTTTCCTGGGGGACCCACCATTTTGGCTTCTGTGGTGTTTGACATTATGACTACAGCTTGTCATAAGAAATGACAAGGTGTTCCAATATAGCCCAAAGAAATAAATGGGATCCCTTCACAGAGGTGAAATCATTGGAATGAATGGGAAAATCCTAGCCAAATCCTAACCATTACATGTGCCATTTTCTGATGGCCTCTTTCACAGAAACATCACAGTACTATTTACCGTCTTTTTTTTTTTAATAGAAGTTTTGGTCCACATACCAGAGTTTATGATAAGGTGGGGTGATAAACAGGGAAAACAGACATTCCACCTGGTTATTCGGGGTGCTTCTTTGCATGGTGTTTTCTCCTTAAGATTTTCACTGCAGCTGAAGTTGGCATGTAAGGGAATGTCAGGATGGAGTTGCTTTACTAGGGTGTAAACCCATGGTGTGATGCCTATTGCCTCAACAGCCCCTTAACTTGGCTTCCCTGGATTTCTTCTGTGCTCTGTGTTTCTCAGCCCTGGTGGGGATGGTACTGGCTTGGTGAGATCAGTATTTGCAGAGGTTACAAGTGTGCTGTAGATTCTCTATATAAACATTTTGGTCTTGTTTTTGTACTAGTACTGGTACTGTTGCCAAATACTATTATCATAATTGGCCAAAGGAAACGAGGGGCCCAGGCTTGTACCAGAAATAGCAGCTCTTGTTAATGCACAGCGGTTTGTTGTGTCCGTGTGTCTTGCTCCAGCGCTCTGGGAGGCAGCTGGTTGTGTTGCTTGTTTTTTTCATGTTTGTATCAGAACTGGTTTTGGGGAGAAGCAGAATTCACTCCTTGTCTATGCTCCAAAAAGGCAGTACTTGGTTAACTGATATGGGTTTGTGTCAGAGGAGGACATTTGTATGATTGCACTTGATGGGGAAGAGGAACACTGGGAGTTTAAATAATTCATCCCTTTCTTTCACTCACTTCTTTTCAGGTGTGGTGTGTGTCTTCATTAAATCTTGCATGAGTGTTGTGATGAGAGAAATGAGTTCCTGGCAGTAGAGGCAGAATGCAAACTACTTGGGATGCTAAGTGACCTCAGCTGGATGTGGGGTGCTGTGGCAGCAGCTCAGTCTGCCCCATTCCAGCCGCATGGGAATGGCAAAGCTCAGCAAGTTCCTTCAACAAACAGCAAATAAGCTATCCTTGCAACAGGGTTGGAAGGATTTGAGAGTGATTAAAGTTCACAGTTCAAAAACCACTTTAGGCTCCATTCTGCCCCTGTGTAAAACTCCATACAGTGCTATAATTGTGTATTCAGTGGGTCAGTCTGTCTCATCCCAGTCTGAGAGGATTCCCCCAAAATGCTTCTTTCCTTGTGCTTGTGGCTGACAGGAAGGCCAGGCTGAGACTGTATTTTAGATTTTGTTGTAAAGCTGCAGTTTGTGGTTGCTCTCAACTCCTCTTGAGCAGCCTGCTTCGAAAAAGAGCTGCTGCCTTTGTGTGCCCCCAGTGCCCCAGGAGATTGTTTCCACCAGAACTGGAGTGGACAGTGGTAGGAGGCAGAAGAAGGTCACTGCCAGCCCCCTGAAAGGAAAAGGGTGCCAAGGAAAACTCCAAACCTCTGTGGGGAACTGGTAGCTGAGCCTGCAAGGCTCAGTTGTGTGCTGTAAACATGCAGTGGAGCGGCAAGCTGCTCTGGGGTTTGGAGCTGCTTCCAGCTGTGCAGTGATAGGCAGGAAAAACTGTCTCTTTTATTTGAAGATGACTGTCACCATGCACTGAAATGCACTTGAATTTGTTGGTCTGAAATAGTACTGATGTGAGCAGCATTGCATCAGTGCCTTCACATGACAAATTTCATGAAGCAATGGCTAATACTTTTTACTTCCCTTAGAGGTTTGCCTTTGTCTTCAGAATAAAATATTAAGAAATTGAGACACAGCGCTTTTCCTTCTCATTCCCCCTCCCATACCCCAAAGGGTGGAAGCAGTGATCCTGCAGACAGAGGCAAGGGTATTGCTTTGGGCCTGTGTAATTCTGGGTGGTGACAGAGTTTAACCCTTTGGAACCCACTGAGCATATGGCCAAACAGCTGTTGCCTATTTATGTCCTACAGCAGCTGCCCGCAGCCCTCCCTTCCACAGCACCAGCTGGTGGGGAAGCCACAGAGAAAAGCCTCTGCACCCCCACATTCTTGTTCTTCTGAACTGCCTGTGGGTTGCTGGCTGGCTGGGAGTCTTTGCTGCAGGTTATTAAAAGAGCACCCAAGTTCGGTGTGCTTGGGAAATGCACTGGTGTTTCTGTGAGTGGTTGCTTTAAAATTGAGGGGAAAATACAGATGTGTTTTTTATTACAGCCAGCTTTTCTGTGAGTGATGAAAGGGTTTCATTTGCAGGTGACCATTCACATTAGCGGAAAAGTTGGTTTTCACGCTATCTTTCATATCCATTTGTCACATTCTCCCTGTCTTAGATGCTTTGCTTGCTCTTTAATCCCTGGAACCCTGCCTGGCCCAGGAACTTAATTTTTTTTTTTTTTAAGTTATTTTTAGCCCCCATCCATCCTAAACACTGCATTATTTTAACCAGATGGGAATTAAGTAGCTGAATCCACTTGATGAGGGCTGTTCCCAACAGCTCCTGGTATTCCCTAGCTCAGTGTTGAGGTTATATGGCTTGGTTTCTGGGTCTGCGGTGAGTTTCCTTCCATGTTAAGGACTGAACAAGACCTTTCCTCTGCCGAGTCTTCTGACAGACTGGTGAGAGGAAGCCTGGTTTCACTAAGTCACAGGAGAATGATCCACAGTGGCAGAGCTTTGATGTGGTGATGCACTGGCACAAGGAAGCTACTGAACATTAAATTATGCCACTGCTGATTGGGATCAGTGAGCCGCCTCCTAATACTCTGGTTTGGTCATGGGACAAAACTCAGCAGTAGAGATCTGTGTTTCTTCCCTGACACTTTAAAATAACCCAAATGAAAGAGTTTGAGCTTACTTGATGTGCAGATCCTTTTGAGCTGGAAAAGCAGGGCTGTGGCTCAACTGAGCAGTGACTGGTGCTCTCAGCAGGGCCACAGTCCTGTGACTAACGCAAGTTTAGGATATTTTTAGTGTTCTTCCTTGAGTTGTTTGCCTGGTCCTCTCTGCACTTGGTTAATGCTGTGAAGGTCACACAAAGATAATAGACAGTTGTAGAGAGTGCTGAGAGGGCCAGCTGGTCGGGATGGCACTCCACCAGCAATGCTCTGCTTTTGAGATAGAGGGGTCAGGAAGGGCTGAGAAGTACTGACATGCCGCTTTCAAGATAGCAAACCAAGCTTTCTTTACACCTCTAAGCTAGGAAATAGGTATGTGCCAGGAGACATATCCAGGCAGCAGAAAAACAGCGACCTGGTCAGTTTGTCTGAAAGGATTAGGGAGTAATGTACAGCCTGCAACCCAATAGTCAGGATCTCTTATCTTGCATACCTCCCATTCAGCGGGGAGTAGCAGTACCCTCGCTGCGGAGGGGAGGAGATCTGCCATCACTGACTATATTGACAAAGGGAAATGGCAGGAGACTCCCTTTACTGCTGGACTCGCCTGTAATCAGGTTCCCCAAGTGTTTGTTTTTCTGCTTCTTACCTGTCATCTTGCATTGTGAGTATTAAAATTGCTGTTGGTGGAGGGTGAAATTAATCCATCCCAAGGACTGCTGCTGTCCTTACACAATGCTGCTGTTCAGATGACTGGGAACTTAATTGTGTGGCAACATCTCATGAAGAGACCCTAGAACTTGCTAAGGAGATCAGGACTGAAGGGAAAGTATGCAGCTGGAGCCAGCTAAGACTGTCTCGCAGGAAAAGCCTCAGGGAAAAGTGGGGAAAAAAAGAATAAAACAAGTCACCAAAATGACACACTGGTGTGTTATCAACACCTTCCTAACTACCAGTGCAAAGCACAGCATAACTGGAAGGAAAGGATATTCCTGGGAGCAAATAAGAATACAAATAATAACATTTTTTCTGTGTCTATTAGATATTGAATGAAATACGTTGGACTACCTTCAAAGCAAGAACCATGAGTGAATTGTCCTAATTTACCTTGCAAAGCAGAGTTGTTTTCCCTATGTCCTCTGCCTGGAATTGCCTCATTAAAGGGCCATTCAGCAGAAGCAGGCTTTGACTCCCAACCATTCCCGCTGCTTCTCCTCCTTGTTTGTCCTTCTCTCCATTTACCCAGGTTCTCTTAAGGGATGAGAGATGCTTTTCATTTTATGGAAACTTCTGGTTGTGTCTGTGGTTTCCTGAGGAATGGCTGTGTGGAGTTTCTGAACAGCTGCTCAGGGCAGACCCAGGCTGACGATACACCAGCCTTGGAACTCTTTCCATTACACTACTGGCATTTCCCCTGAGGCAGAACAGCTATCTGTCTAATGGAACGACATGTTTTTCAGCACTGTCAGTCCTTAAATATCAAGTAAGTGAATTAACAGGGAGCAGGTGAGTGTTTCTTCGGAAGAAAGTTAATGTCATTGTAGCTGTTTGATGCATTGCCTCTGGTGCAACTGTCTTGTCATAAAACCTGACATCATTTGTTCAGTTGTCTCTCAGAGTTATTTGCTGCTTTTCAGGTTTGTTAATTATAAGTGATGTTACACATAGTCTGATATGAGCTAGAATTACAACTTTCAGATTGACTGCACAGAAAGAAAGCACATTTCACTAGGAGACAGTGCAGCCTTCATCAATGTACCCGTCCATTGATTGACGAATAGCTGAAGGAATGACTTATTAGGATTGCTCTGGTTCCAGCATTCAGTACAAATAGGTCTTTTTGAGTAGCATGGCACTGCCACAGGACCCTTTCATCAGAAGATTTGAATGGGCTTTCTGCTCTGTAGTCACTGCCTTAATGCAGTGGTGCAGGTGTGAAACCATGCTGCAGACTGAGGAGCTGTACTGTTGTGAGGAGGCTGATTCTGGTGGAGCTGCTGTTGCTCGCTCTGTTGTGGAGCATGAACTTGTAACCTTTATCTGAACACTGTTTGTCCCACTGCAGCTTTTTACTCCAAACCCAAAAAAGGTAACAACGAAAGCCCCACACCTTTCCCCCACAGTAACAGTTTGTAGTAGTGGTGTGAATCAGCTGTTCATAAGGTATGTCCCCAAAATGCTGTCAGTTGAACGGGAAAAAGTGGGTTAGAAAATGAGATGTCCAGCAAATTGATCTCTAGAAGAGATATAGGGGCTCTTAGGAGCACACGCAGTGAGATAACTGCTGACTGCAATTAGGGGTGAATGCAGATAAACCTCTCCTGCTGTAGCTTGCTGCAGGATAAACGGCTTGTTAGGGCATAGATGGCAACAATTTGAAATGTGCACTTGCAGGAGTTCATGTGATTATTGGAGAGAGGTACCATGGAAAAGGGAGTTGTAGAATTTTCTTTCTGTCTTCTCTGTGGCTTGTTAAGCCACAGACTGAAGAGGGCTGAAAAAATCCAAAAGGGGACATTTTGATCATTGAGCTGCACCTGTTGGGAAAATTGCAGTGTGTTGAGAAGACAGCTTTTCATATATCACAGAGAAGCTTTGTCCTGCTGCTTCTCCCCCACGACTGCAAACATCATGAAAATGCATCAATATAAAATGGAGTCCTTTGCCTCCCATTGAGCCCAGTGTTCTTCCAGTATTGTGCATGTCCTTTGCCTTCAGCATGCTTTACCTGGACTGAGTGTTTAGATGGTGATGCTCTATTGCATGTTATTTTCCAGAAAATAACTATCAAATACTTTTCCCTATCTTTAAGTAGGTCAACCGTTAATCTAATTGATTAACTTTGTAGCTAGTCAGTTAAATTGATTTACTCCTATGTGGGGGGCATATTTACCCACTGTATCGGTGTAATTTACTGTGTAGTTTTATGTAGAGGAATTGTGAAAAGCTTTGCTGGGCAGAACCTCAAGGGGAAAACCCAAAACCTAATAGGGGAGGCATTGCAAAAAGCAGTTGAACACTGAGGTGTCTTTGAAGAACAAGTTCAAAGATGTTATTGCCCGAAATTTCAGACTGTCAGCTCACAGGTATCTTCATTGAATGGTGGAAGTTCGAGGGTGTTACGAGGCAGTAGTTTGCGGGAAACTAACCCATGAAATGCCCCTCTGTTTTGACAAAGGAGTCACTGAATGATACTATTTGAGAGATTAGTTCCTTCAGGGAGTTCAGCAGGCACTGCACTTTTGTACTGGAAGCCTGAAGTAGCTGTAACAGCTTGTTAATGTTGCTGAGGAATGGACCATCATTCAAAAGCTGCCATGAATTATCCATGGAAAACGGCCCTTAGATAGGAGCCCCTTGGTGGTTGGTTAGTATAATTAATATAAGCATCTTGCTGCAGCTTTACATTTTGGTTTAGCAACTTATCAATTTGAGAAGAGTCTTGGGACTGCCTAGATTTCAATTATCTCCCTGATGCTGGAGGTGGGGTTTTAACTTGATGTTAATTACATCCCTCAAGGGAAATGCAGACAGCAAGCAATGGTTAGGGTTGTGCAGACAGCATAGCTCATAGCAAACATCTGAACCCAAAGCAAATGTAGCATTAAGGAGTTAAAAGTGCTATGCTACTTGCTTTTTATTTTAGAGAGTCCTTTTGTTTTAAGGGGCCTTTGTGGGATGTAGCAAATGTGATGTGTTACTGGGCTTGTATTCAAATCATGTATTCCATGTTTTTCAGGGTATTTTTGTGAATCTTACTAAATATTTGATTAAAAGAATTCTGGTACAGGAGAACGTGAAAACGTGAACTGAATGTGCTGTAAACACTGAAAAGCTAGAAGATAGCTCAATTTCTTTATTTGTAGTACCTTTTTACTATTGATGTTGGCTGTGGTTCTGTCATGGTAGACAGGTAAGCCTTTGCTGTAAAAATGATGGATTAAGCAAGTTTGGGCCTTGCTCTCTCTTTGGGCAGATGCAGCACGCAGGAATTGTCATGGAACAAATCCCTTGGGAAACATCTTAGGCATTGCTGTCCAGAAAGAATTGTGTTGGCTTTGAAGAAAGACCAGTTAGAAGATGGAAGGGAATTTGAGAACAGAGCAGACCGAGCCCTTTCCTCGAATAAGCAGAGGCAGCAACTTCAGCCAGACCCATGGTCGCAGATCAAATTGTGAGGGTCATCTTGCACTCTATAGCACTCCCAGTCTCACAGTGCTCATTTGTCCAATGCATCCCAGAGTTCTATTTAGTGCTCCTGTGAATTGCTGCTGTTTTCTGTTCTTGGGAAAGAAGTGACGCTGGAGTGATGACCTGCAGGATACAAACACCCTTGGTACTGCTGTGAGGGGAGGCACAGAGGGATGGCTGCATGGAAGCTACTCTTTCATAGTGGGGAGCTTGTAAGGGTGAAAAAAGGGAGGCAAGCAGTGCCTGGCAGTTTGGAGTTAATTCAGAGAATGCTTGGATTTTGTTTTTCCCGTTTGTCTGACAACACAGCCTCCTCCCAGTTTTCCTACACAATTTCACAATTAGAAACGTTGCAGCACTGGCTTCTACATGTGCTTCTGTAGTTTCTGGAGGCAGACGTGCTGAATTCTGTTGCTGATTTTTTGCTTTAGCATGGCCCACGGTCCTTCATGCTGAATAGGTCTTCAGTATTCAAAACATGGGGAATTGGGATAAGGTTCATCTCTCTTTATGTGAACAGCAAAGCATACACCCTTAACAGAAACATCTTTGTTCTGTTAGATGGGAGCCTTTGCTCCCACAACCTGTTGGATTACAGGTGGATTTTGATATCTTTCTGTAGATGGAGGAAATCAGCTTATTGTGCTGGCTTTATGGCTGTTCTTTTCAGAGCAAAGTTGAGTTGGTGTTACCATGACCAGGCTTTCATGCAAAGCTTCCATTTGAAAAACTCTTTCACTTGTTTTATCAGCTGCACCAGATCTTATTAAAACCCAAACAGTAGCCAGCTCTTACTATTAGCTTAATGGTTTAATACCAGCTTCTCCATAAAGTGGAAGCAACAGGTTATTTAAAACATGCAGGTCAGATTGGTATGGTATTTTCCAGTGAGATTATGTAAAGACATTATTATTACTATTGAAACTCTCAAATGCAGGAGATGCACCTGGTGCTGGACATTTTTTGTGTGTGTTCCTCTTTGCTTCCTGAAGTTCTATTGCAAAGTATACTCCAAAGAGATTTTTACTCTTTACTTCCAAACTTGATATTAACACCAGAGTATTTCTGCTGACTCTTTTGCAATGGTATTCTTAATGTAAATGTTCCACTACAAGTTTAGGCTCAGGTTCAAACTGAAAATGGTTTCCTGTGAGAAATCCCATCCTCCTTTTGCAAGAGGGCTACAGTATAAAACAAAAAGTAAAATGAATGCTAGGTAGTCAGCCCATCCCTGGTTTTTGGTTATCAAAGCTAGTAGCTGCAGAAAGTAAATTATTTAAAGGATTTTTAATTTTAATTCATTGTTTCTGCTAGAGTATTACTTACAGTTTAAAGTCCTGAGGTTTTTTGTTGGTGTAAGGACAGATAACTATGTAGTATAGCTTCTGCATTGTGGTAAAACTAGACTTTGTTAGAAGCACAAATAGATGTTTATGAACATTTAGGGCTATTTGCTGTAAAACTCTGAAAGGATCCTTAAATATTTAGGGCAGCCTTTTTCCTGAGGCAGTAAAATCCATAGGTGCCTTCTGTAGGAAGTGAGGAAAAGGGCAATATTTACATACAGAAAGGAGGCAGATGCTCATCTGCTGGAATGTCAGTGCTGCAGAAGAGGTACCATTTACAAGCTATTGTAAATTCTGGTGTTCAAAGGGCAGCAGTAAGACTCCCACTCAGCACTGAAACTCAAGCAAGTCTTTCTACAAATCTGTCCCTTTGCTTAGTTGTTGTTAATTGGTTTGGTAATTATTGTGACAGCTTTCTGTGGGAGCAGCAAAGCACTGCATTCTGGAAACAGCTTGGTAAGTTCTTGCCATTTTAACTGGCTGGCTTTACCAGTCCACGAAGAAAGGGTGGGGAAAAGAGATTTTGGTGTTACTCTGAGGAGGTGGAGACGGGCAACTCTGAATTTTATCAGTCCAAGCAAATGACACTCTGCATAGGCAGATTCAAAATTCATAGCCCTCTTAACAAATAATTATTACAATTCACAGAAATAAAGACTTTTGTGTGTGTGTGAGAGAGAGCGAGCAATCATGGAAAACTGCAGCACCCTTGGAGGAAGGAAACAGATGGCAGGAAGAGCTTCCAGATACTTGACAGGCTGCAACAGACTTAAATGCAGGCAGTGATAAATGGGCACGAGATTGGGGTTTGCTATAGCTATTGTTGTTTAGTCATGTTAAAATGCCTGATGTGCTCTATGTTAGCAGTACCAAAGTTTTATGTTCTCTCTGCTCTGGTGGTCCTTTGTTTAGCTGCTGTGGCCACTGGGGTGCTATGAATGGCCGTGAAGATCCACGCATTTCTATGAAAAATGAAGTTTCTACGTAGGACTAATAGCAGGACTTAATGCTGAGTAACAGCAAGGGAGAAGCGAAACTGAATTTAATTTCTGCATCTGGGTTACTCCAGTCTCTCTGGCAGAAATGGCCATGTGAGGCTAATAATATAAAAAAAAAAAAGGTTTTGCATGCATTTGAATGATTCATTCCTCCACCAACCTCAAGTGCAAAGGCATGGATGCTCTGATTTCCTGTCTCAGGAGCTTTATCAGGGACAGATATGGGTAGCAGTTGATATTTTATGCCGTGCTCAGACTGCTGGGAGCACTGGAGAGCAGCCTGCTGTGCAGCCAGTGTCTGTCCTGTAAGCACAGTGCCCAATTTCATGTTGCTGATTATAACAGATAATAGACCAGTGTATACTGAGGAAATCCTGTTGCTTCTGATAGGAGCTACCAATGTGGACATCTGTGAGGCTGTTTGGACCTGAGCAAGTAAACACTTTATCTCCTCCTTTTAGATATGGGTAGAGCACAGCTGATTTTCCTTCCCAGGTTCAGCCTGCAGTTGTGCAAGAAGACAACTATGCTGCAATGTAAGGCTAAAACCATCAAGCCTCGGCATGAGGGTAAAACTCCACAGGGTTATTTAGGCATGTGACTTCTCATTGTTTAAATCCTCTAATACTTAACAGAAGTTTCCTCCTACGAGTTTGCAAAGTGGTTTTATAGGGCAGTTTAGCCTTTTTACCCTGGGTGCACTTTTTCCCTCCACTAAACTGTCTTGTGGCCTGTCAGATCATCTGTGTGAGTTTGTTTTCAGCTGTGAGGTGAAGTGTAACGTTACTCAAACTCAGCTCGAGAAGGAGCTGCTTTATTTCCAGGCAAGGCGGAGCGTGGGCAGGGAGCTGTGCAAGCTGTGTACGTGACTGAGGACAGCTAAGTAAGCAGGTACTTAACATGAGCAAGCAGTTGAAGGAATGCAGGCTGGGACAGATGGCTTTGAGGCAATCTGAAGAACAGGGAAAGCAATTAAGTTGAAAAGTATGTGCCCAGGCTTAGGAGCCTGTGTGTTCTTACAGCCCTGGTTTTCACTGCTGTCTGGATGGCTTCTCAGTGATGGTGGAGTGCTGCCTGAAGTGATCGGCTTCACATCCGCCACTTAGCTGTGTGCAACCAAAGCTTCTCAGCCGGTAGCATTCGGGCTGAGGCGAAGCCATGTATAAAGTTCTGAAAGTTACTTCTAGAAAATACAGCTAGAAGGAACTGAAGCCAGTCTGTCGTGTACTGTTAGAATGAAAACATCTGGGTGAGGTGCTGCTGGTTCCACACTGAATACCCAGGCCCTACTCTGCACAAGCAGTGCAGAACTGCCCATGGGGAATGTCTTTGAGACAACCTGGTCCTGGACCACTTAGGGCTCAAAGTGCTTCAGATAGTTCAGTGTGAATACGATGGCCTCCTTTGAGCAGGGAAAAAAAGCCCTAAGGAATTGCACCTCTTTTGCAAAGTCTCAATTAAAGGAGAAAGTCAAACGTCTGTGTCCTCACTTGACTTGCTGATGTAATATTAGACTGGGCTGTAGGAAGTATCTGGTGGAGCAGCCGTGATGATACCAATGATCTGCCACAGAGATAAGTTGCTATGTAGCATCTGATTGAAAAGGTCACGCAATAAGATTTGGTTATTTGTGATCTGCATTATTGCTTGCTTCTTTATTTGCAGTGGTCAAATTTAATGTTTGTCTAAAGTGATTGTGTCCTGGAGCAAAATAAATTTAAAAAATTGGCTGTTACATTCAGCATGCTCTTAAAGCAGCCTTTTGTAGCGATAGTTTACTTCAGCCTGAGCTTGCTGTTTCATGGGTTTTTTGGAACTTTTAATGAGAATGCTTCGAGATTGGGGCACTTCTGTTATGGGTGCTTTAATTCGAATGGCTCCTGTTAGGTAACTGAAAGGGCTCCTTGCAAAGAGGCTCCCTTCTTCCTGTGCAGTGTCTGCATCAGCAAATGGAGACGCTTTTTAAGTCCGTGGCAGCAGTTCACTCGGAGCTGAGGACTACAGAATGCCTTTTGTTGGGAGGAAATACTAACGATGCCTGGATTGCTTTTTATGAATTTTTTGATAGTTGGATTACTCTTTTTATTAATGTCTTGACAGTTATTTACTTCAGCATCTGTCCAAACAAGGGAGAAAAGTAACTGGCTATTGTGAAATAGGGCCTAACTGTATTGGATATTATCTCCAGTCCAGTCTTTCGCTGGCCTGGAATAGCGAAAGAAGTAGGGATGTCCTTAAATTTCCCTTCATGGGCAGTAAAGATGGCAAATAACATATTTAGTCACACCAGGATTATGGTTAATCCTGCAGGTCACATCAAAAGAAATCTCTGTAACTGAAGTTGCATACCTACGTTTTTGCCTCCAAGGCTTGTCCACTCATGGAGTCTGTGATCTCCTGGCATAATATTTACTAGGAAAAGCTACCTCCAGGAACTGCCAGTCTGCCCTGTGTGAAACAATTAAGAAACTGAAAAGATCTGGCAAGAGTCTCCCTGGTGAGTCACTGGGCAGAGGGAGCTCAGGGCTCTGCATCATCCTCCCCAGCCTTGCCAGGTGCTTCACTGCCTACCTGAGGGTACAGACACTCAATTTTTCAGAAGTGAAACCACTCCTTTGTGATCCAGGCACAAAACTGCTGTCACTTATGCCAAAATGGAATTCCTGCCTGGTTTTGTTTTGTCTCCTTTGGTGTTTGTATTGGCTTGGCATTTTCATATTTTGTATCCAGTGTCAGTATTTGTTTCTGGGAAGAAAGTTTAAGCAAAACTTTAATTTCTGCAATTTGTTTGTTTAAACTTGTTGGCAACTTTGAAATGCTGCAGTCTGCTCCATATGCTAGTATCAGTTGCTATTAGTGACTGTCTTCCAAAGAAAAAGCAGCAATTAGACAGGGAATTTTTTTATGAAATAGTTGGGAGTATTCTCAGTTATAATAATATTTGGGAATATTTTTGAGCTATTTTGTGGCTAGTTTTTAATAAATGTAGGGTTACTTTGTGGCTGGTATGAGTCAAGATTGTACAGAGCTGAACCCAGTGATAGCGCTTTTTTTCCCCCCCACAGACTTGGAGTGTATATGGTGGAAATAGTTCATACATATATATATATAGGATATATATATATATATATATAACAATTATAACAGTATCGATATGATAGGCCACAGCTAACTTGAGCACAGCAAAAGCTGTGAGGACAGACAGACGCGTGTTTGTACGTGACAGATGAACAGTGAGTTCACTAGAGAAAAGTCATGATGATGGTGTATGTTGTGGCTTACCAGGTTAGCTGTGACAGCTGGACAGGACAATCTGAGACTGTAGCTGACACTTCAATAGCTTGGTGTAGTCAGTCTGTGAAGGCTGAAATAGCATAAGCCCGATGAAAGGAAAGAAGAAGTCGAAAACCAGAATGCAAGCAGTGATTTTAAGAGTCATTGGTAATGTTAGACTAGTGGAAGGAAAGTGAAGTCTGAACAAAGCAACAGGACACATGTGTCAAATAGGGAGATACTAGCATTACCAAAACCCAAACTTAGTTATGAGCTTCAGTGCTAAGATGGATGGGAAGAGCTGTCTTTGATGCTTTCAGGAGGAAAGTAAGGATCTGAAGAAGAGTTGAGAAGCAGAAAGCAGCCCCCCCATGGCTGGGTCTATGAGTTGGGTGATCGTGTCTCCAGTGATCAGGAAATGGGGCTAGAGGGGGCTTTGTGACCTTTTTTCAGCAGTGGTTCATTTAAAGTAATGCCTGAACCTCATTAAAAAATGGAAGCGATCCAAGATGTTAAAGACAGGGAACAAGACTGAAAAGAAGAGCTAATTTGAGTCATCCACATGAAGTTGTTTATTTTATGTTTACGTTTAAGAATACTGAAAACACAGATAATTTCTTCAGTGGTTGAGGATGCTTCACTCCAGCCGATCACAACAAAAGTATTTCAGTTTTGGGGGGAGTTTGGCCCCCCAGGAGGAAGCTGAGCAGAGTGCAGAGAGCAAAAAGCCTGCGGGGTGGAGCCATGTATGACTCCTGGAAACAGCTGGAGCGGGAAAGATGAGGAGAAAAATGGGAAAAGACTAAACCACAAGAAACAAATGAATGGGCAATTAAAAGAAGGAGGATGGCTGCTTATGCTGAAGACAGCTGGAAGGCTGGGGAAGAAGGGAATGGGTTGCTGAATGTTGTCCAGAGAAGGTAATTATTTCTGGCTTCGAGTTCTGGCTCTGATTCATATAATATTTAAGGAATATATCTGTATTTTTCATGATAAGCAGCCTGAAAGCAAATGCTGGAAATCTGCCATCTGTGTAGAAACTTCTTTGCTGAGGATGTACACCATGAAAGTGAGTGGGACTGAAGCAAAGTCCATTAACAAGTTCCTCTGTTGATGGGAGTAAGAGGTGAATGCTCTGGACCAGTTGAAATACCCAGTTAAAAAAAGTGCTTAACTGCTGAATTCCTTTCCTAAAAAATGAAGTAGCATATGCAGATTTTTCAATACCAAAATCAGGGTACAAATTAAAAAAGGTGTTGAAGGAAGGCAGTACAAGGGTGTATTTTGACAGTTAGGGTTCAGATGCAAGAAAAAGAGCAATCATACTTCATGTTGGATAGGGCTACTATTATAATAAATTAGGATGGTTGACCTTGCTGTGAGTATTCCATTTTGCAGTTTTGCCTTCATCTGGGCTTACTCCATGATCTCAAGGGCAATCACTGGATGTATCCTTCCATAGACCTAAGTAGATACATTAACTTTTGCATCTGTTCAGAGAGCATGTGTAATTTGAGGAGGTTTCTGAAAACACATAGTCTCTTTATCTTACCTGAACTGTTATTTAATTCAGACCAGAATTTCACATAGGAATTCCTGTAATGAGGTCTCCCTGATTTGAATGGGAAGCTTTTGTGCCTAGAACATTTGGGCAGGCTGTTCAAACCTCAGATTTGGAAGCCTGAGTGGGGATGAATTATTGCTTTCCTTGCTACACTGGATAAGCTGACCCAGCTCGCTTCTGCTAAATAGAAGTGAGAAAGCAAGAATTTGTGTAAAACAAACTCACGTTTGTTTACACTGTCGTTTAGGAAGAACACAGTTCTAACAAGCTATTTGAACAAACTCAGATGAGAGGGGGAGATTTGGGGTGGATGTCTTCAGACTGCACTGCACAGTGAGGAGGACGCACAAAGTCACGTACCGCGGCATCTTCATTCAGGAGAACAAGGAGCAGCCCGGGCTGTCTGCACGCAGAGGCTGCAGGCACAGCACTGTGTTGGGCTGTTGTACCTGCAGCTCTGAAAACAGGCTCTGCTGTACAGGGAGACAGGGACCACCAGCCCTGCAGTGAAGAAGTCTGAAATACCCCTCTGGAGGGCTGCAGTGGTGTAGTCGCTGCTCTGATTGTGACCCTCCCTTAATGTCTGGCAATAATTTTGGCCCAGCTGTTATAAATTAGAAACCACATTAGACTTTATTTCATCTGTCATGTAGTCAATGATTAAATTTTATTTTTCTATATTAATAACTATTTGCAGGAGGCAGTTTTTAGCCCTACTTCACCGCTTCAAAATAAAAACCTACATGCTTTAAATTGCATGTTGTGTACAACCTGGGTAACAAGTTACAGGATTGTGCTGCTTCCTACAGGCTGACACTTCCAAATCCTGAATATTAACACAGAAAATGGTCCCTGGGGACTCTTCAGGATGGCTGGAATATGCAGTAAATTTGCAGTTTGTTGAAAATTCATCTGGGAGCAGTGTCTCATATTTAAGCATATATGTGTTTGTAATGGGTTTCTGTGGTTGATTCTTTAGGATACAGTCATCTTCTGCTAACCTGAAATACAGTCTCTGAAACATAACACCCCCAAACAATATTTATCTTCTGTTGAGTATGACTGTCAGTTGGATGTTGTATATTAAACTGGTTTGTTTCCATTTTTAAGTTTGGGATTTGGATAGATATATATAACCTGTCTAGGGAAAAGTTCTTAGGTATATATTTTCATGCAGTTTCTTAGAAGAGCAGCGATAAAGCTGTGGTGGTACTTGCAGTTGTGCAAAAAGCCCCTCTAAATCATTTGTCTTTGAAGATGCCACGTATGAAATGTGAAGTTATTGGAAGCTACCCAGGAGAGCACAGCCTTTCACTGGAGGCTGCTGGCTTTCAATGTCTTTGTGCATGGGAGAGAACTCATTTGAAGACTCCACCCAAAGGATGAGTGTCAGCAGCAAGGGGAGGGGACATTCAAGGGGCCGCTGGAGATCAGCTGCCACACACACTTCCTTTCCCAGTCTGAGGTTACTATTCCATTACATTCTTCCATACTTATGATGGAAGAAACAGTGGTGGGAGAGAATGCCGCTTTTGCTGCGTGGCATGTGAAGAGAGGGTTTTCCTTTGCAAAGTTGCTTTTCTGGGTCCCATCTCATGTTTTTTAAATTCTGTGTTTAAAATCATCTTCATGTGAAGATATCTCTCTTGTTTCTTAATACCTTCAGACTAGTTTTTGAACATTGACTTGCTATTTACCCACCAGATTTAAATGTGTTGCATCAGATTAAGAAACAGCATGTTATTGGCAGGGCAGCCTCTTTGCATGTCAAATGGTTGCAGAGGGTGGCAGATACTGTAGTTGGGAACTGTGTAATAGGAGCAAAGTCTTGTCACACTGGTGGAGCTCTGGCTTCTGGGGAGGTCTGGATCCACACTGTGTGGTATGGAGCTGACTCCAGCAGGGAAGCTTAGCTTCCTCCTAATCTTTGCCCTGACTTGCAGTGCTGCTGCAGCAAAGCTGGGGGGCCCACACGGGACTGGGGGATGGTTTTTGTATGTATTTGTTAACTTCACTGCACAGTCACCGAAAGGAAAAGATAATTAAAGAAAATAAATAGGGTGGGTAGGGAGTGAAGGAGACCTTTGGTTCCTCTGTGGCACTAGAATTGACAATTTTGATATTGTTCAGGCCTTGTCAAAAAAAGTTTTGTTCTGCCTTTGTTTTATATTGAATCCTGTGTGCTTGGTTAGCTTCTTTTCAAATTAAAAAAACCCCTTCCATACATGGATTGAAAGCTTTATCTGTTTATCTCCTCATTAAAAAGACTGTCTATGAAATGTGCTGACAGGGCTTTTACTCTCTTGCTTTCTATTCTCATCACATTTTCCACTGAAAGCCTCCCCTCTGCTATTTCTAGTTCCATAGTAAATGGGGCTTTCTGGTGGTGGAGGCACTGGACACTGTTCCTGGCTCCTCACAGGCTGTGTCCATTGCCATGTGTGGGAAGCCTCAAACGTGCAATTCAGGCTGCAGGAGACTGGTTTGGGGCATTGGTTTGATCCCCTGAAAGGCAATTCTAACAGCCTGGGGGTCCCAGTATCAAACATGGGGAAGCGCATCACAGTTGTCTTCCAGTTGGATATTTAAGGAGGAGGCCAAATTTTGGGAACTGTATGTGGAATGAGCTGCTGGGGCTGGTGAGGGAGAGCCTCACTGAGCTTTTCAAGAAATGGTGTCAGAACTTCTGGAGCCACTTAAGGAAATTGCTGGACAATTTATTTTGGGGCAAAAAAATAAGGTACAGCAAGCATTATACAATTTGAACCACTTAGAGATTTCTAGTGGCTGAGTCTCTTTGCAGCCAGAGCAAGTTCTGGTTACATAAGAAATTGTGAAGAATAACTTTTGCTATAAGCTGTATTTTTCCTAATGTAATTGAAATTGTACCAACAACAAGTGATAAAAACAATGATTATTACCCCAGAAGTGATAATGTAAGGTCTGGTCTTGAGACACTGGACCAGTGATCTCCAGCCTTTGCTGATCTCTACCACTGATACTGATCATCCATCACTGTTTGCTCTGCTTTACCTATAACTTCTGTTGCACCTGAGCACTTCTGGAGAGCTTGGTGGTTTGTGAATGAACATGTCATGCAATTAAAAAAAATACACATTTGTATATATGTGTCTATATCTGAGTTTGTTTTGTTTCCATTTGTAGATCAAGAAGTTACTAGATAAAACCAAATAATATACTGTGTGTTTCACTCCCATGCAGTGGCGTCCCTTGTTCTCCACTGTAACAAAGAAGTTAAACAAAAAGAATAAAAGGAAAAAACTTGCCATTGTAATAAACATAATTGCAGAATTGGTGCAAAAGATGCATCATGGTGTTCATGTGCCAAGTCCTGCAAAAGACATAGTTGCCTGTGGGGTGAAAGCATAGTCACGGATGAGCAGAGTAAACACTTTGTTCTGGTTTTTGCACTGCTTTCGCCTGCTCATCCTTGTAAAAAAAAAATGCTGTGCAGCAGCATGAACTTTGTGACGTCTGATATGTAGAGCAGACAGCTGCAGGCTCAATTAATTCACCCCTCTGATTTTTTTCATAGTGTTTTTTTTTTCCCAGGAGGCTGTAGTGACTTACAAACCCTCACGGGTGAGTGGTGTTTATGGCTTGTTGACTTTGACTGAAGTGAAGTGCTGAGTGCTGTTCACGATGAGAGTGAGTTTGCATGTGAAAGTCTTCATTGGATGTCTTTTCGGGTGGATGGCCTGAGCTGCTGGGTACCCACAGCTGCACTGGCATCCGCCTTGCCCAAAGCGAATGAAAATTTGGGTGCTGAGTACAGGAGGCTGAGCCTGCCTGGAGTTAAAGCGAGCCCTGGGAGGTGAAAGCAAGGAGCTGGGTATGGAAGCAGAGGGGAAGGCAAAGTGTGGCAGCCCAGTTTGCGGGTTTGAGCCGTGTGTGCTGCGAACACACCGAGGAAAAGTTGGCAGCTGCTTCTCTTCCCCTCCATCCACCCATGCAGTCCCCTGTGCCTGCTCTGGGCGAGCAGGAGGAGCAGCTGCCCAGTGCTCTCTGCCAGTGCACACACCTGTAATTCAAGCACGCTGTCTGTGACAGCCCCGTGTGCCTGGTGCTCTGTCACTCGGGTGCCGTGGGCGAGAGAGGCGTGGATGAGGAGCAGAGCCCAGAGCGGGGCTGCGGGGGACTTGCTGCAGAGCCCTCACCGGCTCCCTAATAAACATGCAGGAGGGGGAAAAGCATGGGGCAGCGTGGCATCTTTGGTGGGAGAAGGAGTTGGAAGCCACCAGTTTTTGTCCATTTGTCTGCTTTAGAAGCTGCTCTCCTTGAACATGCTTCATCCACATCCATGCTAGTGGTTCTGCATCGTTTTTGTGGTCAAGAGGATTGTGTTATTTTGTTTGTTTTGTTTGAGGTTTTTTTTTTTACAATAAAAAGTGATTAAAGACCAGGCTGTGCTAGACCAACTGACTGCTTCATTTTTTTAGTTAATAGATTAGATTTTGTCTAAAGCACTCTCCCCTTCCCCAGCAGTAAAGCAGCGTGATGCCTGATATGTGCCTGCTTTACGGTACCCTTTTTTAAAGCTTCTGGCTTCTGACATAGGTGACTGTGGGATATTCTAATCAATCTGAAGTTACTAAAAAAAAAGAAGAAATCTATTACATTTCAGGGATGTTTGGGCTTCACGCTTCAATAGTGCTAATTAGATATGTGACCCATTTTCATTCTGCTTTAGCTCCTGGGGATGGTGGAGCCTCATTATAAATAGAAGGATAGAGAATGCCCATGTTCCTTACTCTAAATAGCTTCTTCAGAACATGCCCAAAGGGCTTTAGGGTGTTTTCTGTGTGGACACTGGTTATGTTTTCTTTTTCTTAAGTGAGGAAGTGGGACAAGGGGAGATCTCTCTCTCCAGAAATAAATAATTGAACATTTTTTTCTTTCATTTGGAAAACCTAGTGGCAAATCAAGGTCCTCTTGAATTCTAAGTCTGCCTTGTTTTTATTGACAAGGGAATAAACTTGAATTTTTTTAAGAATAAAAATGCTTTTAATGTTGCAGTAGCTTCCCATTAACTGGTATTTTTAGCTCACAGAATCTGTGCAGCTCATGTCTTCGTGGCATGCGCTGAGTGGCTGGCTGGATGCTGACGAAAGGTAGCAGTCCTAAGAGGTACTTGTTGAGAAACATCTTGACAAAGTGCACAATGTGATGCAAAACTGAGGCTGGAAGGAGCAAACAGACCATTTGGGAATCTGTCCTTGGAAAGCCCTCGTGTTCTGTGCTCTTTTCGGCAGAACTCAGTTGTTTCCAGAAAATCTATAGTAAACAAACAGACACCCCCAATGACTGAAAATGCTGAACTCACTTTGGAGTGAACCCTTGCTGAGACCTGGGGATAAGTATAAGTATTAAAAATAATATAAATGAATAAAAGATAACAGAGCATTGCCAGGCAACTGTCAAAGGAGGTGTGGCTGCTGCATCTCTGGGCTTTGCTGAAATGACCTCTTACATTTTGAGCATCTTGCCTGCCCTTGGATGAAATGGTTGTTCTGAACTTTGCTGATACACCTCACAGGCAGCAGTTGAGCTTGTGAGTGCTGCTGTATTTACTGTTACAGTGCTGATGTCCCTGTGCTATCAATTAAAAAAAAATAAAAAATTCAAGGAATCAGGGTAAAGCCGAGCTGGACTCAGCTCTCATCAGTACAGCACTCATTTATGACTGAATAACCACATTTTTGTGATTTTGCTATGTCAGTGGGGTTAATCTGAAAGCAGGCAGAGGAAGGAACTCTCCTGTCACTTCGCTTTTAATGACTTCACTAAACAAAAAGGTAAGCTGGGTTTTATCTCTGAATTTACTGGTCTGAGGACTTGTCCATAAATTGTAACTCAGAGGCTTGATGTTAAAATTGAGTCTACTAAAGAAGCAGGCTGTGGCAGAGGAGTTTGAGGCAGGTTAGTAGAACACTAGGATGGTTTTCGGGGCATTTTGCTGGGATCCTCTGAGAGGTCTTTTGGTGCGGAGGAACACGGGGCTGCGCTCTGCAGCTCCTTCCTTTGTGTGATAGTTTGATGTGTGCAGCAGATGAAGTTAACCTTTTCTGTTTGCAGAGGAGGAGGGCAATAACCTTTTCAAAAGCTGTGTTTATCAGTATAAACATAACTTTTTACATAGTAAACATGAGCAGCATGACTAGATTTTGGGTGCTGCTTTATTGCTTGTATCACATTCTCATTTGGAGTATGTTAGGTGCTGTTGTCTGTCTCTACCATGAGAAAACTGCTGTCTAAAAATGCCCAGTGTACAACAGGATGAGAAAAATCACTCCTACATGCAGTCTGAGATGGAATCTTAACAGTTATTTATGCCCACATTTAGCTTAATTCACTGTAGATATGTAGGACTACACAGAGTGAGTAAAGGCTAATGCATTTACAAGACTCTGAAGATCAGAAGGAAACTAGATTTAATTTGAAATTTGCGTTACATTGTGTGATGCCTCACTGCTAAGTATTTCTCAGAAGATGCTGGTGGCATGTTGCATGGCTGTTTGCTTTGGTCATGGGTTATTTTGCAGTTTTTTATCACAAATCTATTTCCACATTTTTTCTGATCTTCACCACTTGTTTTTCTTAATTCTGCTGTTTGCATTTTTCTCCTGCATATCTTATTTTCAGAAATTTTCACTCACTGAAGACCTTGAAAAGAAAGCAAATTGTTACTGAAAATAAATTCCGAGGATTTTCCCTGCACAGAAACATTGAATAGAAGCTAGGAACTGCCAGGGCAGAGCCTTAAGCCTCAGTGAACTAACAGCCGACTGTGTCCTGTCAGTTAATGTGGTACTGCACGAATGTACTGTGCTCCACAGCTGTTGATAAGCAAGCCTTTCCTTGCAAAAAAAAGTGGTCGTGAGGTGATGATTTGGCTGAATGTTTTGAGTGCATATACCCAAACTCAGCTCACTCCCCAGGAAAGCATCCGAGATAGTGGCGCTGCGGTGGAGGTTGTGTTGCCTGCGTGCTCCGAGAGGAATGCGGCTCCGTGCTGGGCCCTACGTGCCATGCTGGTGTTTTGCATTCCACTGGAGATAGCGCCTAGGACTTTCTCTTGAGAAGAAAACCAGAAAACACCTGTTACTGTTGGCAGCTGGTGCCTCAACAGCAAACGAACAGAGATGGACCAGGGCTCCTGCATTCCTGCGTACCAAATGCATAGGCTTGTAAAGTCCTGCTTGGGAATAAAGAAATGTTGTCTTAAAGAAAAAATTAATGACGTTTCCTGAGTCTGAATGGATTAGACTCACTGTGGATGTGTTATCTAGGAATTCTCAAGGAAGCTGATGGACACATCCCAGAGGTGTTTTTTTTTCCCTTTAAGTGAACTTACCAACTAAATATGTTGAAATGGTGCATCTATAATATATTGTAGCTTTCTTCTTTGGTGCGGTTGAAGTATAAGCAGCTAAGGAAAGGGTTTTTATGAAATTATAGATAAGTATGCAGAATTTTGCTCTAAAGATCACAAGGTCCAGATATGTTCTCAGGCATAAAGACAAGTTACCAAAAAAAAAAAAAATTAATTTATATGTTTAGTCTTTCAAAAGAGTATTTTAGGCTGGATGAAACAATTTTCAAATCTCCTGGATTGGACCAGACAGTAAGTAGCTATAAACAGCATGTTCTCCTGCAAGCTCTGCATTTAACAACCAGGCATCTGAACCTGAATTTAATGCATCTGAACCAGATTTTGTTGTTCCACTGCTTGAAAAAGAGCTGAGGGACCACAATAAACACCTGGGAAGCTACTGGTGCATGTTAACAAGTGTTTGTTTTCGAAGACTTGGTGTTGTTACAGAAGAAGCATTTGAAGAGGTTGATCTGTAGAAGATGCTTTGTTCCGCTGTCTGGCTGGATGGCTGGGTGCATTCCCCAGCATGGGGATCATGATGTGCCCGTAATTGCAGTTAAATGAACATGGCTGGCTCTCAGGCAAATGAAACCTAATTTGTCACAGCTGTCAGAATGATCATGTCATGTTTGTTGCCTTCAGGAGCAGTTTTAGGCTGTAAATCCTGTTAAGGTCACAGCTTTTTCTTGTTCAATATTGCACAGCATGTTTGCTGACCCTAGTATTTATCTTGGTGGGTTTTTTTAAAGGCAAACACACCGATTCTGTCTCTTACATAAGCTGGGGTTGAACTTCTGTGAACCTTAGTCATGTGGGCTAGAGCTTGTTAATTTGGTGGACTTCAAGGACTTGAGCATAGCAGTAATTTGAGGGTTTGCGTAGCGCAGTTGAGAGATTTGCTCATGCATTCGTATGATCAAGATTTTGGAAATCATGCTTCAAATTAGCCTTTAAAGAGCAGCCCTCCCAGGCTGGATTGAATGCATAGTTACACTGTACATCAGCAGCAGCAGACAAAAGCAGCACAGCAGCTTTGAATTTTGCATTTGTGCCAGGAGGAAATACAGTAGAATAAATGTAAGACTCTGTTCTTAATATCGCAGAAAAACACAGTAAAGTGTAGGCTTCTTGAAATCCCCTTTAGTCATAATTTCAGTATTTTTTTGCTTTTGTTTCTAGATTAACCGATTGAGTCTAAATTGAATAGAGCGAGTCCTGTTCTGTAAAACAAACAGATGCTAATTTTTGAATGTCAAGCCTGAGGGAGCAGAGAGCTTTACTGCTCTATTCTTTTAAAAAACGGAAACAAGGTTTCGTGTAATTATTTGGATCCCTAAAATACCTGAGGCTGATTCCTCCTTCCTCTGTGCTGCTGGCTGTAGTAGAACTTCAGAGGGAGAGGTGAAGGGTCTGTACCTGTAGATTGTGAAAGTGCAAGGCTGGAAAATGTCAGCGGTGTTTATGGAACTACCCAGAGCGGGAAGAGCTGAGCTTTTAACAGAGAGATCATGCAGACACGTTGCTCTTGATGCAACACTGGCTGCCCCTTGTCTTGGTCACTGCTGAGTCTTGGGGACATGGCCACACAGCCCCTCGGGCTGCAGCTGCCTCTCTCTGTGCACCTGCCCCAGCCTGTCGGGGAGGGCATTGGGGCACAGCTGTCTGCATCTGCCATCAGCTGGTGTCCCAGAGGGATGTCTGCAGGGCCATCCTTTTCCTCCTCCACCCTTTGTGCCTGTATAGCAGTGCCCAGCCCTGGGCTTCCCATCTCCCCAGCTATTCTGGGGCTGGCTGGGGGAGGAGCAGTGCTGCATGCAAGGGAGGGGGTAGGAAAGTGACTCCTGACCCTGAAAAGCTCCTTCTGCTCTTGAAATGAGTCTGCCATCTTCCAGGCTTTCTGCCTGTCCTCCCCTCCTGTGGCAGGAGTGACATGGCTCACAGGACTTTCCCTCATTGCTGAGGAGCCTCAAACTGGCTCTGCTGCTGCCTTTACCTTGTATATGTCAGATATATGTTGTATATATTGTATACTTGGAAATGTAGGGATGGAGTGTACCAGAAGAAGACTACAAGAGGGAAGATGGAGCAGAATTGGTAAAAATAATCTCACAGAACTGCCTTGTTAATGAAGTTTTGGGCACATCTAGCTGCCGGATCATCGGCAGAAGGTGAACAGCCTCACCCTCAAAACTTTATTTGCATATATTTTATCTCCAGTTCCTTTTGCAAAATATGGATTGGCATTCAAGTATCCATCACTTCCATGACAAGAAACTGCAATCACTGATGCTCAATGCTATAAAAAAAAGGCTTCAATTTTCTGTAATAGTTACATGACAGTTTAACAGTTGATAAAAGAAAAACAAAAAGTTAGGCATTTGCTTTTGTAGATTGTGAGGACATGACGTTGCAGATAAACATTATAAGCTTTAGCTTACTGACTTATTGATGCTCATTTTTTCATTTTATAGTGGCTTTCAGTCTCTTACTATGCAGCTGTCTGGTTTCCCCAGAGAACAGAAGACTAGCTCAGAGATATAAATCTCTGTTAATGATTTTAAATAGCTATCTATCTGTATATAATACAATTTTTTTTTTCTTTTGCCCTGGGCATTCAGTCATGGGATTAGGAGAGGATAATCAATAATCTTGAATGCACAGCAGAGGCACTGTTGGTGGTGAGGGCTCAGAGCTGCTGCAAAATCCCGTCACCACCTTCCAGCCTCTCGCTATGAGGCCTCTCCCGGTTGAGCATCGTGAGATTTCTAGCAGAAATAGTCCCTCCAAGACCTGCAGCCTGCACTGCATGCCAGAGCAGATCACTGTTTTCCCAGACAGCTCACGTGAGCTGGTCACTTTAAGTCTCTTGTACAACAAGAGAAATAAACAAGCTGTAGCTTGTTGGGAACACTGTGGGGTTCCATTAAGTTTTGTTTGTCCTCGGCAAATGAAGGTTGAGTGAGGTTTGTACAAATAGAAGAACCTGTTGTGAAATAAGAGATACTGTAGGCAAACGCACTAAGGAACTTGCAGTGAATGTGAACAGACCCCTGGGCATTAGCCAGGACGTTCCTCATCTCCTGTAGTTTGTGTCTGAACCAGCCCTGGAGGGACCCTTTTCATCATGGAAAAAATATGTAGACTTTGGAACTAACATTTCCATCTATTTGTTTCCCCAGGCAAGTTTCTGCAATTGGGATGCAGGACCAGCAAATACCGGGTGTGTTTAAAAGGGCAGGATTTTTATGACTTCATATCTTTTCTTTTGTTGTATTCACATTAATGATCTGTCAGGAAATTAGTGATTTAAGAGATGATGTGTGGCTGCAGGACCATTTAGCTGTACTTTAACTGGGAGCACACTAGTTGTGACTGAATATTGCTTCACCTTCAAAGCTCTCCAAAGGCTTATGCAAAGAAATTTGTTTACTGTGCTTTTTGCACTGGAGACATGCTCCCAGCAGAGAAGCCAGCACCAAAGTTAGCATTAGATGGAAATGTCTGCATGTGAACTGAAGGTGTTGATACATTTTAGGTCAAATGATGCGGTGGTGTTGGTTCAAATGAGCAATACAGAGGCTTGTGGACCACAGCAAACAAGCTTGTGCTACTGCCTGTATTTAGTCTTGAAAGCCAGGTTGTACAAAAGGATGTGGGGCAGGGGTTATGGGACCTTCTTAGAAGGTCACTGTCCCCTGTACTGAATATACTGAGCACCAGAGGGCTCGTATGTGCTCTCTCATGTACGATATGAAAATCTTCTGTAGCCTCAAGAGGAGAGGTGGTGATCCTGCCGTGTAGAGGAGTCTAGTTGTGATGGCAGATGTGTAGTCATTTTATGTGGAAAACAGGAGGAAAAACAGACCTGCCATTGGTGGCTTTGTGCTCTGAAGGCTCTTCCTTCCCCACTTTCACTGCCGCCTTTGCTCCATGTTGTTCTCTTTGGTCATTTACCGCTAGTGGTAACAGTCCTGCCCTTCCTGGCATCATCTCGGTGGGCTGCTTTGATGGCCCTTTTGGCACACCTGCAAACAGGACTGCCTGGAACAGCCCATGTTCCCCTCCAAGGCACCTTGTCTAGCAGTGTTTGCAGGCTGGCTCTAACAGCAACAACAGCATCCATTTCTGTAATGCCTTGATTTTTCAGGGTTCAGATCACAGGTTCCAAATAAGAAGGACTCCATCCTTGGAGGTAAAATTACCTGCTGTTAGTGTTCCATGGTCACTGACTGACTGCCATGTCTAATGTGCATTCTGAGCTTACTGGTTGTAGTACAGCAGTCCCAGCCTGCCAAATTGCTTGGCAACCCTGTGTGTTCGCCAGCTTGTAGACACTGCGGGACTTCTCCATCTTTTTCCACCCATTTTTGGCTTAACACGAGGGAATTGGGAAGGGCTAGAAGTAAACCACTGCAGGTGAAACTCCTCATGATATGTGTTCTGCACCAAGTGAACTTTTATCATGGATTTGAAGGCATGCATGGATAGCAAATAGGGCACCATTAAGATTCATGGTGCTGTTGCAGCATGAAACCTAATAAATCTTCTTATGTGTGCCTTGTACTTAGTTCATGTACTTATTCTGACCACTGGGATTTATTCTTAGCCCTGCTTTTTTTCAGGAATTGCTGTTCCTTTATGAAACAGGAGCAGACTGTCTGCTGTGTCAGACTTGTTTGTCTCAACCAGGCACAGATAAGAGTGGGAAATGCCTTTGAAAATCAGAGAGAGGGCAGAGTCAGGTTGGAAGTTGGAAAGGGCTGGATCTGATGTCATTTTACCTGTGGTGTTATTTCTCTTTTTGAACCCCTTTTTACTTCCTGAGTTAGTGCCCATTTGCCATTTTCAGAAAGTCAGTAAATACCCCTTGCCAAGAAGACTTGTCCACCTCCTACTTGATCTCTCCATGACTCCGTATTTAACTCTTGTATGAATCTGCTTGTGTTGTTTTACATATTGAAGTCTAAGGAATATGAGTACTTAAACCATTTACATACGGTAAATTAATGTTTTTGTTAGTTTCTATGCTTTTGAGTTTGCAGTGATTGTGTATACTTTGGGACCCATGTTCACAAATTTAATTCCAGGAGAAGGAACATATTAGGAGTAACTGGAGGAGTATGTGTTGAAACTGACACTATTGGTACTGCTTTTTGTCTGTTGCTGAAATGTCAGTAACAGCTTCTTACTGACTTGAAAAAAAGATGCATAGTTTCTGAGAATGGAGAGAAGCACAAATAAACCAACCCTTCCTACTGAAACTTGTTTGACATGTTCTCTACTCTCTTTGCACATGAGAGGCAATGTATGAGTGTTGCTGCCGTGGCTCAGTTTTGTATCAGGAGAACCCAGAAGGAGCTGCGCTGCCTGGTGATTCCTCTGGCCCTCCTCTGACCTGAGTTTTGGTTTTTAGCTCATAGTTATATCTTTTTAACTTCTGATGATGATCTCTATTTTGTTTTGATGGTGATGCAATCCATCCGAGATGGAAACAGTGATGCTGAGTTCTGTGAAAATTCTGGAGTTCCCTATGCTGGCTTTTTGTGGAAGTGGTTTAGAGGGTAGCGGGGTTAAATCCAGCTGGTACAACAGGAGCTCTTCCATCTGCTCTGCTCTGGGGTGCAGTTGCACAGTAACAAGCCTAATCAAACTGGTGGCGTGTTTACGTTAAGGCACTTGCTGACTCATTAGAAGAAATACGGTGGTGAGGAACTCCTCTGCCTGCCGACTGACCTACAGTCACTGTGGCAACATGGTGGTGCTGCCTGTCAGGGATACCCATGGCCTGCCGTTTGTTTTTTTTTTTTTACCATTAACATAAAAAAAAAAATTAAAAAGCCCTGAAATGGGAAGGAGGAAATGTTGCAAAGCTGATTAAGGCGTCTCAAGGTGATCTGTGGGAAGCAGTTTTGGAGTGCAGATCCCCCTTGTTTCATCCTTCTCTGCCTTTTTTACATGAGCCACCCAGAAGTTAGGACAAGCCCTCCATGTTGACACAGACTAAATTATTCTTCTCAGTCACTTCTCCACCGTCTCCTGTGGTAATTACTGCTCTGCAAATCTACCCTCTGGTCTGATTTTTAAATTCATCCAGGAGGCTGATCAGCTTGGAGGATCTGCTGTAAACATGACTTATCCGGCAGGCAGTAAAGCTGCTCTCAAGCCCTCCAAGGAGAATAAAGCCTGTCGGTTGGGCAGCTGGTTTTATCAGTCTGTGTTGCAGATTAAAACGTTTCAATGTCTTTTCTATCAAATCAGGAAGAAAAAAAAAAATGTTCTTGTTACCAGGTCCCTGGCTGCATGTTAATAGAGAACTAATTGACCAAATGTCAGTCATTTGTACTCCTTGAAGGGAAGGACCATCTTCCCTGTGCTGAGCATACATGAGCACAACCCATGCCTGTTCTCAGGCTGATGGTGTTTTTTATGTTTTACCCACCAGCGACAGGAGCTGCTCAAGTTACAGCCTGCAGAGCCCAGACTGCCAGGCCAGGGATGTATCTGCTCCCATGCTCCTGGGACATGGGATGTGGTGTAGAGATTGCACTGCTTTTAAAACGGAAAGGTTTAGGGCCTCTTCTAGCCTAGCTGTCAAACATATGCTTTATTCAGACATTTTCCCCCTTAAACCTCCACTCGTGATGCCTGTGGCATGCCTTGTTTCAGCAGAAAGCTCTCTAAGTCACCAGTTCAAGTTTTGAAGGAATTTATACCATCTCAGAATTGGCCAGTGTCTGCTGGGGAGATGAAATCTCATAGGTGTAGAAGAGCTTCACAGCTCTGTACAGGTCACAGGTATTTGAGCATTTTGGTTGCTTGTGGTGACTCACCACGTTTTTCTTGTAGGAGTGCTGAGGGGTTGAAGCACTGTAAGTGATTTTATAATAGTTGAAAGCAAAGATCGTGGTGCCTACATACTGCACCTCTACAGTTACTGTGCAAATGAAAGTACAAGATTATAATGGCAGAGAAGAGACATGGTTCAAGGCCTTCTTAGAAAGAAATACGAGATTTCGGATTTAAGTATAAGCCAAACAGATTGCATCTTTCTTGCTTTCTAGTCATGAGGTTGATATATGACTTCACTCTTCACCTGCTTTTTTTTTGCGAGCTTATCTTCTTGCTGTGTAAGATGAATTTTTTTTTCTCTTGATTCACTTTCTGTTAGAGGGACATTGTCAGTTTTTTACCCCTGTAAAACGAAACATCTACCATCCATCTAGGTATAGATGTCTCAGACATAAATCTTCCTGCCATAACTGGTTCTGGAGCCCTTTTGCAATAGCGTGTCGCAAAACTCTCATTAGGGCTTCCCTGTGTCACAGTAATATTATGCCCATTAAGCAGTAACCCTGCTTTGACACCTCTGTGAATAGCAGTGCAATGCTTAATGAAAATGCACTTTTACTGAGATAAAAGTGTTTATGTTAGCAAAGCTATGTTCATACATGCTGCAGCTTACGGTACAGATATTTTCCTTGCAAACCCCAGAGTGATATGCTGATAAGAGTCTTGGTGGGTCTAATCCTGGATTAAAAAAACATACCATATTCAATGTGTCCTTACAAATACAACCAGGATAGGTATGAGGTAAAAATAAGCCTTTCCATAATGCAGAACACTTGATTTAAGAAGTGGAAGAATATTTAATAACAGGCTTTGATCAGACTATCTGCCGTGGAACAAAAATGTTTCATTGCTCTCTGTGAACGCTTGTAATTTGTTTTTTTCTTAATTGTTACAACTGTACAACCCAAATGAACGAACCACAGCAGTGGAGTTTGAACCCAGGATTTCTGGATCAAAACACATGAGCAGATGTTTTGTAAGGTTAAGCACTTACCTATTAGCTTGCAGCCAGAAGAGCTTCCTAAGCCTTATGAAATGGTCAGTACCAGGTGACCAAAGGTAATTCTTAGGTAAAAGCTTAACCTGTGTGCCCAGTGGTGCAGGCTTGGAACAGGAGATACTGTGTGTAGTTCGATTCTTGATAAGCATGTTCGACCATGGGTTGATGGAAGAAACATTTACCCTTCCCGCTAATTTAAGTTTGTGTTTTGGTAACCCTCTGGACCGTGAGCAGAAATAGGAGCTGATCCTGCAAGCATGAGTGCAACTCAAGTACACTGTGCTATGCCTGGGCTTGGTGAACTCGAGTGCTGGGGGAAAGTGAAACAATTTAGGGGTCCCGAGGCCAGCAGATTTCATGCATGCTTTGGGAGTTGACTGTTGCCATTGCTGACTCAGCTATGGGGAGGAGGGACGTATGTTTTTCATTTTCAGAATTGCTTATCAAGCTGTTGGGGAAAAAGAAATTACTCTGGAGAAGTGGAATAAGCTTTGTCTGTCAAGAAGGCAGCTTGAGCTTGCAGATCCTTTCCTGTCTAACTTCTGAAATCCAGGTGTGGTTGAAAGACAATGAAGTTACGTGTTATATAATACATGGAAAATTTTTATTCAGTTTCTCCAGCAATTTCCTGATACCATAATAGCAGCTGAGGAAGGGTGGGTAGATGTTCCTACACTGCCACATTGGAGCTGTTTCTGGAGATGTGCAAGAACTCCTTAAGAGTACATTTGCAGCAGCTATGGCAGAAAATGAAGAATAGTGTGTCCGATGTAGCTGGAGGATAGCAGATAGCCTGAGCAAGTGAAGTACGTGCATCCTGAGATCAGTGAGAAAGAGAGGTCAGGCTCTCAGTTGCAGCTCACTGGAAGTTTGCAGCTTGTATCCAGGCACAAGCTCCAGACCTTCTCCCAGATTCACAGTGCCTCCTCCGGAAACAGGCCCATTTCTTGGAGCATCTGGGATTTTCTATGAGACATCTTCTTCAATCCAGCACTGACCTGGACTGAACCTGTTTAGCTTGTGAGGCAAAACAAAATTGTAGCTAGGGGACGATGGCTCTAGTAAGCAGATCCCAAACAAAATTGAAGGCTGTTGAAGTGTCTCATTGAATTACAATGCTATAGGAGCATAGTGACTCATAGTGAAGCTAATCACCTGCTGCTTTGTCTTGACTGCAAAGAATAGATTGCTAGTTAAACATTTAAAAGTTATAGTCTTGGAAGTTGTATTAGTGTTGCTTTCCTTCTTTCCTCCCCCAACCCCATATTTCCTGAATTTACTATGGGAAATCAAGCAGATACTCTGGAGATCTGTGTTCTGAAAATGAGACTTGGCATTCTTATCTTTCAGGCTCACATTGAGGACCTCTGTGCATTCATTTATGAGAGAGGCCATGCATTTTCTCTCCACAAATTTACCCAAAATGTCACCAGTATGGCATTGGTGCTGTGTGGAGAATCAAATTACCCTAAATTTTAAATCATAGATATTATGGGGTTCATTCTTCTTCATCACAGGGAATTCCAGGAGTAAAACTGGAGCTCAGGTTCTCAGGTTCCTATTCCCACAGCCAGGCAAGTTTAGTGTGTTCAGATTAATAGTGCTTTATTGGGCCAAGAGCATCTTAAAGGTGACAGAGTTTTCTTGGTTCTCTCTAAACAGGCCGTAGACCTCTCTAGTTGGCTCAGAAAAGAGCAGACTGTTTCTTTCTGGCATTAACTTGTCCATGTGGGTGAGCAGAGGAACTGTGTCTCTTGGACAGAACTATCATTACTGTCCCTGCAGCTGTCCCCAATTGCAGCAGTCATTGAAGCAATTGTCAGGAAGGTTCTGCAGAGAGAGGACTTGGCTCTTTGCCTGGTGGATCTTCCCATACTCTCTGCTTTAAAAGAGCCTTCCAGGTTGATGAAGTGGATGCACTTTTCTATCAAAATGCTGGTCTAGCTCTTATAAGTGATTCATGCTCCTTAGATCACATCCAGTTCGCTGCTGTGAGTCACCAGGACAGGTGGTGTCTGCCTTGGTGGTTCTCCTGGAGAAGCATTGAGATGGTGGTGGAGGAAAACTTGCGGATAAAATAGCAGCAAGCCATGCTAAAGCATCTAAACCTCTAGGTCACTTCAAAAGTCAGTGAGTGCAGTTGATATCACCAGCGATACCAGCAGAGTGTCAGCACTCCAATTTAAATATAGATTTTGAAGGAAGTTTGTAATATTTTCTGCATATGGATGTTTTATGGCAGGAAGCGTATCCTGCTGTAAATTACTCTGAGAGGCTGCATTAAAGACTGTGTGTGACTTAAACCTGGAAGTTTTTCCTTTCAGAAGTGTTGGCTGTACTAAATTGATAGACCACTGGCATGTTTTAAGCTTGACTGTTGCCTTACTTTTGTACTGGGCTGGAGAGAGCATAGTGTCAGAAAAACATGTTTCCTATCATCTGCCAAGTTTTTGTTCTTGTAGAACGATCTGGACAAGCTGAATCAGTGGGCCAAGGCCAGTGGTATGAGGTTCAACAAGGTGAAGTGCTGGGTCCTGTACTTTGGTCATGTCGTGGTTTGACGCAGCTGAGCGTCAAGCACGTGGAATCTAATTACTTATTTGCCTCTGCTGTAATTAAACATAGGAAGGGGAAAATTAAAAATTCATTTTTTTATGGTGAGTTTAAGATTATTGAGGGAAACGGGAAAACTACAAGGCAAAACAGGCACACGCTTGAGCAATTTTAGTATAAAGGAGATTTATTACTAACAGAATTAAAAGTAAAAAGAAATAATAAGAAATTAAAGCAAACTCCCCTCTCTTCCAGCACCCCTTCCTTCCCACCAAAACCACACAAGGAAAAACAAAACATGGGATTTGGTCAGAGATGCATTTCTTAAGAGTCTCTTTTTGTGCTTAAGGAAAAGGGTTTCTTCTGCTGTGCTGTGGTTTCCTTCCCACGGGAGACAGTGGGAAGAAGTGAAGAAGTTCCCATGAACTTCTCCAACCTGGTTCCAAACTGTCACAGGCAGCAGCCCCGCCTGAATCTGCTGCAGTGAAAAACTTCTCCCATGCTTTAGCAGTCTTTTCATTACTGCCAGCATGGGCCATAGTGGTCCATGGGGTTTCAGTTTTTTAAGGATGAGCTATTTTCAGCCTGAAAGCAACAGCTCTCTTTCTTTAAATCTCTAGAAGCCTTCACAGCTTCTATGTAACCTGGGCATAGGCATTCTCATATCTTCATAGGCCGCACGTAGATTCTCCATCCCCCCATGTACTTCAAATGGATTAAAGAGACAAACGGTTTGTGATATTAGTTTTTACCACAGCTTGCAAGAAGAATTTAAGTTTCGCGCTGGAAACGCCTCTGCCCTCTTTTTCCTGCCATCATCTTGCTTCATCCCACATGATCCCATCTGTCCCTTTCTCTCTGACCTTGAGGTCGCCACGTTAAAGATTTGATCTTGTTCAGGCTTTACATTGGAGAAAGCCTCGCTCCCTTTATGCTGTTGGCTGCATGGTGTCTTCTTCGGTTTGGTGCGAGCTGTGCTGGCTGCAGGGAGGGGGCTCCGCTGGCTCCCTGGGGCTGTGCCGGCCGTGTGGGGAGGAGGGGTCCCGCCGGTCCCCAAAAGCCGCGCCGTGTGGTTTTAGCTGCGCGACAGCCCGTGGCTGTTTCTAGCTGCCTGCGGCTGCCTGCGGATGGTTCCCCCCGGCATCCTGGGCCTGCTCCGCCACATCAGGGGAGGAAGCGGGGCCCAGCCCAGAACGGGACAGGGCCCAGAGGCCCCCCCACCTGCCAGCAGGAGAGGTTCTGTATCCAGTTTTGGGCCCCTCACTACAAGAAAGACAGTGAGGTACTGGAACACGTCCAGAGAAGGGCAGTGGAGCTGGGGAAGGGAGTGGAGCACAAGTGCTAAGAGGAGTGGCTGAGGGAGCTGGGGATGTTTAGCCTGGAGAAAAGGAGGCTTGGGGGGACTTTATAGCTCTCTACAAGGAGAGCTCACTGAAAGGTGGCTGCAGCCAGGTGGGGACTTGGTTTCTTCTTGGTTTCTTCTCCCAGCAAACAAGTGAAAGGACAAGAGGAAATGACCTCAGATTGTGCCGGGGAGGTTCAGGTTGGACATCAGGAAGAATCAGGATGGTTAAACATTGATACACGCTGCCCAGGGAGGTGGAAGAGTTACCATCCCTGGAAATGTTCAAGAAACGACTGCACATGGCACTTGGTGCTATGGTTTAGTTGCCAAGTTGGTGTTTTGTCTAAGGCTGGACTTGATGATCTTGGAGGTCTTTTCCAGCCTAAGATTCTGTGATACCTTTGTGGCCAACAACAACGTGAAGCAGTCTTGTGAACTGAGGGAAGATGGATGTTGGTCTGACATCTGGTGAGGTGTTGGGAGATGCTCTGTGTTGGTTTCTGTCTTTATGACCATCTTTCTAGTGGGTGTCCACATATAGTGGTTCTTATTTTTAGGAGGGATCCTTGGTGGTGTTTTCCAGGGTTGCAGAACTGCTATTGGAGACATTGATGCAAGTAACAAAGAGGCAGAAGGGCCCAAAACTTCTAAAGGAATAGGCTGGATAGCAGCATCCCGCTGTACATCCAGAGATCCCCATTTGTGCCTGGGTTTGCAGTGTGCCTGAGGCTGTCCCTGGCCAGCCTTGCTTGAAGTGTACCACGTCCCTTTGGCCAAAGAGCCAAAGAGCTGGCTGAGGTCCTGAGCCCATCAAATATGTGTGCTGCTGGCTGCAGGAAAAAGGGCCCCTCACTTATGAGGGCTGCTGGCTTGTACAGATTTTGGATTGACCTTTGACCTCGTTAACAGATAGCAGAATAAATTGATGGTGGACGTATTTTTAAATAAACAGATTGTTCTTCCGGTCTTTGCCTGCTTGTCAGAATATTTTTTCTTGTGGTGTGCCTTGGCAGAGTGATAACTGAGGTAGGTGCTTATCCTGCCTCAAGCATTTGAGGTACCCCCAGTTCAGAAATAGGTCAGTGTTTCACACTGACAAAGCCCGAGGCATTAAAGTTGTTTGAAATGTGTCCAGTGCAACTCTGTTAACAACACTTTAAAACAAAGGTACATTTTAAATAGTCAACAGCTACATTTGGCTGAGGAGCACCTGTCCATGTTACTTTGCGGAGGTGACTCCAGACAGGGATCATGCTGAAGGAAGGTGGTGCCCTCTTGGAAAACAGCTTCTGCTGAAAAGTCTCTTCACCTTTTTTTTGCAAACTGATTTCTTTTGATGTTGTTTTTTCTTCCTTTTGCAAAAGGCGGTCAAACTTCAAAAGAAGCCGTATCATACCATGTTCTGCATGCACTTTAGGTTTAACATGGAGTCTTCACACATTTGGTTACAGCTAGAAAAAAGTGTCCATGGGGATCCTCTCCCTCTTCCTGCCCATTGTGACTGCTGATTTGACTTGCAAGAGCTGCCTCTAGTAAGGGGCAGTCATTGGATGGGTAATTGCTGATGCTGATTTATACTTGTTTTCTCTTAAGTCACCTTCTGATATGCTTTAAAATTAGTATTGGGTTTACTTTTGTTTTCATAGCAGATAACTGGCCATGTCTCTCTTTGGAGCTCAGTACATATTTTAATTGCTTCATGCCTAGCTCTGCCCTTAGCTCACCTACATTTTAGCAGACCTGCTATAAAGCTTTGTTAATAGATAAACCGGACCTCCTCCAGTGTGATTCTGTTCTTACTAATGTTTACAATTCAGGAGTCTGCCACAGGATTTTTTAGTGCTTCCCACCTCTGCTGCCATAGGGTTTTGCCATATCTTCCATAGACGAAAATACTGCATGCCCTGTGAATATTGGTGGTTTATCCTGGGTTGACAACTCAGGTACCTTTTTCTTGTTTCATTACTGTTTGACCTGCAAGCGGTGCCTTTCATGGCCTTTGATCCTGTTGGGACTGGCAGATTAATGAGACGAACTACTTTCTTTGGACAGAATTTTTTCTTAAGCAGAGAAACACTCCTTACATCAAGACCCAATTATACCGTCCTTACTCCCATTTCAAAAACCAGTTCTTTGGGGGCTGTCTTTTTAATTGAATCATTTATTTTATCTACTTTAAACAAACTGTTCAAAAAATCTAGGCTAATGCCTATTGCAAGCGGTTGTATCTGAAATGAATTGCAGCTGGACAGATTAAATGTGGCAATTATTCTGTGGAAGGCATGCCCTTGAGTTCACTCAGGATGAGTGGCAGTGCTGTTGCTGCAGAAGAGGAATTCAGAGATGCTCGTGGCCCGTGCGAGTGCTGCATTGCAGTTGCTGTCAGCTTACGTCACGAGCAATACTCTGGCAGCCCAAGGGCTCGTCGGGAGCCTGAGGAGAGCGTGGCTTTAGTACCATGTAACAACAGATCTCATGGTCTGTGTTTTCTCTGCTTCTTGGTGCATATTTTGTGCCTTCTGTGCAGGGAAGCCTCTGTCAGCAGCTCTCTGCTCTCCTTAATGCAGTGTAAAAAGCTGTGAGTGCTTATCCATTTACAGCATTTGGGTTGGAGGGCTTTTTGGCTTCATTTTTTAATATATATTTAGAGACTTACACATGTCGTACTGTGATTACAGCATTGCACCATTTGAACCTGTCTGTTTTAATTAGCAGTTGGCGTTGCCCTATTTATAGATAGATGGAAGAAGCACAAGCTAGCCAGTTTGCAGTGCAGAGTGTATTTTCTTCTATTGGCAAGTAGTTTGTATCCATTTTTCCATAGCTAAACTGGCTTGGCAACCTGCAGATGTTGCAGGCATTGGCTATTGATGCTTGAAATAGAAATGGACTCTGAAGAGGATGTGGGATGGAGAGGAATAAATCAGAAACTGCTGTTGCATTGGAAGTCTATTAAGACTGATGATACGACACGCTTACCAGTGCGTAACTGCAGAAGTTGACCACATGAGAAACGAGCACATTAAAAAAATACATATTTTAAGTCTTGCTTCTGTCTCATTATTAAAGTTCCTTTTCACTTTGGCATGTTGTGGTAACAAAACTAGTTACCGGTACAAGTGTTTGGCTGTCTGACATGGTTAAGTTGGTGGGTATTTGTACAAGCAGGAGAAACAGATTGATTCTTTCTGGAACAAGTTGTGTCTAGTCTATAAATAATGTGAAAAGTGTGTGTGTTTTTCTTTTTAACTGCAACTTTAAATTTGCAAAAGTTTTGGCCTGTGTTGACCCTGCAATGCCCAGGAGACTGTCAAGAAACCAGAGCAGCATTGTGTTATTAAACACCCGGGTGTTAGCTGCTCCTCAAGAACTGCTGATGCTCTTTACTCTAGGGAAAACAATTTGAAGCACCTTTGCCCTCTTCGAGAAGCTCTCCTTAACTAAAACCCTAAATTACTTCTCAATGCAGATGCTAAATACAGGCACAGGAGTGTTGTTGAGCAGCTCACATGAAGGTTGCTGGGTACACAATGAAAAGTGCTTTGCTCTGTACAGCACTTGGTTGCAACGATTTCGACACAGTTGTGTTGCAGCCTGGGCTTTGCATGGCCTGTGGACTTGTGGTAGGGTGCACAGCATTGTCTTGAAAAACACCGCTCATGAATCAGTGCCTTAAAACACTGCTACCCATGAGGGGCAGGTGGGCAATTCAGTAACTCCCTCTTTCCTGCACACCTTTTCAGAGTAACTGTATCTTTATTCTGCAGCCTGTATTTTTCATTGTCTTGCAAGATTTCAACCTTTCAGTTTAGGACAAAGCTGGCAAGCAGCAGGTGGATTTGAGTCAAGCTTACACTTGGTGATTTGGGACTAGAGCCCAAGACTTAAAGCTTCCAAAACCTGGGAGTTCTCACTTCGGTTAGCAAAATAAAATGTTGTCATCTCTGTTGGCTCCTTGCGTTACAAACTGCATTTGAGACCACATGGCAAGAGTTCAGTGATCCAAGACTTTTCTCAACATGTCCAGCACAGTAATAAAAATGTGGGTTTCCTCAGACTGTGACTGTGTGCAGATTTGTGTGTGTAATTTCTGAGTGACCTGTCCTCAGGTTGACTGTCTTTGGGAGAAGAGCTGGTTGAATTGATACTGCTTCACATGGCTGAGCAGGATGCAAGGGAGGGGAAACCTTTCTTGTAACAATATCACTGTGAAATATTGGAATGTGGGTTACATGGTGCTAAATCAAGGTAGTCTCTCGGGTAATATAGTTAATAAATTCTAAATAGGAGGTGACCCTTTCTGAACACTTTCTCTAAACTTGTAATTTATATGCTAGTCCTGTGCATTACAGTGCTTAAAGCCTAGGTCAGAAATTCTCCATCCAAATTTGTCACCTACTCTTGTCTTTAATGGCCAAATTAATAGCAGTAGGTCACAGCCAGCTGTTTTGTAGGTGCAGGTTGATGAGGTCTGTTAGAAGAACAAGGGAGCATCAGAGCATGTGAGGAGCTGTGATGTTTAGATGGATTTCCTGCATTACCAGAGATGTCAAATGACCAGATGTATGGTTTTTTGCTAAAACCAACTCAGTTGTAAAGCGCTGTTCATTATTTCTTTGACAAACCTGAAGAAGTGGAACAAGTTAGCAATTGGTCTGGCTGCTTTTTGTAGGTAAACTTTAATTGGTTTTGTGTAATTTTCAAAATGCCATGGACTTCATTTTTTCATAGATTGGGTTGTGAGAGTGCTGGTTTGTGTACATATGGTGCATGTTCAAATTCCTTTGATATCAAAGCTTTTACTTGCATAAAACAAATAAACAGTTTCCGCATGTATTTGCTGTGTTATGTTGACAAAGCAGTGCCAGGGGTGCTTGGAAAACTGTATGTTTGCACTACTGGGACAGTGGACTCTGGATTTTAGGTAAGGAAAACAATTTCCACAATGGCACTAATCAGCAAGTGGAAGAGAAGCCCAGGTATCTCCACCCCTAGAGACACTCAAAGCTGGACTGGACAGACCCCCAGGAACCTCATGAAAGTTGGCCCTGCCTTAGTGGGCAGTGAGCAGACCAAACAGCCTCCCGAGGTCACTTCCAGTCTTGTCTTTCTGGTTTTTGCTGAGTAAGATACTGAAAGAAGGCCTTATAACCAAATGTGTTACATCAGTGTTTGGAGGGGAGCAGGGACTTCCCTCCTGTGGAAAGAGGGGCATCCCCTAGAAAGGGTATTAACGTAGTTTTACATGTTAGTGCTATGAAAGCCTTAGCAGCACTCTGAATATGGATTGCAGCCTTGTTTAAAGCTGCCCAGCCCCAACTGGTTTAGTGATCAAGGATTATAAAGTGAGCAGGACTTGGCTAGAATAGTAACAGTGCTCTGAAGGTTTGTCCTGTGTAGAGTGTAGGGTGTGAATATCTTCCTACCTGGGGGCTGTTCAGTGAGAGGAGGTTCTAAAGGTGTTCTGCACTGCAGTGGGAGAATGGATAAAACAGTGGAGAAGGATAGCTTCTTCTCCTCTTTCAAGGTTTAAATGTCAGGATTTGCAAAGCCCTGCTCTTAATTAATCATTGCTTCCCTTCTGCCTTTCGATTTCTAGTCTTCCTCATTGATTCAAATCCTGGCCTCCTGCAGCTTCTTGCAGTTGTTCTCACTACTAAGGGTGATGGAGTAATATTTCAAAGCTTGGCCTTCCTGCCCAGATCTTACAAACCTGGTGTGCACTGCATGTGTGCAGGTCACAGCAGGCAAGTACAGCCAGATTAGGTGTATCTGCTGTTTCAGGGGTCGAGGTGTGTTCACTACAGTCCAACAGAGCTTGTTTGCAAGAAGAAATGCAGTTACTCTGTCCTCACAGAAAGAGATAAGCACGTTCTTGGTGTTCACGTGCCAGTCAGTGCTGCTGAGTGTCGTGCTGTACGCTGTGCTTGTAATGCCGTACACCAAGGCAGCTTCATTTGATCTTTTCTGCAAGATGTGCCTTTTTCTTTTTGTGACTCAGAGAACTGAAGCTTTTCTCCTGCTGCACTCTTCATTATTTAAACAGGCACACTTTAAGTGCAGCCTGACAGCGTAGATTGTTTGGAAGGATTCATGGGATAAACAGGAGTTTGCCTGCAGAGCATGTGAATCTGTGCATTCAAAGCAGCCAAAGATCTGGTGAGCCCAGCCCTGTGCTTGTAAGATGTCTCACCTGATCTGCATGCAGCCTTCTGTGAACTGCATTTGCTGTTTAGAAGGAGAAAATGTCTGTACCTTTTCTAAATTCAAAAGTTCAGAGTTTGCTGTGTTTTTAAGAACGTGTTTATTGAGTTTCAGGCCAAAAGCACAAAGACCTCCAGTTCCTCTGCTTGGAGATGGCTGTCCTCATTTCACTTTCTGTAACAGGTGGAATATATCTTTTTTTTAAGCCGGGTTCACTGTTGTGTATCAAATTCCTTTGTTACTGCAGGCTCAAACAGCCAGCTGGTGTCAAACCCATGCAGTGACATTCTCCTTTGCCTTTGTGAAAATTCATTATATTTTAGTAAGGCTGAGGAAGCCGAAGTTGAAAATTAGTGGGATGCAGCCAAATTTTAAAAAAAAGGCAGCCTATCAGTGAAAAACTGGTTAACTGTTTGAGAGCTGACCTGATAAACAGTGCAACTGTCTTTATACCAGGCAATATGAGCTTTGAGGGAATCTGGATAACTAAACACTATTGCCCTGGATTCCTGCTACCCTTTTGCTATCTGCCACTTTAATAAAGAGGTGTACAGGTTATCCATGTGTCTGCCACAGAGTCTCCTGGGGTTTAGAGGAGAAGTCTGCAAAGTCAGTGTGCTTTTAATCTGTTCTACTAAGCCATGTTGAAATGAGTTTGGAGTCAGAGTAAATAAATCAGTGGGGATGAAGTTGAGTAATGGGTATTTCAGTACATATTTGTGACAATTTTTGGAGCACACAGAGCAGCTGCCTTGAGAAAGTACTGAAAAGAGGATGTATTGTGTTTTGAAGCACCACCCATATGGGTGAGTTGCAGTTAGAGATTATTAACCCTGAGCAAAGGTGTGAGATTGCCCCAGGAGAGGAAACCATGTCCCTGAATACCCAGGGTGGGGACAGAGCTTTCCCTTGCACCCAGGGCCTGAGATGTTGCACTCAGTGCTTAGGTGTGCATTGAGCCTTTTGATGGGTTGATGATGATGTATCTCTGTATAACTAACTGAAAAATAACATACATTCTCCAAAATTTCTTGAACTGATAATTTCTTAAGGTGGTTTGAATGTTTTTACCACCCTTTATCCCTTCATGATCTTTGCCTTGGTTCACTAAGGAAGTGTGCTCTGCTGGAAGAAGTGACAGCATGTAAAAATAGCACTGCCTTATTCTGCAGATCTGCTTGCTGTGGGGTTTCAGTTAGATCTGCTGACTTGGATTTAAAAATAAACTTTTCTTCTGCTTTTTGCACCTGCTTGTCCTGGCGATGCTTGATTTTGTGCTTCGGAGGCAGCAGCCGTTTGGTGGTAGCTGAAATCCTTGCTGGATTAGGATCAGCAGCACGGGTGATTGGGAGACCTGAGTTGACGGGCTTTTGACTTTTCGGGCCAGAGATGTTCATAAGGCCAGTACCTAAGCATAAAGAGGAGAAAGACCTTGTAGGCTTTTTAGAGCCTCTGTGGAAGTTGTCAGTTCAAAATAAGCAGTATGTGTTTTGCCAAGCGTGCAGTGGAATTGCAGTTGGTGTTCCAAGCCATTTGCTGTAAGTGTATTATCCTTTCTCCTCATTGAATATTGCTGTAATCTAATCAGATTACATTGCAGTTCATCGCTAGGCCCAGGCAAAATAAAGAGCAGTACTTCAGAAGAACATAAGTATCTTGAGTTACTGCCTTCTTCACACGTTGGGCTGACATTAAGTGTTCATTTAGAGCCAGATTCATGGAGGTATGGAGATCAATGAGTCTGGCTATCTAAATAGGCCTGAACCAGATCTCCATCTTTCCACTGTCTGGAGCATGCAGTGGACGGTGATCCTCAGTGCAGCAACTGTCCCTGGCTGGTGGAACTGGCCTTTACATATGTGTTGGCTGGCAGCTTGGCTCTGGGATTCTGCACAGGTGAGGGGTTACTCCAGATTAGCACACAGGCTTGGCCTGCTGTTCTTCAGCTTCAGGAATTCTGTTTTCCCTACAGAGTTCTTTTTATTACCATGCTCTGGCTTTTACTGAGAGCACGAGCTTGGTGACTCTTGTCACCTGCTTTCATTGAGCCATTGGTGGGTGTAGCAGTTGGAGCAAAGCAGTTGGATCTGCTCAGATTAAGACTGTTAGGTTTACTGAGCTATGTGTAAACTGTTTCTGTAAATACATTTTGCTGTAAATCTGAAAAGAAATGGGGAAAAGGTATGGGCAATATTAGTGGACAGCTTGATTGTGAGTACAGATATTTAGCAGACCCTGTGTATTTTCAGTACTGAAACTATTTGTATGCTATAGAATGAAAGGTAAATAATGGAAAACACTATTGTGGCATTTGTTCTTCTAAACAAATCTGTTTCTAATCATGCTTTGGTTTTGTGGCATTAAAAACTTAATGCAGAATTCTAGGTTCATAAAAATGAACAAGCACCTGTGAGTAGGGATGGATATTACTTCTTGCAAGAAATCACCAGAAGCAAAATTTTGTCTGTGCTGGCAACACTGTTTGTGAAAGGAAGAGGAGGAGGGAGCAAGCCAGCTTGCACTCCTGACACAGACACCTCAAACTTGAGAATTTTGTTCCTGGGAAACACTTCTGCCTGAACTTTGGCTGTTCTCTGACAGGATGTTGCGGTTCAGTGATGCATTCTGTGTCTCTTTAAAAGTTCATGAATCAATGACAGACTTAGTTTCTCAGAATGAACCGATGCATCCTACAATAACTTAAACCTTCCCAGAACACTTTTATCCACCTGTGTGTGACATCCTCTTTCAAATCAGAGGGACACAGGTGAACTTTGCATTCATGCACTGAAGGCTGACTAAACCCAAACTGTCCAGAGATCATAGCAGGACTGCTTCATGACTGTATTTATATGTTGCATGGACTGTGTCGAGACCTGTGTGTGCATGGGTGAATTTCTGACCCTGCTGCTTTAATGGCAGTGCTCGTGTTGACTCCCATAGGGTGAGGATTTTGCCCAGTGCTAAGGCAGAAGAACAGCTAAAGTAAGCAAAAATGCTGCTCACTGAAGGAATAAGCAAGATCAGAAGAAGTCACAAGAGCTTTCTTGCATATTCTTTAACAAACTGACTGGAACATGGTCATAGTCTGTTACAAGGACTTCTGAAAGCTGGTGGTTGCCAGGGCAGGCTGTGGGCTAGAGGTGGCTCAGGTCTCCTGTTCCTTTGGCTTCTTTGCTGCTTTAACTAGCTGCCACTGCCACTCTTCTCCTCAACTCTTTCATCATCTAAGATCAATGAAGATGCAATTTGAGATCTTGCTAGTTCCATCCATGAAAAAGTGCTAGTTTCTTCTGCAAACAAGAAAATCAACCAACCACTGCATTTTCCTCTCAGCTGGACTGTGTGGGGCTCTGGCAAATGTGATAGAGAACTTCATAGCAGGCCTCTGTAAATACATTTTCTGAGTAATTTGCCCAAAAGGGCACTTGACCAAACATTGCAAGCAATCTGTTCCTTTGCTATAACAACTGCAGAGGTGTGGTATATGACAATGGCCTGCCAGAGCTGTTTTATTAAATTTGGTTAATCTAAAATTCATAGGTGAGTTTGACCTTGAATCTGCATTTGTTGATCCAGTCTTCACTGAAAGATGTCTAAATTAAATTAAAACAAAATAAAAAGCAACAACAACAAACCCTCAGGAAATTTTTTTTCTCTGGTGTTGAGCAGCAGTGTTCAGAGACTTTACCAAGTGCTGCTCAGAAAGGCTCACAGCAGTTGTAGGAATAAGGGTGTCCTGTTTTCTTTTCCTGCCCGGTGGATGCTGAACAATATCTGTCTCTTGTCTGCAGTTTTTGATGTGTTTTTCCAACTTACAAGCCTTACCTGGAGACTGTTGACACCCTGAACATAGAGAGCTGCCATAGCTCCACTTTCAGGTTTCTGTCCCAGTAGTAATACCTGTGCTAGTCACTTTTAAGCAAATCCATCCTTTTTCTCTGTCTGCTGTAACACCCTGGAACTGATCCCATCATCCTTGAGTTTCATGGAGACATTCGCATAAAAAGTTTGGCAAGATCAAGGTCCGTGCCCCACGTAATCAGTGATGGAAACTGCTTGCTCTTCTAGCAGTGTGAGTTTGGATAAGGGTTGAGAAATGGCCATTAACTTAAAATGTCCTACTGTTAGTCATTTGTCATAGCCTCCATGTTCAGAACTGCATTTAATAATCCAGCCTCCATTCTGCTCCTGCTTTAATCTTTACTCAAAAATGGAAGCCTCTTCCGATAACTTTGAAATTTTAAAAATATTACACCCATTTTTCATCATTGTCTCCCTTTTGGGAAAGAGGGAAGTGGCTGGCACATTTGGACTATGCCCTTGAAGGTAAAGATGAGCTTGTTAATAAGTTGGAACCTTAAAGGCACTTCCTGAAAGGCAGCAGCTTCTGAGCCTGCTGGGGTTGCTCAACAGTGAAGTGAGAAGAGGAAAATAAGAGGTTGATTGTAGCGGGTTGTTTGGAGTGTATAGAGGCCATGCAGTTGTACAGCTGCACATTTCATCAAATAATCATTTCCTTGATATATGATCATCACTAAATTCAAACATAATTACTCCCGTAAAACAATTGAGTCTCTTTCCTACAATCTCTCCCTGTTGTCTCTCTGTGATGCTGAATGACAAGCAAGCATCGAAAGAAATCATTTATGCCTTTATAGTGGACTCATTGTAGTGTTGTGATCCACAGACTTCTGTTTAATTATCTCACATGAAAAAAGTTTGTGGCCTTTTACAGGCTTAGGCAGGAAACGGAAAAGCAGAGAAGGTGAGAGTGAAGGCACGTTTTGCCTTGCAGAGTTGCCTTTTACTTATGAGAAATAAGGCTGATATTATCACCCACTTTCTAATCAAATTTGACAGGAACATTTTGTTAAGCCACTTTCTCTGAGTGGGAATTCTGATGAATACACCTCTCGTCTCCGGTTTTGAAGTATTACTTTACACTATTCCCAGGCATTGTTTGCCTTAATGGATGAATTATAGTATGTCAGAGAAGCAGATAATTCACAGCCTCATTTTATAAAACTGAGAGCCCAAGGCACAGCAGTTTGACTTGCATAGCTGCAGAGCAGTGAATGGAGCCCAGGTCACCCGCCCAACATACTTGTGGTTTGGTGAAAAGTTTGCTAGTGTGGCCTCAGTATTTCTGTTCGGGAAATTACAGCTGCTGGAGTATGTCATGACTTTCTTCCAGGGACCTGTTTGTAAGTGAAGTGGAGATGGACAGTGCATTCGGCGTATTCCTGACGCACTTCTCTGTCAGATGCTCTTTTTGCCACCACATGTGTGGGTTGATAGCACTGAAAAAGAAATTACCTCCACTGGTCTTCTGCCTACCTGGCCCATGGCTCTGTCCTTGAGTCAGTATGCAATTGGTTACTTACGGATCAGGTTTTTGAAAAGATAAACCGTAAATTAATTTGGAAGCTGAAGCAGGTTTTGTATGACTGTGGCATTGACCACTGCAATAAACCTTTTACTAGCTTTTGATTGCTCAGGTGCACAGCCAGTACCAGCACTTGCACACACATTAATGCTGCTTGTAAGGTCCATCTCTGTGTGCAGAGCGCACACGTTGGCCGCCCGCTCCGGCTGTGAGTAAACTGCTCATCAAACTGTAATTTATAGAAAGCATATGTTGGTCTTGTTCACTGCAGCTGAGATTGGATAAAAGAAAGAAATCGGAATTACCATCCCTTGTTGTGTTTGGATATTTTCAAACCACTGCAGGGGTACAAAATGGTTCCCTTCTGCCAGTTCGTGCAGCCAGCTGAACCCAACCCTTTGGAAACAGGAGCATCAGTGCAGTTCTGCTGGTGCGAACCAGCCTTTACAATAACCTGCTGAAAGCCGAGATAAACCCTTTGCACTGTGGGTGTTTCTGGAAGAACAGCTGAATGCATTGGTGATGGCCATGGTCCTCCAGCTCAATAAATCAGGGGGTGGTGAGAGGCCTGTATTTTTTTTTTTCTTTCTCAGGAAGCATTTGCATTCTTGACACCTAGTATAGCTGGGAACAGGGAAGTAAAGCTCTGTTTAACCCCAGTGCTGTTGGAGTCCTTCATACACTGAGAAGAGGTGGGATTCAGGTGGGGGAGAAGATGGGCTGGTACTGTCCTTTGTTCAGTCTGGTGAGCCTTGCCAACCTTGACTCACTCCCTGCACCCCTCCCTGAGTCCATGATGACCAAGAAGGGGTGCTGGCTTGGCCCTCCCAAACTTTTCAGCAGCACCCCTCATTGTTCTTCCCAAGCAGAATCCTAAATGCATCTTGTGGAACACCATGTTTCCAGAAGGGACATCAAAAATTGCTCAAAACCATTTATTTTCCTTTTACTTTCACTTAATTAGAGTAGTGTTCATCTACAGAGTAAGATTAACACCTCATCCTTTGATGTTCTTGTAAACACTTATGGATAACATGAAGTTTCAAAAGGTGGGAAGAACCGGTAGCCCACTCATCACCAACGAGTTGCATTTGGTTTTTTTCAATGGAAAAACCTCTTTATTCCAGCCTTAATTTATTTTGTTGTGGCTTTTTTTTTTACTCTGAACTTCATTTGGCTGTTCTGCTGACCTTGCCCATCCATCTGTACTATGTGTTGAGGGGACATGTTTATACTTTGGTTGGTCGTGCTTCAGTTAAAATTGTGTTACCTTGGAATTTAATATTAATAGTAACTGGCCCTTGTTTCCTAGTCTCCCCAAACACATGGTGCCTTATTTCCTTTTTATTGTTCTGATACGACCCTTCCTTTTTTCATATAACAGACTTAGGAAAGCAGTGTCACTTAACCATTGATGATCCTTAATATTCCAGCATTACAGTGAGTTTTCAACCCGAAAAACCTACCTTTTGCTTAAACTTGATTCAGAATTGCTCTGCTGGTAGCCAGGGAAATTTTTGGTCCGTTTCTTATTCTCTGCCATTGCAGTTGTGCCACATTAGGCTCTGAAATAAAATTATTTTTATTTGGCAGTGGATCCAGAGAAAAATGCCCATGTTTTGCGACAAAGATCCATTCTTTGTTGTGGATGTTGTCCTCTTTCTCCACTTGCTTTCTCCTTGTTACACCTCTCCCCATCTTCTGTACTGCTTTTTGAATTACTGGAGTCTGTCTCAGCTTGTGCAAGTGCAGCATCGCCAGAAGAGACGGGTCCAGACCCAGCCTGGGGTCCGTGTGCTTTTCCCACCTGTATGCAATGAGGCTACAGCTCTTTGATGTTACCAAATAATATTATTTCAAAACCTCCTTATAAAAACATGAGTAATCAGGCAAGTGACAAAGGACATTCTGTTTATCTTTTTGAACAATACCAAATAGCCACAATTTGTTCCAGTTATTTGGTGTCTTTGTTCTAGAGCCATTTCATGGGCACAGGATTTAATTTTGCAGGAATGCAGGAAGATGGTGACTTGTTTCCATGTTTAAAAAATCAAAATGTTAAAGTTTCTTAGGAAGATTATTTTTTTTTACTTGAGCAATGCTTTTTTTAAAGCCTAGGGAAGATTTTACTCTATGCTGTAAGTCTAAGGTTATTTTAATAATCAAATAAGACTTTTAAATAGATGCTGATATATCACTGTTCCAGAGAGCATTACAGTTTGGAAACAGTTCGTAAGAAGGTTGATGTTTGTATCCTGAAATAGTAGATTTGACTTGCAAATGGGAACTAAGCAAATACCAAAACTGACACTAACCGAAACAAAGTTATATCGAAATTTAATAGGCTGATCGGAGCTGGTATTGCCGACTGAAGCGGGGAAGGAAGGGATGTGTGTTGCGAGAAGGGAAGGCTGGGGAGGAGCGGCGGAGCCCGTGGAAAGCCGTGGGGTTGTGCCACCCGTGGGACGGGCGGGGGCGGCGGCGAACAGCGGCACCTCCTGGCCATGCCGGGAGCGCGCCGGGACCGGCGCCGGGCTCTGGAGCAGCAAAACCCCTGTGAGGCATCGGGTCTGAAGAATCTAGGGATGGGAAAATGGGATCGAATCCCCTAGGTTTATTTCTAAAATGTGGAAATAATCTGTACACAGATATCCACTCCCTTGACAGCTGTGCTGCTTGGCTTTTCACATCTCAAACCCTTTTCTTTCAAGTCTGCCACAGGGTTGGGCTTCATGGCACAGAAAACTGCCTGGAAGAACTATGTTTTAATCGTGTTTGGTTGCTCAGTTCTGGTCTCTAGGTAAAGAGGAATTAATCTGTTTCTGGGGTTGCAGATGCCACTGAGATCTGCCCTGTTAATAGCCTGGTTGATTCTACAGTTACTATTAATGTGTTTTACAATTGCTCTGGAAGACTTGGCACCTCCATCCTGGTTGGTCTGCCTCTACACCACAGGCAGGAATCTCATCAGGGGTCTCACCTGCTTTTTTGGTTTTGTTTTTCAGGTGGTACCAGAGAGATTGGGTCTGCTCTCACCAGGATGTGTATGAGGCACAGAAGTATAGAGTCCAAACTCCGGCAGTTCTCAAGGTGAGTGGCTCTGTACCTGGCCCAGCAGTGGAGGTTCCTCCTTTGTGTGCTGCTGGGGAACATCTAAAGCTGTTCACCACCATTGTCTTCTCAGCTGACCTCTGCCCGTGTCACTGAGAGCAGGAGTTGTTTTCTCCCTGCAGCACAGTAGGTGCTGTGAACAGGCAGGGTTTTACTCCGCATTCATGGGGCTGGGCCGGTTCACCTCAAATCACCTCTGCAAATTCACACTGTCAGTTCCTGTTGCTCAGTGCTGAGCAGGCGGCTGCTGATGTGACCAACTGACCTGTCTTTGTTTCAGGACTTTAAGCTTTGTTACTAAGTTTTAAATGAGCAGCAGCGGCAAGTGTTGTGCTGCTTCCTCATCTTACTGCACAGCCCAAATAGCTTGTGGCCAGGAGAAAAACCTTCAGCAGAGCAGTGTAGGAAATGCAAATTCTCTCATCCTGTTTTTGCAGTTGAAATTAGACTGTAGAGGTAATGAGAGAGGATTAACTCATGTGCAGCCTGGGCTGTACAAAAACAAGCTACTTCTGTAGTAAGTAGTAGTTTGCATGTGTGCCTTTTTTAACCACTTAAAAGTTATACTTGACCTTAGGTGAACGAAAATGATGCTTCACCATTTGCCTGATGACCAGCTTTGTCTTTTCCCTTTTTCCCTCATCCTTGGAAGTTTTCAAAGCCAGATTGGATGGGGCTATAAGCAGCTTGGTGTCCTTGACCATGGCAGAGTGGTTGGAACCAGATGACCTTTAAGGTCCCTTCCAATCCCAAACATTCTATGATTATTCTGTGATTTTTTAAAAATAAAATTATTTATGAAATTGGCCGTGAGGAGACAATGTTGGTCTCCCGTTACCACAGAGTTAGCTGTTTAAATTGTTTGATCCCAGTCTCGTTAATTAGTGGAGCATTACTGGTGTTGTATCATGGACTCCACCAGTGTGAGGTGAGCCACATCACTGGGCAGGATATTATTCTCTTGTACAACTGCTCTGTCTTCTTGTGTATATACGTGTGCTATTTAAGTTTATAATCTCCATGGCTGCATGAACCTTTCTGGTCTCCAGAGTATCCATTTAAATTGTGTGACAGTTGAGTAGGATCTGTTTACACTGAACTGTTTTGGGTCACTCCTCTGCTTTACACTCTGTTCCTCACTGTCCTGAGCTTCTGTAATTCTGGTTATCCTGTGATGTGGATTTTTGATTCTTCTTTTTAATCTACGTCTTTCTTTTGCTTTCTCTTGTGTAAACATTTTTATGTTCTGATATTTACATTGTGACACTGGTAGCTGTCACAGCAAAAAGTAAAAATACTCCAATATTGACCTTGGCTCTCTCTGTAAGAATAGGGGCATCTGCAGGATTTGATTGCTCTTTGTGTTTTTTCAACAAAATTAGTGCTTTAATTGACTGTCTGATAAACCCACTTCAAGAACAGATGGAAGAGTGGAAGAAAGTGGCCAATCAGCTGGATAAAGACCATGCAAAAGGTAGTTACAGAGGAAGAATTCTTTAATAGGAGTAAGATTGTAATATCAGTTTTTCTTCCTCTTTTCATGTTTGTACTGGAGAACTGAATGACATGCTTAAATATGTATAGCAGTTTTTCTCTTTTAAAACACTCCTCTCCCAAAATGCTTAACAAAATTTTAACCCTTGCCATATGCATTTTGAAGGTTTAGTTTGCAGGACCCCCGGGGATGGGTTGTTTTTCTAGACTGGTAAGCAGTGACTGGGTCTAACTCCGTTAGCCCACTCTCCCTGTATGTACTGAGGATTGGAGATGCCACATCTATCTCTGCAAAGCCCTGGGGTGTCGTTAAAAGCAGCTTGTGAGATCATGTTATGCCTCAGCCATAGCATCCTCCAGAGACTGCACAGCCCTGTAAAACATTGAGCGTTGTTACTTTGTACCTGACGCCACACAGAAAGCGCACCTGGGGAACGGGAGAGCTCTGCTGTTGGACATGGGATGCCCAGGGCTGCAGTGGTGATGATGGCTCCAGAGGCTTTCCTGGGGGAATGAGCAGCAGGCAGCCAAGTCTTGCACAGAAAGTGCATGTTGGTAGATGCCTTTGGCTTTGCAGAACTTGTACTGGGAATGGTGACCCTCTAGCACAGCTGCTGAAAGCAGATTGCAGTTGGCCACTGACTGACCCTTGAAAATTTAAGACTTTTGTTATGTCTGAAAGAAGCAGCAGCAGCATAATTTATATTGGGGAGGGTGAGAACTGATGGGAAGGAGTGGGCTTGACCTCCAAAAGAGGATTTCCTTCTTGTCCCATTATTACTGTGGTCAAATAGAAGCAGTTGAATCAGCAGCTCTTGAAAAACTTCATGCCTTGTGCTGCAGAGAGTGTTAAGCATGTAGTGAGCAGGAGAGAGGAATCACATGGGGTCATGCAGGTAGGGGTGACCCAGGCCAAAGTGGCAGTGAGATTTACAGCTTGCTGGGCAGACTTGGGTGTTGGGAGTGCAGTTGGCTTTGGTACTCCTGTGCCTGCCATCAATCTGCTTCTGTTTTTCCATCTCCAGAAGAGTAGTAACACTGATCTCCTTCGTTAAAGTGTACGTGTATATGTATATACATGCATACATGCCTTTTATCTTTTTGTTTTTTAAGTAGCAGTTTTCATATCTCATACCTTTAGTGTTCCTGCACTAGAGGTTGAATATTTTGTCCTGGGATTTTAATTCTCCTGGGATTTGCAGGTCATCTGAAAATGAGGACAAGTGCAGTGTGCTCCACTTCATCAGAAGGATCTGGCAATGTGACCCTTCCTTGGGCAGAGTTTTAGCACCCTCTTCCTCTGCCTGACTCTCATGCTGGAGAGGGATCACAGGATATTCTCTGCCTTGCCATTTCTGGATACTTGTTTTTTGAACACAGATGTTTCGAGAAACCTGTCATCTCTGTTTTCCATTCCTGAGAGTGGATGAGTCTCTGAAATGAAAAGCACTCTAATTTTGTACTGTGTTCTCAGTTGTTATTTCTGTAAAGGCTTTGTTTATTTGGGAAAGATTTTGGTATGTGAATGTGCTCACACCCTAAAATGTTATATTAAGCCAAATGTATAGGCTTTACAAAATGTGAGTTCTAAGCCGCTTTGTTTAGCAGTAGCTGTTCTCTAAAAGTTTGTAGTCTAACGTCTTTAAATGTAGCCTTTTCTGTGAAAAACATTCATTTTGACATTGATTATATTGATAATAGAGATTGTGTGTGTTTTTTAGAATACAAAAAAGCCCGCCAAGAGATAAAAAAGAAATCGTCTGATACACTGAAGCTACAGAAGAAAGCAAAGAAAGGTAACTTGCTTCATACTGTACTGTTAACAACCTTCTGAGCTGTGCTCATGGACAAAGATTGAACAGCAATAGGACTTTCTACTGTAATAATTCTGGCCCTCTAATGTATTCCTGGTATGTACTTGGGTACCAGGATACAATTACTATGTGTCATTTAAATCATGTTCTGAAGCTGCCTCTAATATTCTTATACAAAAGCCTTAAAACTGTTTGTGCAAAGTCAATCATGTTTTAAAATAGAGCCCTTACTGCTAACTTTTTCTTTTTAGGAACACTGACACTCTTAACATGACTTGTGCAGATATCCGTAAAATTTTCCAAAATCTTTTGGAATAATATAAAAAAAGCCATTATGTAAATGTTCCCTAGCTATTAACATTTCTCACTGTTCTCTCTTTTTGCCACTTTTCTTCTTTTTTCTTTTTTTTTAACAGCCTGTAATCTCCTAAACCTTACTCTATCGATCAGGATGTGAGAAGATGGCATGGGTTGTTGTCAGGGGTGAGGGCACTTGGCAATCATAGAAAACTAAAGATGAGTGAGAAGAGAAAGGGACTTTTCCTGAAAGGCAGATTGTTTCTTTTAGCAGCTGTATCTCATGCTCCTGTTGCTCTCCCACCACCACCTTGTCACAGGGGTTTCATCACTGTTTTGACGGAAACGTGCAGCACTTCTATCTGCAGCTTTGCCATCACTAAGGGTTTTACTTGGCCGAGTGCAAGCCCCACCAGGCTTTGGAGCAATGATAGGGAGCTTGTATAAAAGACTTCCTGGTTCCCTTTCCTGCACTGGGCTCTTCCCAGCTGGGTAAGAAGTGCTTGAGCAGCTTTCAGTCTGCAGGTTGCAACTTGTCCTTCCCCTCGTGTCTGAAAACTGTGAACCCAGGGGCAAGCAAAATAAATGCTGGGGTGGGAATTTTCTTGAAATTTTGAAATTGTGTGTTACCCAGAACAGGTGAGCTGTCTCTAACTGTCCTTCCTAATAGGTGAGTCAATAATTACACTGGTAGAAAGCCACATGACTGGAAAACTGCTCTTGAATTTTAGCTGACTTTAGATAAGAGGTGAGAAAAGGAGAGATGAAAGCCAGCAAGAGGGAGCTCAGTTCAGTAGGTTCTGTGTGTCTGTTTGTCAGTTTAGTGTTCTAAATCAGAATGGTGATCATTAGAGGAACGCGACTTTTTGAGATAAGATTTTGTGTGATGCGTAAACATGTTTCTTGTTTTGTGTGATGAAATGTCTGACTTCAGACCAACAGGTTTAGAGAGTTTGTGATATTCCTTCCATGTCTCCTCCTGTCTCCCCACCTTTTCTAGTCTTATTTCTTCTTGTGTGATACAAACAACTCATCAGTGCATGGTAGGCGAGCTCTGAGAAAAAAGCATGGAATGGTTTGGGTAGATGTCTGGGATCTGTGAAGAAGGAGCCATTTTTTAGCCTTTTTCTACAGATTGACAGCTGTCTGGCTCCATCTCCACTTTATCCTGCTTCTGAGTGTTCAGTAAATCAGTCTGCAGTATTGAAGGAGGAGACATCATTTTCTGTAAAGTGTGAAGAGGAAAGAGAAGTTCTTAAAAGCTGCTGGAAGAAAAACAACCCACTGTTCTTATACTGCAGATGCCACTTGCATCTGTCAGCAGTGGTTAAAGCAAGCAGACTTGGTTCTTGGATTTTCTGGTTTCATATCCCCCTCCTCAAATGTGAGCCAAGTCTCATGATGAGAGTCAGGAAACTGGTGTTTAGTCCTCCTTCAGGATTAAACATCCTTGAGTAAGAAGTGGAACAGGCCTCATTTTGCCATCGTTACAGCACCCATGATGTGATTGATGTTTGTTTTTTTTTTTTAAATGGAATTCCCTTGCTTAATTTTGCTGTTACAATATTCTTTTGGAGTTGTGGTGAAGGTGCTGTATTTCTGTGCTGTCCCCTTTGGAACTGCTGTCAGACTCATGGTGTTTGGTCCAGAGTACAAAACCAATAGGAGTCAGGAGGGGTTTGAGTGTATGGGGCAGGTGGGAGAGCTGAGGACTCACAGGTAGCCAGTACAGGGAAAAGGAGGAGCTGCAATATTTTTGAGGAGCTGAGAGTTGTTCTCATGGCACCTGGGGAGAAGAGATGCAGGAAGGCCTTGGCTCATATGTCTGTGAATGTGAATGCCCAAAGCTGTTGGCCCCAGCACAAGTGGACAGGAGGTGGGAGGAAGGTCTCCCAGCCTTCTTGCAATTTATCTACAACACTCAAATGTAGAAGAAAAAAACAGGAGCAGATGCCTTTTCACCTCTTTGTTGTTTTGATCCCTGTCTTGAGGAAATAAAGCTTTGGTCTGCTGCAATGTCAAATGTTGTTATGAAAATGTTTTTGTATGTACCCATCTTGACAGATCTGTTCAATGTCCTGTGTGGTGAAGTATGTTGATCTTGCTGCTACTGAGGGATAAAAAAATCAAGAAGGGGTTTATTTTATAACATGATAAAGCTACAGAAGTGATTCTGCTTTAGGACACAAATGAGGTTTGAACTATGGGACAGCTGTGCTGGCAGGCATGTGGCTGAGTGCACAAATGTCTTCCTGTGTCTTCAACTCTCCTGTTTCTCTGTTTTTCAGACTTACTTTTTTTGTTCCGTTCTTCCTCAGGCAGGACCTGTCCCTTTGATTTTTCTGTAAAGTTACTGACTCACCTATGGGAACTCTAAAACAACCAATTCACTCCTTTCCTAGCACTTGTAAGAATACTTTTGAATTAACTCTATGATCATCTGTGGACAGGAGGGATGTTTGCTGAATTCTGGATTTGCTTCAATACTGTGCATCCTACTAAAAAGGTCGTTTAGGCTTATTCTGCTATCTCCCATCTGACCTTATGGGAAAGTGGTTTTCTTCTGCTTTGGGCAGCTCCGGATGTAGGAACTCAAATCTAACCGTCCACTTTCCTCATTCGTGTCATAGCAGTGGTGTCCCCTGGCCCTGACGTGTCGGGCTGCAGAGGTTCTCTCTCACAGCTGATGCTGCAGCATGCACAGCAGCTCCTTGCTCCTTGTCTGCATCCCAAGGACATTTAGGAAGGAGGCTCGTGGGCTGTGTGGCTTGTCCTGGCAGGAGTGCTGCAGGTTGGGCTCCCCGCCTTGGCTCTGAGGGGCCGAATACACGGGGGTTTGCCTCTTCCGTGGCTTGTGCGTGGTGTGTTTGTTCTCGTTCCATGTGGCCAAGTTGAAAGTTCAGGCTGGACATTTAAGATCATGTATTAGAAATTATGTTTGCAGAGTATGTTAATTGCAATAAGGGTGTTTCCAAAGCTTGAAGTGATGGGGAAAACACCCAGCTTTCCAAACAAAATGAAACTAAGTCCAGGGACCTTTCTGGAAGTTTGCTAGGGTAATTTTAGTGAAGTGATACAATTTTGAAATGAAAGTCTTGCATTTTGAAAGACTGCACAGAGAAAATTTTCACTCTATTTGTTGTCTTTAACTATAAAAAACAAAAAAAAAGAAATCCACCTGAAGCTAAATCTGTGTAGTCTTAAATAGGATCCTGGTGCACCTCCCAGATCCATGCAGTCCCTGAGGGTGTCACGGTGATCTTCAAGGTTCATCGTTTTCCTAATACCCTTGTTCCCATGGGGAACAGGCCCCTAGGGCTTGTTGCCCACCCCAGCATTGAAACTTACCTCTTGTCTGAACAGATGAAGTTGTGTAGTGCATGGCATTGCAGACAGCTTCTAAATTGCTCTTTGTTTTCAGGCAAACATTGGCCATCAGAAGTCAGCCCAGCTAACCTGAGTCAGCAGAATAATTATGCATATACTTAAAATAAATTCCATGTTTAGGTTTCTGCTGAGTCAGGGTCTCATAAGTGGATCCATAGTTGCTAGAAGCTGTTGATGCTATACTGAATCAGGAGAGAGTCAGCAGCTGTGGCTCTGCATGTAACCATTTGGGAGGGTTAACAAAGTGCATGATTCTTGAATTAAAAAGGATCAAGTGACTAAATTAAAATATATCTGAATGTATGTGTAAAATCTGGAGTGCCTGGGTCTATTTTCTGTATTTCAGCTTGGCTATTAATGAATAAATAGACAGGTTTCCCTTCTGCATATAACATGACTGGTAGGTTTCATTTTCAGGTTCTTCATGTGACACTGTGTGAGCTCTGAGGAAAATGTTTAAATCCAAGGGGATATATAAGAAGTTCTTGAATGTAACACTCCCAATAATATAACACGTTAATATGAAAACTGAATTTTATCTGTCAGACACGTGTAGAAGTTTCTGCAGAGTTCCCTTAACATTCAGTACATTTCTTCTTGTGTCCCATCAATGTTGAACATCCAAACTGACAATTTCTCCTTTTGAGTATGCAGCACTTTTGGAAAGTGTTCTGTGAGTCTAATGAAATTCAGAGAATATAACATGATTTTTAATTTACTGTAGAACATGATTATTAATTTACTGTAATACTGCCAGAAGTGCATTTTCTTCCTCCTCCTGGTTATCAAAGATGACCTCTTTGTGTTTTAGAGCCTTTTTAGCTGTTTTTGTGTCATCCTCTGGTCTTTGTAATATTGCTATACTGCTCTCAAGGATGGTTGTGCAAACCTCATGACTCTAAACTAAAAAGCATAAAGCTCTTCAATGTAATTATAACTGAAGAATGTCTCAGTTCTTAAAGCAAATGCTGACCTTCGCATTCGAGCACTTTTCACTCCTTCTGTACTTGGCACTTGCCCCATCTGGAGTGGCAGGCTGGGGAGGGAGAATCCCTGGCCACAGCCTTCCTCCCCCCAGGAGGGAGCCTCATTCTTCTAAATTGATCAAGTGTGGCACAGTGACTGAAGTGAGAGCCAGAACTCTGTGGAGTCAATAAGATGCAGCTCAGAAGGAGGAAAGCTAATGAGCAAATTATCCTTATCTGTTGCAGAGAAAAAATCCTGTGTAGATGAGGCCATGGTACCTGCAGGGCTTTTTGGTGTGTTTTGTTGTTTTGGGGTTTTTTTCCCTGCAAGTTTGTAATGCGAGCTCTCCTTCACAAAAATGCAGTGAAGACGTGTTGGTAAAGTGGTGACTGAAGACATTTCTTCGATTCACTTTCGTTCCTTGAGTTTTGAAGGCCTCTTGATCATTCCCCTCTTTCTGACAGCAAGCCAGTTTTATTACAAAACTTCATTATATAAAGTTTTTTAATTAAAATACACATATCATAGTTAATCTTTTTGATGTTCTTCCACATTGCATCAGCAATTAGCTTTTCATTTAATTAACAATCTATTAAAGTAATTGCAGCAGAGGACATCAAAAAGTGCTGTGGTTACTCACACAGCACCCGCCTAGAGTTCTGCAGGTTTGAGTTCCCTCTTGGCTGCAAGGGGATGAGCTTTGTACCACTTGACCAGAGTCTGGTTATCTGTGTTGTGCACTTTCTCTGAAGCACAGGTTAACATGTTCTCAGTGAGGAGTCTATTTGGGTTTAAGTCTCTTAAAGTAAAAGTGTATGGTGAATAACCAGGGGTTTAATTTGCAACAGCTCACCAGGATGTAAAACTAATGCGTTTGTCTTTATCAGCAACGGAAGAAGTCAAAATAGTCTAGTCCAAACTGCTCACTCTTGTCTTGGCGCTGATGATAATGTCTAAATTCTAGGAATGCTGGAATACCAGTTTGACTTTTTTTATTTTCCTTTCTGTGTCAATTTTGTGTCCTGCAATTTCTCACCATGCGCACCTGCCTGACAGCTGAGGCTCTGGGTAAGTCTGTGCCATGCTGTGAACCTGGTGGCTGGTTTATTGTAGCCCTTGCTGTGGCCTCTTTATGGTGTCTGGTCTCCACTAACTGCCTAGACTTTAATTTCTAATGGAACTAAAATATTGTCTAATCCTAATGAACAAACCATTTTTGATTTATTTTCTTTTGGCATCTAATTGGAACCCTATAAAAGAAGAAAACCAGTATTGTGGATAAACCTCTGGTTTATTTTAGAAAGGGATTAACATGGACAGATAAGTCTTGTCACAGTTGGGAGAGAAGTTAAATGGAATAGACATGTCATCAAGGTGATGTTCAAATAATTGAGTATCTTACTGTTAATATGACTTTTAAAGTCTAGAGCCTAAAGTCCTTAATGTTGGTCTTTGTAACCTGTGATCCAAATTCCCTTTTTTCTTAAAATCGCATGCATCTTTCTTACCTGATAGATAAGTAATCACTATATTTACTTCGTGCTGGGGAAAGGGTTGGAATTCAGCATCACAGTTGTCTCCTGTTGCCTGATCACATCTCAAATATGTTTAAATTGGGGTGCTGTTTCAGCTGTTTTGCAAATTTAAAGTAGCTGCCTTGATATCTCGTTGTGAATGTAGCATGGTGTTTCTGAATCTGAGCAAAGTACTCATACCTGCACTTGTAAGTGTAGTGATGTAGGTGTTGCGTTTGGGAGAAGCCTGGATTGATTAAATTGGGAATCTCTCAAATGAGGCACCTCCACAGAGCTCCTGGAGCTGGGCCTTGTTGAGCCTGCTGCTTGTCCCCAGTTTTTGAAACAACGCCTTGTAGTTTTCCTGATTTGTAATTCAATCTAGAAATGTCATTTGGCAACTTGTAGCTTTTCTGTTAAGGCAAAACTTTGCACTTTTGAACATGAGCAGCTGACTCAGATCTCCAGTAGCCCACAGAAAGGCTCAGATTTGGTTTCTGAAGGAGTCTGAAGTTAAATCCCAGTTACGAGGTTTTTCACCTTTCCATAAATGGTGGCAGAATTCTTCTGTTCTCAGCACAGATCCATATTAGTTAATTCATTGACTTCACTGTGCAGAACTTAAAGGAGTTGTTCATCCTGGCAGCTGGAGCAGGTGTGCTCTTGTAAAGAAGGTGGTTTGAGAATGACTGGCTTGGAGCCTGCTTTGGTTTGTATGAGTAGAGGTGTACTCAGCATTGTCTCATACAGTGTGAATTCTGCCACTCTGTCAAGTGTCCAGTACTGAATATTCAAGTTCTGTGCAGATGCTTAAAAAAGTGGAAGGAAACAGTCTTCATGTGAGAACATGGAAAATAGTAATTTCACCAATATTTGCTGCATTGCATTGTCAATAACAGCATTAACTTTAGCAGTCTGACTTACACAGAGAGAATTTAAAAATTATTATTCTACTTTGGTGCTTCTAAGAGTTTTGCTAGTTTAAGTTGTCTTATAAAATATAGGCATGAAATTGGGTTGAAAATTAGATTTGCCTTTTCCTTTTTCCCTAATATTTTTCCTTTACTAAAGTTCTTTTTGAACAATAGTTATTTAAGAAATTGCATGAGGCTTTCAGCCAGGAATCACACAAAACACTGTAAAATGCAAGTTCTATTGCATGTTGGTCCTTTAAAGCCCTTGCATGTCATGGTAATGATGTAAAGCACCTGCTCTGAGGGTAACACATTAAGACTGTCCTTGAAGTAGCAGCAGATTCATGTTACTTTGGATGAGAAGCAGTTCAGCTCCCTGCACATGATCAGCTCTCACTTGCCTGTGTCCAGCCGCAGGTCACCAGGCTGTTCGAGCATTCAGTCTACAACTTCTGATCTTGCATTTCTGCTCCTCTCTGCATCACCAGAGCTCCACTTTGAGAAAGGCTGGATTTGAATTCCTCCTCAGTGTTCAGGTTGTTGACTTGTTCTGGGTGTAGCCAGACATGCTCTGCAGAACCATCCCTACATCCTGTTCATGTCCGGCTGGTTGCAGACCAGTGACCTGTGACTACATTGGATGTTTTTGACCATTGCTGTAGCTGATTGCTGTGGTGGGTCACTCAAACCTGCCTGCAGCTGGGGTAGGAGTGTCCTTCCAGGTCCACTTTTACAGCTGCTCCATGATAAGACTGTTCTGGAACTATCTTATGTCATTGTGGTAGTTGTGTTGGTTTGGAAGTGTTTTGGAATGCATAACCTAAAGGCCAGAGAATGTGGGCTGGAGGAAATAATCACTTGCTGATGTTCCTTATGAAAGTGTGCCTCATGACCACAGCAAAAAAGCTGCAAGCAAAAATACTGCCTTGGCCAATTAACCTTCTCCCTGTAGTTCAAGTGGGAAAAGAACTGCATTGTTCTCCAGTGGTCGATATTCCCTTCTGAGATAAGTAGCAGATTCAAATCAGTGGAGACCTGAGGTGGCTGAGGAGCAAAGGTGGTCAGCAGTTGGCCCTCACACCTTTGGTGTTCTCTGGGTGTAGCAGTGCTGTTGAGGGGATGTGCTCTGCTCTGCTTAGCAAAGGAAACTGGTTCAATTACACAGAGATCTCATCCCACAAATTCCTGAGCTGAGTGCAGCTGGCAGTTCAGGGAGTGAGAAGAGCTATGCCTGCTTTCAGACTATTTGCTAGATTGATGTCTGCATTGTGGAGCTTTCAAAGGATGTTGATAAAGCTTTCCTCCTCCTAAAAGATGAGTTATGAGAAGTCACCAGGAGAGAGCTGTATTCATCTGTAAACATCTGACTTCAGAGCCTCATCTAAATGATTCACCTGAGCTTGTTTGCTGCTCTGAATGATACCTGTTTCTTCTGTGTTTTCACAGACTGCCCAAATGCCCCTGAGCATAAAAACGGGTCTGTGAAAATACTGGTGAGGAGGTGGTGTTTCTGTTACTATACTGACTCACTGGAAGAAGTAAAATGGGAATTTTGTAGAGGTACAGAGGATGTTGGACAGTGGTGCAGTTTTACACTTGCTTTGGCCAAAGGGTTAAAATACCAGCCTGAACGTTATCCTCATAACTTTGTTGAATTGAGTGAATTACACAGCTGCAAATGAGTTTTATTCTTGCCCCAGGTTTTGGCTGCTCTTGTTTCTCTGGTCCAAGATGTGGTGTTCTGAGGTCCACATAAAGTACCAAAATTCACTATAATTGAACCCACTTTGTCAGTGGAGTCCAGTTGCTTTTTAAGTGTGTGTGCTCTCACTGCATAGGCAAATACATTTAACAAGGATTTACTGCATTATGTGCATGATTGTATGGTAGAGCAGCTGAATGTTTATAGCAGTTGTCCAGAGCTGAACTAATGAGTGTGTGCTTTAGTTTGCAGCTAAAATAGTTTGCATTTGGTACATCCATGATAGTCGGCCAGTATCTAGGCTTGAACAACAGATTATTTTACCCATTGTAATTCCAGGCAGCACTCAAAAAGGGCCTGAGCAATGATGCAAGTTTCTATTTCATAAAGAATTTGCAAGAACAACTCCAGAGCAGTATAAAATGTCTAGCCACTGCATCTGATGGCAGAGTATGGAGAAGGCCTGAAATGTACAGAATGGTCTTGAAGCAGGAAGGCCCAGTTTGTCTCCTGAGGGTGACAGACGAAAAGGCACAAGACCTCTGGCGAGGTACCCAAAGCTCTCCTATAAATTGTTTCTGGTAGACGCTAATTTTGTTGGAGGAAGCAGATGACTGCACCTTCAGACTCTGTTATTCTTAAAGTTATTTACTTCCAAAACAGTTTTATGGCCACATTAGAGCAGCCAGACTGATATGCAGGATCAGACACCACTGGAAGTTTGGTACCAGTGGCCTTGGCGGTGGCCGTGTCCATGTTGCACTGGATGTGATTCTTCCAGGATCCAGCATAGAGCTCTGCATGTGGGTGTCAGTGCAGTTTTATCTGGACTATGTCTAACTCAGTACAGAGGAGATTTGGATGTATCCAGCCTGTAATGCCACTAAGCCAGTGTGATTCTCTTTGCTTCCATCACTGCTCTCTTTTCCTGCAGCTCTGGCTATGTATCAGTGCAGGGGAGCTGATGGCTTTGCCTTGTTCTGGAGTATTAAGGAATACATGTGATAGTAAGGCAAAGGTTTTTCCTTTGTAACCCTGACATTGAGTCATCTGCATTGCATACTAGACACGCCAAGAGACTTTTTTTTCCTCTTGCTCATAGCTTTAAATCCTCCGTGCAGAAAGGTTATTGTCCAAAAAAACGGTTTTGGGTAGCTGCTTGTAGCTCACCCACCATCTTTTCAATGTTATCTTCCTGGTAGTTGGCAACAATGGCATGGATATGTAGCTGGATACTTAAATTGCATGTTACGATATTTCTGGGAGATTTGCAACAAATTTATACAACTGAGGCCCTTTAAGATATTTAGGGACTAAGCTGCATGAAAACATCTTGCTACTGCAACATTATTGGTTATAGTATGTCTAAGCAGCAGCTCTTCATTCCTAGAGGAATATTTTTTTGGCATGATGCAGCGTAAGCAGTCAGTGCAGAATAAGGTACTTAGCTGTCACAGAAAGTTTTGGTATTACGAGCTGACTGTAATTTACACAGTGAAGCTTTTTAATTGCAGAACACTGGAATTTTATTATTTCCATCGACATGTTTTGGACATTTATATATATATATATATAAAAATAACCTATCTTGAGTGGTTTGGTTTAGTTTGGATTCTGGAATGAAGAAAACTGTTTCAGCAGTTGGTTTGTGCAGAGTACTGGACCCAGTGGTCCCGTGATCAGTAACATGTCCTTAATAGCATCTTGTGTAGGAGATTGACTCATTTATTTAGTGGCTCCACAAAATTCTCATTAGGACCTTGTTAAGCACAAATGCAAGAAGGAAGAGGAATATACCTGGACAAGTGATTAATACTCTCCCAGTTAGTAAGATGTTGGTTTTCAGCAAGGATGATGTCAAGAGCTTCTACAGCTAATGCTTTGAGAAAGTCCTTACTTAAGATGCTGTCTTTGGCTTGTTGAAACCTTTTGAATTGAGCTGGATTTCTGTTCTATGCAAAAAGGGAAAAAATATAAATGCTTTGAAATGCTTGATTTAATTGGGGGGGAAAAAATCCTTACTAATTTGAATTAAGGGAAGATGCTGGTTAAGACTTGAATTGCAAAAGCACAATCCAGCAGCAGTGCTGGCTGAAAATAATGTTGTCTTCTGTGGAGAGGCACAGTTTTGACAAAATGTACTCTTGATTGTTTCCTGCATATAGGACGGGGTGACATTCAGCCCCAGCTGGATAGTGCTTTACAAGATGTCAACGATAAGTACCTGCTGCTTGAAGAAACCGAGAAGCAAGCTGTCAGAAAGGCTCTGATCGAGGAGCGCGGTCGATTCTGTGCTTTCATCTCGATGCTGCGCCCTGTGATCGTAAGAGCTCTTCGTTTTCAGTCAGTACAATTCACAGATTAGATAAGTGGCCAAAAGCCGCTGAAGAGAGTCTCTTGTTACGTCTTAGGAATGAATTTCTAGAGCCAAAATTCAGCCTGTGTCTCTGTCTAGCAAGTGGTGAGAGTTGGGACCTTTCTTGTAGGCGTTCAAAGTAATTCAGCAATGGAAAACACTGAATACCCTCAAGGTGAATGATGGGTAAACAATGGGCACAAAGACTGAAGTCAGTTTGTGTTCTCTATGCATTCCACCCTGAGACATTGCAAATGCAGTTTTTTCCACTGCTTTTCTTCTTAACATCACATTTTAATATAAATCCTCCTTACTCCTACTCCAGTGCTAGGACTGATAAGTTTCAAGACCTCCCCTGTGTATATAATGACATTATCTGACAAATTGCAGGCTGCTTCCATGCAGTTTTCTGATAGCTCCTTTCCTTCTACATGACAGTTTTTCAGCTCGTTGGAAAGGCTTGAGTAAATGTTCATCATCTCAGGTTGTCTGAAGCCTGACAAGGAATTGTTCATGGCTCTGTGCAAGCGAGGTGCATTTCTGAAGGGTCACCAGTGTCCTGGGAAAATGTTCCCTGTGCTTGTTTACAAAGAGCATCAGTCTCAACAGAAAACCGTAGTTAGAGAAGTAGGAGTGTTGCGGTGTGTAGTTTCCTGCGTTGGACCGGCAAGCCGCAGCCTTCCCGGAGAGCTCTGCGGGGTTATCCTGGGGAGAGCGGCTGTCCCGCTTCCCGCAGCCCTTCTGGGCAGCCGCGCTGTCCCGGCCGGCTGTCGGCTCCACAGCACGGTGGTGATAAAGGAGGAGAGGAGGCTCCCCCCGCACCGGGACCTCAGAGGATCTCTATTCCCACGGTGACATGCTGGTTCCCCAAGGCAGAGAGGGCCCAGGCCATGGAGCCTGGGATTTATTTGGGGATGAGAGGTCGGAGAGAGCACACGGACGAATGGTCTCAGGGTGCAGGGGCGGTACATGGGCGGGGTGGGGGTAACAGAACCAATAGGGAGAACCTGAGGGTGTGGCCAGGACTGGGGGCAGGGAAGGGGGAACAATGTGGGAAGGGCAGACATTTAGTAAGAAAAGGAGTGGGGAAATACAGCACTACAGGAAAGTCATGGCTGAGCAGGAGGAAGTGCATTCCAGACTCAGAGGACCTGGAAGAAATGGTAGCTAAGGATTTACTGTGGTAGTTTACAGTGCAGAAATCATCATCTGAGTTAGCTGTCGATGTAGTTTGAGCCAAAATCAATCATAGCTGTATTAATGCTCTGTACCTGTATAATTCCTTTAACTTTATCAAAAAATATGAATTTAACCCCTGTTTACACTCAAGCTTAAAATTGCTATGGCACAGTAGTGAGTATACATAGAAAAGTTAGGTATTTGTCAAGTGCAGCAAAACTAACACTCTTTTTCTGAAGATGTCACTAAAAGAAGGCTGAGACTTATTTATCTTGTTGATGAGAGAAAAGATTTCTGGGCCTCAGAATTTGTAGCAATCTTAAAGTAGTTACAAAATTCTAAATTAATATTTCAACCTTTCATAATAATTTAATGTGCAAAGAAAAAGCAGCTCCACTGGGCATTCCCATAGTCATCAGCAAGATGAAAAAGGTCATATATTGTGTTACAGGTCTGATTTTTAAAACCTAGGCTGTGGTTAGCCTTGCTCGTTTTTCTTTTCAGGAAGAAGAAATATCAATGCTAGGAGAAATAACCCATTTACAAACCATATCAGATGACCTGAAAAGTCTCACCATGGATCCACACAAATTGCCATCCTCGAGTGAACAGGTTAGCTCTTGTTACCTGGAAAACGTTTTATTTGTGGCTTGCACCATTTTTGCTTTTGTATTGCAAGGAATATTGACTACTAGTGTTTAGTGGCTTAATGTGATGTTTTGTAGAAGCTTTACTACAGCAAGGTCATTTTTAACATGAGCAATTTAAGAAGAATTGTTTTGTTTTGAAAGTTTGTGTTCAGGGGCTGAGTGCTTCTGAAATATTTGGTGAGACCAGAGTGAAGTGGTAGCAGTAACACTCTGAAGGGTATGAAGATGCCCAATTTCTCCAGAGAGTGTTTGAGAAATGAGTGTCATCTCCTTGTCCTACGTTTGAGCATCCCTGTCTTTTTGTAATCACAAAATTGCTGGGGTTGCGAAGTTTGATGGAGTCTGACATTTGAGCATTTTTCCATGCTGTCCTTAAAATGCATAGGAAAATGTGTGTCATTAAACGAATCCAAATAAGACATTTTTCCCCAACCCTGCTGTGGGAACTCAGCTTTTTTGTCATACTTTAGTCACCTTATCATTGACTTAGAAGTGTAAAGCTCTGTTGTGGTTGAATACTGGATCTTCAGTTAATTGTTTAAAACGTTACAGTACTTCAACTCAAGGGCTGTAATAATTTTTTAAGTCAAAACAAACAAAACAAAAACCAGAAAAGCTTCTTTAATGCAAAAAAAATAAATCTCCAATTTATTTTTTAAAGATATTTTCCATTCAAATGTGAACTTTCCTTCTGTGGTGGCAGCCTTAGTGTTGAAGTGTGGTAGTACCGGGAAAGCCAAGGATGAAACTGACTCTCCTGTGTGTGATACAGCATAGTTTTGGAAGAGTACAGAGACTGAGTTAATTGGCACTGAAAGTTTGTAGCAGGGATGAATGTTGTATGACAATCAGATACTTTCTATTAATAGCGGGAAAATTTTTCCACATCCTTGATGCTATTGATTATCTTTCATCAGGTAATTTTAGATTTGAAAGGTTCTGATTACAGCTGGTCTTACCAGACTCCTCCATCCTCTCCCAGTACTACCATGTCCAGAAAATCTAGTGTTTGCAGGTAAGTCAGTTGGTAATACTTGTTTTTAACCTGTTTGGGGGCAAAGGGAGGCAAGTTCAGACTGTGATATGGATTTGTATACATTCTTAAACCTTAAATAACAAGTCTTACTGAAAGAGTCCCTCATGGTCTTTATACATTTAAGTGTGTGCTGGGAATATTAAAAAGGATGGGCATGACTGAACAACTTTTGAACTCAAGACAACTTGAAGATGCTTTTGATTCAGTTCTCTTGAATCCATTTTGGATCAAAGAGCAGACTGTACTGATCTAAACTCTGAGATTGTCCATTCATAATTTCCTTTTCTGTTTTTCATGTGATGACTTTTTAGATTATTCTAAGTAGCTGTTACTAATCAGTAAGTTAAACTGTTTGAAAAGGGAAAACATCCTTGGCAATTGCCCTATCAGTCTGGTAGATGGAAATGCTTTTTTGATACAAGTTTTTTTGACTGTTTAATGCTGTCTAATGCTGTCCTGAAATATGTTGAAACACTGGATTCTGTCTATGCTTTCTCTGTAAAAACTGTTTTCTCTCATAAAACAGTTTATTAGCATGTTGCCCCCATATCTTGGTGTCTACATTTACTCTTTCCTTTTACTGAAAAGGAAGATACCCTGTTGTGTATTCTGCTCAACACCTCTCTAGCTGCTCTCAAATGATTACCTTTCAGTTTGCTTTATGAATAATGTACTACAGGTTCCCTGTGTATGAGCAAAGTCACCTACAGCATGTCAGGGCAAGTGAACACTATTTCTATGTACCTACTTGTCTCTGCATGCAGATATATATAAAAAAAGTCAGTACTTTTATATATATATATATGTGAAAACGTGCATATTGAGAGCAATGAGCACAGGCTTAAAGATGCAATATCCTGAAGCTATAAAAGAAAATGGCAAAAAAAACCCCAAAAATTCATAATCTCTTCCTAATCAATTTCATCTTCTTGTATGGTAAAACCTGTATGGCACAGACTGGTGTGTGTGGGTAAAATACAGCAGAGCTCCTCTTCCTCTGCTCCATGCTGACTTGTACATCTCCTTTGTACGTGGCATTTGTGTACAGGAGGTGCAGGCCTCACCCACGTGTCCTTCAGAGCCATCCCTCAGGCCAGGCTCCTGCCAATGGAGCAGGAAGCTGCCTTCAGATAGGTGCATCCTGCTAGTCCTGCTCAGCCACCCCGGCAGGAAATGCCAAAAGCTCCCACATTGTGGCTGGCATGTCCTTACTGTCATGCATGGATTCTGAGGATTAAAAATCAATCTCTTTCTTTGAAAAATAATGTTGGGTTTTTTTCATGCATATTAATTTGGGGGTTTAATTCTCTGATTGTCCTTGTTATTAACTAAAGCTCCATACCCAGCAGCTTGGCTTCACTCTGTGTGCTGTCACATGTTTTTATCTGGTAGGAAGCCTTCAAGTGAGCAAAATGAGTCCCAGGTACTGTGAAGTGTGGGGGTTTGGTGATACTTTCAGAAGTCTCACACATTGTCCTGCTGGCTGTCTGCAGCAGCATGCCTAGAGGCAGACTTTCAGATGCATTCCAATGTCTTTGGTCCGCCTGCTAGAAATCCCATTGAATATCTGGGCCAAGTGTAAGTCAGGAACAGGAGAGAACCATCAGCAGACAGTTTTTGAGCAAGTGCTCTGCAAATCCTAGGGAGGGCATGTAGCAATTCCTTCATCCCTAACCTGAGTTTGAAGTCTGAAGTGGTTAAGATTTGATCATTTGAGTGAAACTCAAGATAAAATGCCATTTTCTCTCTGGTCGCCAGGGATACTGCAGCTGCTTATGGTTCTTTACTGATATATATGTGCATATATATATATTTTTTTAATTTGTCAACATTTTTCTTTTCCGGTTTATGCTGCCTGTTGCTAGAGACATGTGGAATGTTAATTGTACTGTATATGGGTCTCTCCCCACCCCTCCCTTGTGTCTTTTCCTCTCCCCTTTCCTTTCTCTGTTCCTTTTGTCTCTCACAGCAGTCTGAACAGCGTTAACAGTAGTGATTCCCGGTCCAGTGGCTCGCACTCGCACTCACCTAGTTCACACTATCGCTATCGCAGCTCCAATCTGCCTCAGCAGGCACCCATGAGGCTGTCCAGTGTGTCCTCCCATGATTCTGGATTCATGTCCCAGGATGCTTTCCAGTCCAAATCGCCATCCCCCATGCCACCAGAAGCACCTAACCAGGTACGTGCAAGCATGAGAACAAAAACCTGAGTGTGAGCTGGACTCTGTAACTTGGCTCACCTTTCAGAAAAAGGATCTGATGTGGTTTTGGGTACCTTGGAGTCAGTTTAAACATTGAGGGTAAGGTTTGGCGTAGTGCATTTCATTTATCCAGAAGTTGGGCCTCTAGCTGGAGTGATTTATGCTGCTTTTGCAGTTAGCACTGAAGAAAGGGATGAGTCGCTCTTGGGTGATTTAGTTACCTGTCTGGCCCTGGAGGGAGCCTAGATGCCTAACTTTCAGATAAATACAGACAACAAAGAGCAAGAAGTCCCTCCTTGTAGGAGGGAATAATACTCACTTTACCCACTGAGATTGCCACGTAATTAAAACTGCACAGGTTGCAAGTGGTTAATATCTGGTGGCTCTTTGCTGTTTAATGGGCAAATACTGATGCCAGAACAGCCTTTTGACAGCCATAGTACTGATACTGGTGGCTTTGGCATCAGAGAGACTTATTTTATTCCTCCCCTGCAAAGATCTGGGATACTCTAAATGCTACCAGCATTATCATATGGAATTGGTTTTGCCAATTTTTATGACACTCATTTCTGTGGATAGACTTGCATTTTGGACTCTCAGTTGAGCACCTTGCAGAAATAAGGTTTCTGCATGAAAATGAGAGGTGTTCTTAATTCTTTATGGAACTCACAAGAAAGGAGTATTTGTATAGTAATATATGATAACATCCTGAAGCCAGTCAAAATAAGAGGATTTCACTACAAGTATAAGCAAAACTTTTCCTGAGCATTTTTGGGTCTGCAGAAGGAAACTGCTACTCTATTTGTTCATGACATCATTCCTCTAAAAACTTGCTGGCCATCTGCAGGCAGAGGTTTGCAATGCTCCATGGCCTGTATCTTCCAGCACCTGAATTCTCTTTGCTGCTTTTTTTCCTTTTTTTAAGAAAGCACACAGCAACCGTAGTATTTTTAAACAAGGCTGAATTGCCTTCTCATGTTATAAATCCCATCAAAAATCTTAGCTGCAAACTGAAGTGAACCTAATATCCTGTTGTTGAGTATTACTCACTTTAATACACCCTGAGGTCACTGGAGAAGATTGTCTCTTACTTTAAAAATGTAGTTGCACTCCTTTTCACGTTAGGGAGTAAGGTAGTTTTGTAGGCATGGTTGGGGAGTGTTATTCCTCATAGTCAGAAAGTGCTAATGGTTATCAAGTGTGACCTGCCCATGTAAACTACCCTGGACCACCTTTGATAGCACACAGACCCTTGCCTTTTGCAGAACATATAGTAAGTAGTGCCCTTAGAGAAATTTTTAAGGTATCATCCAAAACAACACTGGTCCATTTAGGCTTGGAACATGTTCTCAAGGGAAGTTCAATGGTTTTTAAATATATTTACTTCTTTTTAATAGAAATTCATTTTAATAGAAATGCTTTCTTTACAAATGATACCTTTCTGTCCCCAGTCTGGATACATCAGCTTTTTTTTATAGATGACATCCTGAAGAATTTTGTGCACACTAATAAAATGAATGTTTTGTTTAGATTGGCTATGGCTAACCTAAGTGAAATGCAAAAAACTAAATGAGCAATAATAAAGTAAACTGGAATAGTAACAAGGTAAGGAAGTTGACTTTTAAGATAGATACATCAGTTACACATGCTAGCATCATCTTTGATTTTCATAATATCCACTGCACCTGCATAAAAGGGCAGTAATCCCCATGATGATGCTGTGTTTGCAGACAAGGATGTAACTTTGCAATTGCTCTTAGCATGAAAAAAACCAACACCACTGTTTGCAAATTCCCCTGTTAAGCAGAGGAGAGAACTTAGGCTGGTATCAGGTGGCAGAACATCCTGAAAGTTGATGGGAGTCACGCTGATTTACACCAGCTAAGTTCGTACGCTTTCACTTCATTTTAGAAACTGTCCATAAGGTTGCAAATTGATCCAAGTATCACTTGAGCTATTCATGAGCTGTAGAAGGCTGCAGCAGTGTGACAAATGTAGTGTGTTGGTATAACAAATAGGTATGTGCTCTGTGTGTCTCTGGTTCTGTTTACCTTTACGCAGAGGAAAAGGTAACAGATCATTGCCTGGCCGCTTCATCTTTGCTTAAGTGTCTTGCTTTGTATGTTCAGCACTAAGTAAATTGTGTGTGTTGTGCTGACAGATAACTGTGACTGTGAGCTGACCAGCAGCTTTTCAGTGGGCAGCATTACCCTGTGTTGTGTGTCTCTAACCAACTGACAGATCTCCCTGTGGGGCTGTGCTTGGAGCGTCGGTGCTGGGTGGGGAGGAGGCTGCTGCTCTGTCTCAAACACTGATGTCATTGTTTCTAGTAGTGACACTGAGGAGGCAGAAACGCAAGCTCTGGAACCAACAAAGGAAATTAAGAGCTGTATATCTTGTGCAGGGGGACACTTTGATGGTGTTTGCTAGCTACATGCTGTGCCGTATGTTGGATCAACAAAGCCCTTTTCGTTTAATGAGTTTTAGGAAAAAAAGTAGAAGGGGGCTATGTAAAATTCCCGTATTATAGGAATGTGAGTATATGAGCTGTGTGAAGCTATTATATATATAAGTTTGCCTACATTTTAGACGAGCAAGTGTCACTGAAAATTAAACTGAATTTCCTAAAAATCACATATGTGGGATGGGGAGTTGGTGGGAATCTCAAACAAAGAGTAACTGGAGATTGGAACAAGATAAAGAGTATACCAGAGGAGAGATGTCTGACAAAATGAAGACTGCTTTCCCGCCTGTAGTTGTTAGTCAGAGTAGTAAGTCTTTACAGTTATCACGCTTTGCATAGAAGATAGGAAAAAGAGCAATTATAAAAACAGACTCTGCCCTTTCACTGGTGTGTGAGGATCACCTTTCTGCAGCGTTGCTGGGAGTAAAAGTGTTATCCTGTAGCACGTGGCTGTACATGTGGGAAGGTCACTGTAAAAGGCTTTAATCATAATTGAAGAGGTACATTTGGGCTTAGCTAAGCAGCTGGAAAAGCATCACAGGTCTGGGAGTGGAACAGTTTCTTTAAATGCCAGATGTAAGGTCAGCCATGGCCAGCATTGCCCTTGACACGCAGTGACCTCATGCAAAGCCCTTCTGACAGACCTGCTGGGAGCACAGAGTGGTTTTTGGATGGACATTGGATGTGACTGGTGCTGCTAAACCCACTCATTGCCCTGTGTAGTAGACAAACTGAGGCCTAGGAGTATCTGTGATCAAATGATGTGATAGTAGTATAGTGATGTTTGATTCTGGGGATGATAACAGTAGGATCCACTGGATTTGAAGTGAACGGTTGGATTTTATAGGCTGCTTGTGACTTCATGGAGGTGAAAGCAAAGGGAGAGAAAGAAACAGATGAAGATAAAAATGTTGATGCGCTGTCAGACAGCAGAGAGATAAGTCTTTATTGTTAGAATGCTCTGGAAAGCACTTTCCCTAAACAGTGAAGTAGGGGGAAACTGAATATGAATTTGCTTCTGCATGTACAGGTTTTAAGGCTGGAAAGATTGTGCTTTTGAGGCGATTCCATTGCTTGAAATAGCTGCAAGTTAGAATTGGGGAAATATATTGTTACAGCTATTCAGATTTCCATTTAAATTAAGAAATGCTTCCAAATCACACCTTAAAAAAAACACTCAAAAAACAAACAAAAAAACCCCACCGAAAGCAAACAACAACCAAAAATCAGCTCCAAACTGAAATGCATCTGTAAGTTATCACCAGATACTAGTTTCTCCTAAAATTCCTTTTCTAAGTTGTTTCCCAGTAGTTTGTCCCTGACTAGAAAGAAGGGTCAGTAGAGACAGATTCCTGGAAATGAGACAAATTGAGGAGGTGTCCTTGAGTTAACTACCCAGAGCTTTTTGAAAAGTAGCTGAGACCATCTTCCAGTGACTCTAGAGGGACATTGGACCACACTCATCATTAGGGTTTGGTCTCTTGGGAAACCCTTGTCCAGGAAGCTCTGTCTCCTATTTGAGAAAGGGAGAGGGTTAAGAAAATAATGCTAAGTTTGAATGGAAAACATAGCAAACAAAGGATGCAAGTAATCCAGGATGACCATGGTCCTTTTATAGGTTAGTAGGACAGCAGATGGAAAATGTAATTGTACAGTCAAGTAGCCCAGAAAATCTTTTTTTTTGTATCCCTGCTGGAACTCATACATACCACACCAAGCAGCAGGACACTATCCAAGAACAAGCCATGGCTCATCTGAGAGACCAGGCACCAAGCTGCACTTGTACAAACGTACATTTGGGGCACTGCTTGTCACTGCAGAGCACAGTTTTAGCTTTATAGTGTTAACTTTAAGCTTTTTCTCAGAAGAGATGGTTTTAGAACAGAACGGAAGTGCCATTATTGCAGCTGTGGAAAAAAGTAGCTAAAATGGAAGAACTGATTTTAAAAATCATTCAAACAAAACAGTCATTTTAAAAAAGGAATCTACTAAAATGAGTTGAAAAAATCTGGTAGTCAAATTTCTCACACCATGGGGTGGGGAAATTGTAGAATTTGTAGAAATTGCTCTGTAGAGTAGAAATTGCTCTGCCCTGTGTGTGTGCTCCCAGGAGAGCTTGTGCCAGGGGATGTGCATCTAGAACAAGCACTCCGAAGTCTGGGGACTCTTTGTCCAAGCAGTAGCTGTGCAGTTTTTGTTTTCAGTCCCTCATGTACATTATGCTAAGAAGTGAAGGGTGGTCTGTGCTTCCCACACCTGGGTCCAGCCATTCAGGACTGCCTCTCCAGTCTGATCCAAGCATCCTTTGACCTGCTGCTAGTCTTGTTTTCCTTATGCTTTTCCTTCAGGAATTCAGTTTCTTCTGCCTCCCTCTCCATTATTTTCTCACTATTGGAATCCTTTTTTAGCAAGACCGAAGGTTCCCTTTCTCTGTGCCTTGCAAGTTTCTGAAGACAAGGAGAGCTGTTTCTGTACCATGACTTCTTGCATTTCCTTCAGCTTCCAGGATGTTTTCCCCATGGCATCTTGGTTCAGCCTTTTTCTAGATTTTTTTGTAGTCCTTGGCTACAAGGACTCTTTTCAAGTAGTCTTTGGCTACTAAAGGTGAATTGGTCTTGCTAATGTTGAATTTCTGACCGTGAATAGAGCTCAGTACTGCCCTGACAACTCGGCCAATATTCTTGACCATTTCCAGGCTCTCGATGAGACCTGGATGCACATCCCTACAGAGTGGGACGCCACTTCCAAGGGGGAGATGTGGAAGAGCATTGTATTTGGTAAAATGGTCCATGTGGTTATTCCCCTTGGCCTTTGTGTAGTTGAATTAGATGCTGTTGTAGAGGTCTGACAGCAGCAAAGGTACATACAGGTGTGCACTGAAAATTGGAGAAGTTCCTAGGTAGGAGCAAAATGTTTGATGTGTTCATTGGACATTTTATGTCCTGCATTATCCTTCACTCTCCATCCAAGCCCCTGGTATTTTCTGTCTCTGCTGTTAGGAGAAAGCAGGTGGCAAGCACATGCCACCACTTCTGCACTCAGCAGAGTGCATGTGCCTTCCTGCTGGCTGCTGGGCAGGAGGGTTTGAGTCAGGGTGCTTTTGGTGTATGCATCCTACCTGCAGAGGCACATGCATACAGGTCATGCACTTTGGAAACCTCCAGTTTTGGTAAGTATCACTTCTTTCTCTGTTCCATAATACTTGAACTCAGATGAGCTTTTCACAAGCACTTTTGCAGATCAGAATATATGAGAACTTGTGAATGTAAGTGACATTTGCTACTCCATGTTTTAAATCTAAACTTTGTGTCTTTGAAGTACTGGTGATCTGCTTTTCTGTATAAATCAGTTGTCTCAGTACATTGCATGTTTGGACCACCGGTGCCCTCAGCTCCCTCAGCTTCTTGCTCTGAGACAGCAGCAGAATTGAGACGCTGAAATTGCAATAAGGAGTTGAGATTGCTGCCTCAATTCCCTCATTCCTAAGCAGTGTGGCAAGTTCTCGCATTAAGCAAATGGCTTATTTTTTTTTCATAGATTTCCTGAACATTAGCAATAGTTTTGAGCAGTTTCTAATTGATTTTTAAAATCCTAACCCTTTGCTTCTCTCATCCTTCCCTCTCTCCCGTGTGTCTCTGTGTATGTGCTTTTTGTCTTTTTGTTTGTGATTTTTTTTCTTTTCTGGTGGCTTGTGTATCCTTTCCCTGCGTTGCGGTGCTGTTTTACGCTGCAGAATTCGTCCAGCTCTGCCTCTTCAGAAGCCTCTGAAACCTGCCAGTCAGTGAGCGAGTGCAGTTCCCCCACCTCAGTCAGCTCAGGCTCCACCATGGGGGCTTGGGCCTCCACAGATAAGGTGAAAAACTTCATCTCCAAGGCATATAAACCTACTAGCTCGTTATCCAAACTCTGCAACATTTGGACAAAAAAAACCCTGTGCATGGGATGCAGCCAGGATTCCTCTTTGTGAAGATGAGAATAGGAACTGTTGCACGCTCTCTTAGAAATGAATCTGTTTGAATAAAAACCACAGTTGCCTTTAACCTAGCTACTAGGAGAAGCTACAAATTGGGCATTTTACAGAGGTAATTTTCTAAGAAAAGCTCATTCTCCACTTCTTCTACTCAAAGAGATTGTGGAATGCTGCCCAGACACAGCTGGTTGCCTGACAAAACCTTGCCCAGGTTGTGCTGTTTGTGGCTTCTCCCCTCTCTGCCATTAGGTAGCACACATTACACTGAGTAATGGGGGTTTTTTTTGACCAAAAAGGAAAGCAAAATACACATGGTTGGAATAAATTACGTGGGATACACTCTGAATTGGGGGAGGAAGTGATAGCAGTCTCCTTTCTCATCTGGTAAATCCTTGCTGTTGGTTTTTGTTGGTTTTTTGTTCCGTATCATCACACAGCCAGAACATGTCATGTTTGAAGGCTGTATGCTTTTCCCCTCTGTCCAGCTACACAGACTAAATGCCACCAATGCAAATGCCTTCAGTATTGGAAAAATTCTGTTTCTATGTCTGCAGTCTGCAGGATACCTAAATTACAAAGGCTTTTTTACAGTGTGCTGCTTTCATGGACAGAAGGCAAAGCTGCTCAGCCTGGAGACAATGACCACTAGATTGATGCCTGAAATTTGTTATAGATAACAGTTTTCAGGCAATCTCACTTCTGAACCAAGCATTTTATCAATTTTCTGTTTTTGATTTGCAGCGAATTGAAGAGTTTCCTTTCTTTTGTTTTAAGATACAGATTTTCTCCCTAGAACATCAGTCACAGTGTATTTTCGTATTCATTCTGTTTATATTAATTTCTCTGTTTTTGTTTTTTTTATTTGTTTCATTTCCAGTTGTCTAATGGGTTTTATCACTGTAGTTTATCAAGTGACCCATCCGTAGCTTCAGTTGGTGCAGGTCCTTTCCCTCATTTCCCGCCTGTCTCCCGCGCGTGGACTCGGGCTCCCTCAGCCCTCCTTCCAGACTACGTTCATTATTACACCATTGGGCCAGGCATGTTACCATCATCTAAGATCCCTAGCTGGAAGGTTTGTGTTCCTTTTGTTGTGGCAGTCCTCACCTCTTCATACCAACAGCATGCACACAGCAGTTGTTGCTCCCTTTTGGTCCATGTAATTACTGGTTGATTTGCTCTGTTTGGTATCACTCTGAATGGGCACTGCATGGTGAAAATCAGACCTAAAATCCGGTTGTGGGTATTTCTGAATGACCTTGCGTGTTCTGGCACCAACTAAAAGATACCAAAGCTGACAACACCTAGGTAGGAAGGAATAGTTTAGCTCTGGAACATGGGTGAAAGCACTCTGGGCTCTATTCAGGGGGAAAAGAGCTTATTTGTCAAAGTGCTCACTTGAGCAAGGAAGGGCATCCAGTTGTCTTAGCAGGACCATACATTGGACACCCCGACCTTCTCCCTGCCTCTGGGCCCGTGGCTATAGGCAGGCATACTCTCCTAGATCCAGCTGGAGTGGTTTAAGGTGCTCAGCACCAGGTAAACCCAAGTGGTGACTGAAGCTTTACTGCCACAGACTAGAAGTGCTCACCCAGCTCGTTTTGCTCTCTTGGGGAGACCACCAAAAAACAGTGCAGTAGCTTTTTTCAGTTGCTCCAGCTGGATCTGCAGGGATCTTACTTGGCATCAAAACATGTCTGCTCTGCTAGAGCCTGAAAGTTCATCCCTGCCAGGGGGTTCCCCTGGGAGACTCTGCCCTAGAGCAAGGGAAAAGGTCTCTTGTCTGTTGCTCTGGATCCTCAGCAAGGCTGATGCGCAGTCAGCAGTAGCTGCGCAGATTTGAAGTGCCTGTGGATGGTTATATAACACTGCATATGCACCACGGGACCCATGTATCTACGTCTAAATTGAGATACCTTGTTACAGATGCCCTAATCTCTCTCTCCAGCAGCTGGAGACTGTTGCAATACACACAGGGTGGCCACAGTGGTCCTGGGGCTTCAGGGTCATTTCTTGTGTCTCTGCTAGAAGCACTTTGCCAATATATTTCACAGCAAAACACTTAGAGCAGAGACACAGCTGTCAAGGCAAAGCAGTTTCGTATGTGTTAATAAAACCCAAATACCTGTCCGTACAAGGGGGTGTGTCAGTTCAGCTGCCTTGCACTTACCATTCCTTGGACTGAGACACATCAGGAGCCCACAGTGTGGTCTTAGCCCATCATTAATTGTCTATCAGAAGGCTGTGGGAGGCTGCCCAGCAGGCAGCTGGGAGGGCGTGGGGCCCATTCTCATGCACAAGTTGTTTCTTTCATTTTTAAAGCAGCCTTTTTCTCAGTGAAGGAAAACTGTTTTAGGATTGGGATTGCCCCTGCAGCAGCTGGCCTTGGGGTAGCTGCTGCTTAGCGCTGGCTCTGCATCCCAGCACAGGTCACAGATCAGTCCAGCTCTTTGTGTGCAGTGTGTGGGTTCTGGACACCCTCAGGATTTTGCTTAATAGAGCCCCTAGTGAATACAGCCCTCAGGGCCTGAGGAATTTCTGTTTCAAATTTAGCACCAGTAATTGAGTGAGGTTAGTCTTTCCTCAGTACAGATTATCATTATAAACTAGACTTCAGTTAGTTAGTAAACTGAGAGATTACTCAGAGTAACTCGCTCCACTAATGCGTATGAAAAATCTGTTCAAGCCTAATTTTTCAGAACTGAAGACATCTGTAACAGCACGTGATACTAGAACCTGTGTACATCTGGAACAGTTACATCACTGATTGGACATTTATGCAGTGCTGTGTGACAGTGATTTTTGTGCTTGAAATTCTGAAAATATAGGCTTTAACACCATGGAATGTCCTTTAGATAAAGCTATAGTATCAAAATGAGAAATACCTTCATATAAGAATGTTTAGGTAGAATGGGAAGAAGTGTAGATGCCTTTTAATAAAGGAAATAGGTTTAATAAATGAAGATTTTTAATATCCTCAAAATTAATTTATTTCTCACCTTATTCAGAAAGGCATATCCAGTTTGATACACAATCTGTTGCATTAAAATTGCCCTTTTGCATAGTTTTGGCTGTAATTAAAGCGCAGTTCCTGATGAAAGCTGTCCCTAACGAGCTCATTTCCTTAGGACTGGGCCAAGCCAGGCCCGTACGACCAGCCCATGGTGAACACGTTGCAACGTCGCAAGGAAAAGCGTGAGCCAGATCTCAATGGAGCAGCTCAGAGCGGAGCCCCCGCGCCCCCCGAGGAGGCCCAGAGGCCTCGGAGCATGACGGTGTCAGCTGCCACACGGGTGAAGCTCTAATTTCAAATAGGCTGTTTGGTGTAAAGGAGATGGCCATGCTGCCTCCTGCCAGTACTTCTGATGTGCTTTACGTTGTGTTTATCTGGGAAGTGGTGCTGGTGTGGTGCTGTGGTCAGTGGGAATCGTGCGGGCAGGAGGGAATGTGCCGTTGGGTATTGACTTTCATAGAGCAGTGGACTCCAAAGAAGCGTCTTTTCCTAAGCCCGAGTAAATGACTGAGCACAATCCTGTTGGATTATGATGGTGACAAGTTCTGCTGGGGAGGAGAGACATCTAAAAGTGGGTGAAGGTGACTGACCCTTGCAGGCGTAACAAGTCTCTTTTCTGTGTGTAAGCAGCAGGGTGAGGAGATGGAGGCCTGCGAGGAGCTGGCGCTCGCTCTGTCCCGAGGGCTGCAGTTGGACACCCAGAGGAGCAGTCGGGATTCCTTGCAGTGCTCCAGTGGCTACAGCACCCAGACAACAACTCCGTGCTGTTCAGAGGACACGATCCCATCTCAAGGTATCCATCCAGGAGATGTTCCTTTTTAGAACGTTCCCACCCTGGCCATCACACACTCACATCGTGGTGCCAAGGAGCAGCTATCGCTTGCTGGCTTTGTAGTCAGCTGGGGAGGAAGGCTGGCTTTGCCATTGGGAAGCTTTTTCCAGCTTAGAATGCAGCCTGGATTTATTAACTACATAGAAATCTGCATTGCTGCATAGTGTACTGAACAATTGTATTTTCTTGTGCATCACTCCAGTGAGTTTCAGCTTAAGGATGCCACCATTTTAAAGAGGTTCTGGGAATTATAAAAGACACTGGTATTGCATCCAATACTTCTTGGGTCCTTCCTGAGCTATTGTCTCAGCAAATACACACTCATGAGCTTTGCTGTGTTCCATCAGCACTCTCAATCTGCTCTTGGTTTCCCTTGGTGACCTTTTATTCTCTGCCTAAGCAGAAATTTTGTAATTGAAAGAAGAATCCATTGGAGACTTTAACTTGGGCATAGCTGGGAAGCTGCAATGAGGTGTTGGGTTTTGTACCCTTTTTCAGAACCAGCAGCGAGCTGGGAGGGACCAAGTTTGGTGTTTTCAGTTCAAGCCTTGTTTGCTCAGCTGGGGTGGTTGTGCTCTGCAGTCACAGGAGGCAGCGGGGCTTGTGGAGGGCCAAGCTTGGCTCAGCACTTAGGTGGAGAGGAAGGAACCCAGTGCAATTATTAAAGCTGAGACTGAGTTTTCAGAGCTGACAGCTGGGTTTTACTTTGTTTGCAGAATAAACAGATTTGCTGCTGAAATCACTGGTACGTGGTCCCCTGAACCCACTTATCTAATCTAAAGTACATTTTTCAAGTATTTCTGTCTACAAGTGGTGGCATATGCCTTGTAGGATGCTGGTTTTGGTATCCTCACGCTGGTGACAAATACTGAGCTCGTTCTCTTTCACAAGAGCCATGGGCCCCCTGCAGCTGTGGGATTGGTCTGCTGTGATGCCTTCAGCCATGCAGTCCTCAAATCTTGGTCACAGAACCTCAGGCTTTCTTCCTTCTAAAGGTGGAAACTCCCTTAATTCTTATTACTCCCAGGCTTTTTTGGTTATCTATACATACTTCAGACTTAGTGATGTGACTCAGCTGTCTGCTCCAGCTTGATCCTAACTCTGTCTTTTGGCATCAGTTTCAGATTATGATTATTTCTCTGTGAGTGGTGACCAGGAGGCAGAACAACAGGAGTTTGACAAATCTTCCACCATCCCAAGAAACAGTGACATTAGCCAGTCCTATCGCAGAATGTTTCAAACCAAGCGTCCTGCTTCCACTGCAGGTCTGCCAACCACGCTGGGACCGGTCATCGTCACCCCCGGCGTCGCCACCATCCGACGGACCCCTTCGACCAAGCCTTCTGTCCGGCGCGGGACCATCGGCGGAGGCCCGATCCCCATCAAGACGCCGGTGATTCCTGTCAAAACACCAACCGTCCCTGACATCCCAGGGGGGCTGCCCGGTGCCCTCGCTGGGACAGAAGAGTGCCCCGAGCAAAACCCGGAGTCTCCGGCAGCAGGAGATGGCGGGCAGGGTGTCACCAGCGTGCCCTCGTGGAGCGGGCAAGCGTCTGTCAACCCTCCGGCGCCAGGCCAGAAACTGGGCGCTGCCGAGGAGCAGAGGCAGGCGGTCCCCGAGAGCGAGGGCGAGGAGAGCGAGCGGGATGGGGTCGGCAGCCTGGCGCCCGCGGGGCAGGCGGAGCTGGAGCCCGGCGAGCTGAGCCCCGGCGATGTCCCGCAGGGGGAGGATATGCTCAACGCCATCCGGCGCGGGGTCAAGCTGAAGAAGACGACCACAAATGATCGCTCAGCACCTCGTATTTCGTAGGAGTGGAGGAGCTGCCAGACTACTGAACGCCGAGAAGGAACTGTGAGAAAACTAATTTGTCTCTATCCATTCCAATCTGTAATCAATGATTTTTTTAAGATACTCGGTAACAGACGGTCTGAAAGTACTCTAAAAGAGAAAACAAATGAAAGAGCATAGTAAGACATAATCTTCAGTGGTGTTTTAATTTGTAAATATCAATGATTTTGTTTCTGCATTTTTTTGATCTAAGTTACACTTTTAATTTTTTCTGAAGGTGCCAAATCCCATTTACCTTTTTTATAACTCTCTTTGTAAAGTTTTAAATCATAGGAGAAAAAAAAATTGTCGAGTAGTTAACTTCAGCAAAGGGATTTAATGAAAATTTGGCTTTTTTGCAAGCTTTTGTAGTGCACCTTGTAATAGTGAGGTTAAAAAATAGAACAATGGGACTTACTACAGTTTAAGTCAAGCTATATGGAACGGATCCTCATTTAAATATTAAAAAAAAGTGTGAAAAGCAGGAATAAAAATTGACAATAAAGCAATATATAATGCAAGGAAGAAACCTGCAGTTGGTAGAGTTATTGGGGGTAGTGGGGGGAGGGAGATGCCATCAAAATAGCAGATGCTGTTGCACAAAAGTAGCCTAGTAGGAGGAATTACTAGTAGCTTCATGGTAAATGCATCAGAATAAGCCATATTGGATTGCAGTGTTTTGTTTCTGTAGGGTGTTTTAAAAACTGGGTTTTTCCACATTTCTTTTTTGACTGCACAGCAGCAACTCTCAGTCACATGCATGCAGCCTTAACTGTGTAGGCTTGGTTCTTCCACCTTCATGTTTTGTTCCAGTCATCCTTCCGCTGAATGCAAACAAGGACAACAGGCTTAAGGCAGTTATAAATGTGAAAACATTTTTAAAATGCAAGCAGGGAGTTCTTAGATGTTATGAAAATGCCTTTTTCTGACTGTGCCCAGCAGGCTGGGCACCTTAGAAAGCCCAACTATTTTGAGAAAACACTTAAAAATTTGACAGGTGAAACCAGCTTGTGATCTAATAAACTGCGAATGTTTCTTTCCAATACAGGGGCTTGTTTTTCTTAACTTCTTTTAAATGGCAGTTGATTGGCTTTTCTTAAATACCGAAAAGAAAAGGGTGGGGGGTGGGGGGAGATACTGGTTTTTTGATAATACCGGGAGTCTGATCACTGTAATCTCTTTTTTTGTACTTTTAAGTAATGTTTTTTGGAACGCTATTGATAGAATCATTAAGAGTTGGATTTTTTCCTTAAAGTGAAAGTAAGTTATTGCTGCAATACCCGTCTCCTAAAGCTGACAGAAATGTGCAGACCCCTTGGCATGACACGTGTTCCAGTCAGACAATCCAGAAGGATGCTGTCTGCCCATCCACAGCAGACCCACATGTGGAGGGACACCAGACTTGCGGATCCGGGATTGTTTAAAAATGCACCAAATAACACACGTAAGGGGCTGGTTTCCACCACGCACTGCAGATTTCTCTTGGCTCTAGACTTGCCTACATGACCTCTTATGCTTTAATACATAACTGCATTGGATGTGAAACTTCTAGTAACTGTGTAGTCACTGTGTTCTATATGACATTTTACACTGCTGTGCTTGCTAAACTTTTTTTTTGTTATGGCTTAAAAGCAAAAAGAAAAAAAAGCATGATCCTTAGAAAATATTAAACCTTCCTTTCTTTGAAAAACAAGCTCCTTATTACAGAATATAATAAACAGTAGTGCCTGTGGTGTAGCCCACCAATCTTGATACAGTAGCTGATGCATTGTGCAAATGAGGCTTTGAGATGGTTTTTGCATAAACAAAAACTGCTAGGAGATAATCTCAATAGTTAAAAGTGTTATTTAAACCTTTGAAATAAATGGATGTAACTGTACCCAAGTACAGCTTTTCACTTGTTTAGTTCTTAAACGTTAGTATAATCAGTAAAATTTAATATAAAATGTTGCCAAATTCAATGTAGAAAGAATGTGACAAAACACTTTGGATAGTTCTATTGTTTGTGTTTTTGCATATTGTAAAAGCAGTGTCACAGCTGAAAAATAAAATGTTTCTAATGGTAAATTATTGTGGTTTAGTTGCTAGTTTGTACTGAGAGTTGACCTCTCCCTGTGCAGTTTTTTGTTCTAAACTGGTATAAATAATTGCTGTAAGTGTGTCTCCCTTCTACATTGTAATGATTGCTTAAGCCTACATTATAAATAAAGAACTGCTGAAAAACTTCTGTATTTTGCTTCTTAAAGACTTTCTGCTTCCAGAGCGTTGGATGTCAGTGGTGGCCTTCATCAGACATCTCAAGATCATGCAGGTTCCATCTGCGTGTAATAGAAGCAAGAGAGGATTAAAAACCAAGTAAATAAAATTGCATATAGCTGTGTTTTACTGGTGGGCACCAGCAGGGTAGCAGTGGAGCAGAAGTGCAGTGCTAACAATGGGAAGTCCCATTAAATAGTAACTGATGACATTTCCCTGCACCTCGCTGTTACCTGGCCAGAAAGCACAGGTAGCTGCATTTTTGTGCATCCACCTCAGTGCTGGACCACAGTTCCTTAGGCCAGAGGAGGAAAATTGCTGCTGTCAACACTGTCCATGCTACAGCCAGAATATATCAAGCACAACACCAGCACCATCTCCCACAGCTCCCCGAGTGACTGAAGACTTTCTTGTGTTCAGCTTTCTCAGCATCGAAGGCAGAGGGGGAGGATGTTGCTCCCTTTTGGAGGTGCCATACAATAGCCCAGTTTATTTCCTTGCTGCTGCAATGATTTCATTTTTGTCTAAAGGTTTCTATTTGTCACTGCACTGGGTTTATGAGGCCAGGTTTAGGTAGCAGGGGACTACAGGGGTGGCTTCTCTGAGAAGCTGACAGAAGCTTCCCCCATGTCTGACAGAGCCAGTGCCAGCCGGCTCCAGGACAGACCCACCACTGGCCGTGGCTGAGCCCAACAGTGATGGTGGTGACGCCTCTGGGATAGATTTAAGAAGGGAAAGAGTTGCTGTGTGACAGCAATAGCAGGTGGAGAGAGGAGTGAGAATATGTGAGGGAAACAGCCCCACGTACACCCAGGTCAGTGAGGAAGGAGGGCCAGGAGGTGTTCCAGGTGCCAGAGCAGACATTTCCCTGCAGGTGATGCAGCTGTGCCCCTGCAGACCATGGAGGTCCACGGGGGAGCACAGATGCACCTGCAGCCCATGCTGGAACAAGTGGATGCTCAAAGGAGGCTGAGAGCCCATGGGAAGTGTGTGCTGGGGTAGGCTCTCAGCAGAACCTGTGGACCCGTGGAGAGAGGAGCCCATGTCCTCAGGTCAGTTTGGGTCAGCTATCCTGAGTCCTGACTATGTCCCCTCCCAAGATCTTTCCCACCCCCAGTCCACTGGTGAGGGGGAATGCCAAGTGGACACCCTGGATGCTGTGGAGCACTGCTCACCAGTAGCCAGAGCACTGGTGTGCTCTTAGCACCTTCCCAGGACTATGAGGGCTGCTATGGATAAAGTAAACTCCAACCCATCCTGTGCCTCAGACATCAGAAAGATGTTAAAGGAAAAACCAAGGTGGTCTGCCTGGAAATGTCTTGTCTCCAAAAGGATCAGTTTCATTCCCCCATCTCTCTGTGGCTGTATCTCAAGCACTGCTGAGCATCTTGTCTCGCTCAGGTGTCAGTGCTTTGCTTGGCTGTTTCAATGCTGAAGGCGCTTGTTCCGAGGGAGAGCTCCAACCCGTGGTGCGTCATGTGCTGAACAGCTCTGCTGGAAGAGGGCATGCCTCAGTTCTGCCACTACTTTTGGACTAACTGAGCACAGAGGACAGATCATGCTTCCTGGCAGGAATGAAAATGTCAGCTGTGGAATATGTAAAGCTGTTTCTTTGGATGTTTTTTCCTTCCCAAAGTCAGACCTATTTTAGCATGTAGAGTTACTGAAAAGGAGCACATTAAAACTATCTAAAAATCAGACAGATTAAAGCCTTATTCCTGAGCTACGTATGTTTAGTCCTTAAAAGAGCTGAAGTTTGTGCCTTGCCATCTTTTGTTCAATGGGGTTTCACAGAAATATTAAGCCTTAGGTTTAAATATGGGCACAGTCAAGTAACTTCTGTAGAATGGAAGTAAGATTAGGCAACCTATATCTTCTAACCCTAAAAATAGGAAAACAGCTGAAGAGGCAGGTTTTCTTATGAGCTGTTGCTCAGTGGCTGTATCCCATCTGTTCTCTCACAGGGCAGTTAGAGAAAGTGTTAGCAGAAGTTTCCATGTCTTGTACCAATGCTCTGGGAATGTGGCCAGAAGCAAACAGCTTTTCATTCTCAGTTCAGTGTGCCACACTGCCAGAACCCTTTGTGACCCAAGAACAGGGACACAAGACCCACGATCCTCAGCAGCCCACACGTGCTACCTGATACAGCTCAGTGGTTATCTGGAATTCAGCTTATATGGGGGTCAGCTTTCCTCTGGTGCTCTACAGCACTGCTATCCATGCCCTGAGGAACACACCATGTTGTAAGGAAGGTTTGTGTCTTGTGAGATTTGATACCAAAGTGAAAAATGCAGCAAAGAGCCTAACGAGGAGGGAAGGGAGGGAAAGATGTCTTGATGCTGCAGCAATGTCAGAAATATCCTCATTACGAGGAGCACCCAAAGCCCATCTCTGCTGCTGTCAGTATCTTTAACCCCATCTTTAACACCTCGCCTGTATTTAGTAACACATTCCAAGTTATGGGGCTGATATGAACTGCCTGCGCAACCTGGCAGTGAAGTGTGAGTGTGCTAGAGAAGAGCAGTAAGCCAGTAAAACACCTTCTCTGTTACTTTATTTGGCTTTATTGTGTATTACTTTGAGAAGCAAGTGGTCACTGAGGTGCCACCTGCCTGCAGCACAGACTGCTGCCCTTCACACCCAAGGTGCTCTCACATGGGCTGTTCACGAGGTCGAGTGACGTGATGCCACCACATGGGGGGCAGATGCCCTTCCTTACGAGCTGGAGGCAAAGCTTCAGTTCTTGGACCACCAGCTGGAGTTTCGTCTTGTAACTGCTTAATCTAGAAGACAAGACATAGAACTGCTTTAGTATATTAACACACATTCCCATAATGTGATTTTAAACACCCAGGTGGTGAGCAAAACGAGCCCCTATTTCCACAGGGAGGAACCAGTGGTAACACCTTCAGCTGACAGGTTTCATGTTTCCTAACATTAACTTCCACTCAGTAATCACTATAGGCCGATATTACCTAATAAAGAAGGAATTTCTAAGAGCAAGAAGCGATTTATAAGGGAAATTTCACTTAAAAGGTCATTATTTCCATGTAATTCATGTCTACCATTACTGTATTTAACAGGCTGAATTGTGCTGCTTTGGAAACTGCCAGATAATTCCAAGTCCAGACCAAGTTTCCCTGCAGTCAGTAGGAGACTTCTGTTCCTGCACGTCACCAACAGCCCCTCACGTGCTTTCGACACCTGTTCCTTGAAGCAGCACAAGTGCTGGCTGTCCCTGTGTTAATTCTGCTCAGTGCCACATTCCATACAATCCAACTGAATCAAAGAACTGTTCTCAGAACACCAACTTCTTCCAACCAACTCTCAGTTTAGGATGGCCAGAAATTAGTCTTGATGCCAAACTGATGACCACTGCAGCAAATCACTTTCAAAGGTGTAACCACAAAGTGTCAGAGCTCCACAGCAGCAGAAAAGGAACTCTTTGGTCACTAAGTCTCTCCTTTCATCCCACTTCGGAATTTTTTTCACAAAACTGCTACAACAGCTCTCACTAACTGACGCAAGGCTGCAGGTTCAGCTTTAACTTCAAATTCCCTTCACAACCTTTCAGAAGCTGTAACAAATGTGTAGGCATTTTAGGACAAGTCAGTGTTTCACACTGACAAGGGCTCCAGTACTGAAGAGTCTGAGACCGCAGTAGACATTCAGTAATTTTTCCAAGAACACATCTGTGTCACACAGGATACTTGTGTGCTAAAGACACTTTCCTTTGCATAGAGCAAGCACTGACCTCTTTTTCCCAGCTTTCCCGCTGCAGCTTCTTCCATTGCTCTCGTTTGGCAAAGTAATCAGGATACATTGCCTTCTCAGAAGGGTGCCAGAAATCCAAGCACCATTCAGGATGCTGTTGAAGAAAAATATAATTTAAAATACTATTTTGATATATGCAATCACATTTGTACATTGTGCATGCTGAAGAATGAAACACAAAGGCTGAAACCAGTGTCACTCCCTAGGTTTTTTTTCCATTTTGAAGTACTGCATAAAAACACCATTTAAGAGCTGCCTGACTATCTCAAGGCAAGTGGCAGAGGTCAGGACTTTTCACACATTATCCTAACCCATAAGAAGACATCACAGCGACTTGCTTAAATCACAGCATTCCAAAACAAGTCCCAGGTCATCTCAGATTACTCTAAACTTCTCAAAATAATTCCATCTGGTGGAAGAGAAGATCTGATTTCTTCCCTTCCTTCTCTCAAAGGCAGCAGGTTCGAGGAATCCGTCTCTCCAATTTATTTTACTTGACAGAGACAGAACATTACAGCTCATTTCTCCTTATTGACAACTATTAAGAAATGAGCAGTTTCTTAGGCCTTTAAGATCTTGAGAACAGTCTGACCTCTAAGACCTTCTGAAAAGGGAAAAAACCAAAATTTAAAATTTTCCAGCAATTTAAGAATAATTAATTGTTTACATTTTAAAGAGAGGAACACTGATTAAAAAACAAAATAATGCCGAAACTCCCAATCCTTAAAAAAAAAAGTTGCTCCAATACCATCATTCATTCAGTGATACTCACACTTTTGGTTTCCTGCTGTGATTCTCATCACAGAACAAACCTTTGACTGAACAGAAATAGCACAGCTGCTGAAGTAAAAAAATATTTGCACACAGCAAACTCCAGTTAAAACCACCATGCAGCCTGATATCTAAAAACTACATTTTGCAGCAGCATCACAATGGACAGTCACTAATACACAAACCAGCCAAATCCTTGAGACAGCCATTTTGTTAAGACAGTTTTAGCCCATCTAACTGGGAAAAGAGAGCAGAACCCAGTTTGTGTTTCTGTATGAAGACTAATTTTTACCATTTTATTGCTCAACTGGCCTTTTTTCTGTCCAGATTCTCTGTCACTATTATCTCTACTACTGCTCAGGCCCTTGATCTTAGCATAAGCTTAAGTCCTTCTCCTTTCACTTGTACGGTCTTTATTCTGCCCCTGATAAATCTATGTCGTATTTTTCTTCTTCTGTGAATTATTATGCAAAAAGATCTGATGAGATCCAGTCTTGTGCCAGCACTTTTTTCAAATTCATTCCTCATCCATGAGGAAATGGGTGCATGCAGCCTCTAGGTCAGTATTAACTTCAAATGCATTAAAAAGATGATGCCAAGAAAGCAAAGTCCCTGTGTTTTTCCATGTTTTTCTATGAAACTTTTACTTCTACATAAAACAATCTCGATGGTCAAAGCCTGTAGAAGTGCCTTAAAGAGTCTAAAAATAAGGCTTCTATTTCCAGGCACTGCTCCTTTCAGACAGTGGCATACAAAGTACACAATCTGGCACTGCAGCATGTTAAGGGAAATGATAACTTGTACCATTGCTCAAAATGCTGGAAGCACCATAGGACTGAGTGAAGGGAAGTCCCCGACCGACAGCCAAGGTGACACCTGACCTCACCAGAGGAACCAAGGCCGTGCTCGGGAGGCAGCAGAGCTTCCTCGGCGCTGTTCACTCCCCCAGCTCAGCTGCAGCCCTTCCCTGTGCCAGCCTCACCCGCCACGGGGCAGACTGCGTTTGGCAAGAGAGCAGATGATTATCCCGGGGATAAAAACCCAAAAGAACAACTAGCGGTGTTCAGACTGATCCAGAAACTCCACTTTCAAGGACCAGAGCAGCTCCTGCCACACAAGCGGCAAGATGTTCAGCGAGCTGTGAAGTGACACTGCTGAGCCAAGCTGCGGCCCTGTCCAAGTCAACGTTACATAAAACAAGCGCAGCACTACCGGCACCTCACCTTGTAGCACTCGTATCTCTCGTAGGAAGTGCCCCCGGGGGAGTCGGGGAAGATGTACGGCTGCGGGTGCTGGCTGGCCCAGAACTCCTCCTCGCCGGCCTTCAGCAGCGCGGTGGCTTTCACCATGTCCTTCACATCCTTGTTCTTATCGAACCGGTCCCTCAGGAGGCAAGCGAAGTAGCGGTATTTGTCTCTACGGACAGAGGTCATGCACAGTGAGGAGGAAAACAACCACTCCCCCCCATTCCGGGCCCAGCCAAGCGCGGGGCTGAGCGCCCCGATGTGAGGGCAGCCAGCATTCCCCACGCCCAGCTCCCCTCGCCCTCACCGCTGGATGCACCAGGACTCGAGGTGCCGCAGGGATTTCTTGTACAGCCGCAGCACCTTCTGCTGGTGTGTCAAGTACGCAGCCATGGCGCCGGGCGCTCCGCGGCACCTTCCCCTCCGCGCGGGGGCTGCCGGGAGGGCGGCACGGCTCCGCCCCCGCTGCCGCCGGAGCGCGCCCGGAGCCGCCATGAGCCGCGCCAAATTCATCGGTGAGGGGATGGCGGGGCGGGTGGAGGGTTTCTGTCCCCAGCCCAGGCCCCCAGTTCCTCGCCCGGTGCCGGCCCGAGGCGGCCGCCGCTACCCTACTCCGTACGGGCCGCGCGCTGCGGACGGGGATTCGGGCTCTGCTGTGGCAGGGCTTGTCCCAGCCCCTCATCCAGTGCTTGTCGCCTCCTTCTCCAGCCCCTCATCCAGGGCTTGTCCCAGTCGCTCAGGCTTGTCACAGTCTCTCAGGCTTGTTACAGTCTCTTAGGTTCGTCCCAGCCCCTCTGCCAGGGCTTGTCACCTCCCTCCCCAGCCCCTCAGCCAGGGCTCGTCTCCTCCTGCGGTCCGTCTCCGTGTCCCGGGCCGAGGTTCGGGGCCTTGGATCCCCCAGGAAGCGTTTGGGAATGTTTGTGCTGTGTCTGGGCACCGAGGCTGCTGTTCCTCGGTTATTCCCCAACTCTGGGGGTTCGGCCGCCCCTCGTTCCCTGTCCGGCATTGACGCATTAGTCGTGGTTGTTTCTGATTGTATGGAATTGGCTTGGATGAAAATGTTAGTATTTTTAGGAAATTCGACGGAAAGCGTGTAAATAATTTCAGAAGGTCGGTTCATATGGAAGCCCTACATGTGGTAGAGCAGCTTAATATTTCCTTGGAAAATTTCCCTTCCCGCTGGAATCCCCGCTGGAAGCGCGGGCCCTGGCAGCTGCAGAGCTGCTGTTGCTGGAGCCGGTGCTTCAGGCCTTGGCTGCGAGGCTGCAGCGCAGGGAAAGCCGTGGGAGCCGAGTGAGGAGGGCTGGGCTGGGCTGGGCAGCTCCCGCCGGTACCTGCATTGCAGGTGTCCTGTCGGTGTCCTGTCAGTGCTGCCGGGCGGGTGGGATGGCCCAGGGATGGCAGCGGGAGGGAGAACGGGCAGCTCTTAGGAGGCATTCTGCTGGTCCTGCTCCCACCCGTGTAAAGGCTGTATGGGAGATGCTGCATTTTCCCTTCCTTTATGCTTGTTTGCATAAATTTGTGTTTTCATGTGAAAAGCAGATTTGTTTGCAATAAAAAGCATATGTGTATTTGCTTTAGTGGTTATGAGGTTATGCATAATACAGTCACAGAAAGTCTGAAGTTGCACAGAGGCAAAAATTTAATTTTTCTGTCACTTCTAGTAAGAGTAAGTTCTCAAGTTATGCAAGTAAACTTATGCTTAAGCATTTTATGACTTACCAATGTGCTGGTCCAGTGGCTATTAAGATAGGGTTTCTCTTGTCTTCTCTAGTTAACTAATGCTCAGAGTAAAATGTAGAACAACTATAACTTCTAATTTTTATCTTTGGTTTTCCATAGATATTGGTATTAACCTGACAGATCCTATGTTCAGAGGAATCTACAGGGGAACGCAGAAACATCAAGGTAAATGTTTCTTTGTATCTGCTAGAAGATAGGATCCTTTTGGCTAAATTAGAAACCTCTTGCATGTCAGAACAGGATGTTAGAGTTTCTTTCTTCTCCTCCTTATGTATTTGGGCTTAAAGAAGAAAGCCTGACTAAATAAGTTGGATACCCTAACCAAATGTATTGTCTTAATTGCTGTTGTCATGCAGGTAACTGCTTCTAGAGCAAAATGGACAATTGCTGGTCTATTTAGGATTGCATTGAAAAACTGATACGAGAGTTATGAACAGTAGTCTGTCAAAGTATTGCACTGCTGAATCAAAGCTAATAATGTGGGGCTTTTTTTTACTCTTATGGCCTTTAGATATGGATGTAAAAATGAAGAGCCTCCTGAAGTATGTGGAAAAACTTCCATTGACGTCTTGGATTTAAATTGGATCTTCAGTTATTGCATTTTGTTATTGTCTTATAAAAATTAATTAAGTATGGTTTAAAGATATAATGTGAAGAATTTTAACTGCATGAAAATTGAAAAGTAGTTAAATTATGCTGTAAAATCTCAAGTTCAATTCATGACATTTTTATGAACTTCTGCAGATGACTTTCTGGATGTAATAGAGAGAGCAGTCAAAGTTGGCATTAAAAAGGTAATTTCTTACAATGATATTGCTTTAAAATTTTAAGCTGCTTTCTAATATTTGGGTTTTTTAGTGCTCTCCTACTAAAACAATGTTTCTGGGACTTGAAATGGAAAATGCAGTAACTTCCTTCAATAGTACTAAACAAAAGTGTTCTGTGCAGAGCATTGTCTTTCCTTTTGCACAGATCATTATTGACGTTCACTGATAATGTAGGTGATGTGGATGTAGAAGTTACTTTGTACAGTTTCAACTGTACAAAAGATATTCTCCCCTGACCTGCTGCAGTGAAGTAGTACATAATTTTACATGTTGTATTATAGGCAACCATTCCTTTCTTCTCGTATCCTGTGTGGCTCTTAGAGAATAAATCCTATGAGGAGCAGCTGAGGGAGCTGGGGTTTTTTAATCTGGAGAAAAGGAAGCTCAGAGGAGACCTTACCACTCTCTACAACTCCTGAAAGGAGACTGTAGCCAGGTGGGGGTTGGTCTCTTTTCCCAGGCAGCAAGGGACAGGACAAGAGGAAATGGCCTCAGGCTACACCGGCGAGGTTCAGGTTGGACATCAAGAAAGAATTTCTTCATGGAAAGGGTGGTCAGGCATTGGAACAGGCTGCTCAGGGAAGTGGTGGTCATTGTCCCATGGACGTGTTCCAGACACGACTGGATGTGGCACTGAGTCCTATGGTTTAGCTGACAAGGTGGTGGTGATCTGTCAAAGGTGGAACAAAGATCTTGGAGGTCTTTTCCAACTTTAATGATTCTGTGATTCTTAATCAGCAATTACTGCTGAGGATCAAACTCTCCTGACTGATGTTCTTCAGATATTTCTATACGTAAAGGAAATTGGTAACTACTGAAGAGCTGGGAGTGCCCACAAACTGTTAGACTTGAGACATCTGAATGTTTGCTGGTAAATACTGGCTTACATGTATTGAAACAGCATCATTATGAGAGAGTTTGTAACTCTGAACTTGAAATTGATGTTTTCAGGAGTGCATCACATTCCTTTAGACACAGTAGTTTAACCTGCCTCTCTTTCTCTCTAAACTAATAAATTTTTGACAAAAATATGAATTAACATAGAATACAATGCATACTGGCACAAACTGTTCTACTGCACTAATAAGGCTACCAGATTAGAAATAAAGAAATAAACACTCCTCTAGCAGAGGAACAGGCATCTTGGGAGTTTGTTGAAAAGCTCTCATCTGAAAAGAGTGGGAAATGCACCGGGAGACAAAAAAGGAAAACTAGTGATGGAGAAGTTACCCCACTGCAGCCAATACAAGATTGAGGTCACATTTATATGTGCTATATAAGTGTTATTTAATCTTTATACCACCCTCTGAAAATAAGTAGCATTTTTTTATCTTATATATCAAAAATAGATTAGCTGTGTAACTTTTTCAAGATGCACAGTGGATTGAGAAATGTTATTCAGGAGTTCCTGTCTTTAGCTGTTCTCAGTCTTGCCACTGGCCTGTACAGTGTCAGAAGCCTATTCCATCACAGACTGTTCCTACTTGCCTAGAAGCTTAATCTGCTTATTAGAAAATACTTTTATTTTCCTGTATAGCTGCCACTTTATGGTAATTTTTTGTGAAGTTTTGCCCTGTGTTGTGTATACACTGAGCCATTTTCAGCTTAACATTTCTCAGTGGTATCATTGGGATGTGTCCGTCTGTCATGAGCACACTGCAGGAATGTCTGAGCTGGTGCTGACAGAGCCTGGTGGATAGCAGCTGTAGGGAGAAGAGTTGTCCAAAAGCACTGTAGTCATGGTTGTTACAATCTAGGGTGAAATATTCTGCAAGTGGTGGTTCAAAAAAGGACACTGTAGGCAGCAATTCTGGTGTGATGGCTTTGAGTTTAAGGTAAAAATAAAAGATCAGAGATGGAAATTCTTAAATCTATAATCCCAGCTCTGATACAGACTCATTTTTTGGTTTAACTACTTACTCATGTCTTGTTTTGGGTCTTTGGGAGTCTTTACTTTCCCCAGCTGTAAGACAGGGAGAATGTTTCCAGGCATCATGTCTTGAGTGCAAATACAGTGTCTTCAGTCATTGTCTCATGAAGTTAATATTGCTGCAAATAGAAGTATTTTATTCCTGTAGTGATTTAAATGCTTAGCGTACAAGATACTTGCTGAAGGGAAAAAAAATCTTATTTTCCTGTCTAGTGTACTTAATAGCTCCTGAGGACCATTGAGGTTTATTGCTGATTTATGCAATCTTGTTTTATATATATTAGTAATTGTATTCTGATGTTTTCTGTTGAGATTCTTCCTTTTATCTGTTTTCTTAAACATTCTGTTTGATGGTCAAAGAACATCCAACTGACAGTACTTTTCTTGTTTCAAGTTTTTGATTACAGGTGGGAGTCTAGAAGATAGTAAAGATGCATTGCAGCTGGCACAGACAAATGGTATTTTCACTTTAAATTTACATTATCAGGCAAAAATGTAACCTTCTCTGCTCTCAGAATTGAGTTCAAAAGGACCTGCCCCAGAGGTGTTTACAGAATCTCAGATTAAAATGAGAAATTACATTTCAGAGTGGGATGAATGCATTGTGTATGAGTTTGTGTGTGTTGCTCTTTAGATCCCTGATGTTGGAAGGAATCACTCTTTTCCTGCATGCTCTATTTCTAAATAAAAATTAAAATTACAGGAAATTTCTGGAATAAAGTTATTGATACAAGTTTCTGTTCTAGAAATAAGGTAAAATGCTTGTATGTTGTGAAATATATAGGGTTTGTTGGCTTTTTGTTTTTTTACTCACTAATCTGTCACGACCAGCTTAATCAAGAGAGGTATCTTTCTTTTCATCCTTCTCCTGGCTTTTCCTTTCTTTCTGTGAAAGGAAAATGGCTCTTCTTTTTTCTTTAGGCAAATTTCATTATACTAATTATTTAAATATGTATTTGAACTAAAACACATGATAAAGTACTATTTGCTAACAGAAACATAAAATAATTTTGGTTTGAATGAACCCAGGGAGGTAATTTGGTTTGACCCAGTCCACCTCCCCACTTCCCATTGAAGGAGGACTGACTTGAACATTAGGGCAAGTTGCTCGGGGCCTTATCTGGTTCTTCCCTTCCCCAGTGCTTTTACACTTAGCAGAAATGTTAGTTTTGGCAAGGTAATCTAGATTAGATACCTGGGTAAATCAGGCAGGTGTGGCCTATGAAATTGTCTAACAGTTTATGCAGGGGCACACGGGGAAATGGTCTCTGCAGATCTTACAACTGGGATAACCTGCTGCACTTTGAACAAGATGTATTTCTAAATGATCTCAAGAGGTCTCTTCTAGCCTCAGCAATTGTATGATTTATTGAGGGCTGCTCCACCAGAACAGTTCAGCTCTAAGTTGCAGTTTTGGAGTACACCAAATAATGTGTACTAAAAAGAGACACGTGCACAAGTCCCCATTGTCTGTGGAGAGATACTGTCTGACATTTTTAAGGCAGAAAATGTCTGTCTAATGAAATTATCCCTAAGATAAAGATGTTCAAAGAGAGTTTTCTTTTAAAATTTTGACCAATAAAAAAAATCCTGCGGAGGCAGATGCTGTCTATACCTTGAATAATTTTTTTTTTCTTAAAACCTCCTAATACTCTCTTGCTTTAGACATGTTTTTCAGTACAGTTGGCTGTCATCCTACCCGCTGTGGAGAATTTGAGCAGAATAGCCCTGAACAGTATTTATCTGAATTAAAAAATCTGATTGAAAAAAATAGGACAAAGGTAATAGCAGTTGGAGAATGTGGCTTAGGTAAGTGTTCTCTTAGTACTTCAATATTTATTTTTTTCTAGACATATACTGAAAAAAACCTATAATACTAAATGGGTTTTTTGTTCTTTCTATTTGTAGATTTCGATAGGCTAGAATTTTGCCCAAAGGACACCCAACTCAAGTAAGAAACTTTTGATGACTGTGAATTGACTTGTAGCAGTTTACAGAAGTGTTTTCTATTTTGTGTTCTGCCAGATAACATGCTGTCAGATCCAGGCCTAAAATTTGCAGGGTGGGGCCCAGGAGTTTTTTGGCAGAAATGGGAATTTAAATAAATATACCTACATTCAAGTAGTGCAACGTGCTAAATTTTGCTACCTGCCTGGTGTTGACTTATGTCAACATGTCTTACGTCAGCATGTCTTTTTCTGTAAAATTGATCAGAAATTGTTGATTTCTGGTGTGACAGATGTTCATTCTTGCTAATAGTTAAGAGCTCTAAGAGACTCCTGGGGAAAATAACATAAATGTAGTGTGTGAAAAATTGGGTTGTTGAGTGAAAGGCATGGGGAAGGGAACAGAACTGTCAAAGCATAAGTCAGCTGTGGGGAAAAAAGCTTTTAGTGAGGAAGGTATTAGCTGGGAGCAGATGATGGAGAGCTGATGGTAATGGTAATCTCAGGTGGTGGAGAAGTAACATGTGCAGCATGGATGCTAAGAATGGAAAGAAGCTACCACAGCCCCTAAAATCTCGTAATGAGAACTTATCCCTGCAGAGGGAACTGACTGAAAGATACAGGTGATAAAGTCAAATAAGATGAGTAATTAATGACTTACACTTGCATGTTACTGTTTTGAGTAAATTAGTCACTGGGGGGCAGTGGTTGGTTGTGGTTTTTCTAATTGCTACATGTTAGCAGTAGGAGGGGTTAATGTCTTCATAATGCTACAGACCTGAAGTTAAATACTCAGCAAAGGGGACAGGACTTTTTTTCCTGGTAGAATTCCGTGTACATGAAGTTCAGCAAAGCACACCTTGGAGCAGAAATTGTTTCTTTCCTGTGGCAAACTAAACCACTGATGGAGTATCAGATTTTAAGATCCTTAACTGCCTTGGTGTTATAGAGAGAAAAAATGTATCTCATTTCCCTGTCCAGTGGACTGCAGCTGAAGAGCTGTAGTGACTTCTAATTGGGTGCACTGAAACTGAGTTGTCAGGAAGGAGATGACAGGCCTGATCAGTGAACTAAACAAAGGAAGGCAGAGTGTGAAATACATGGAGACAGTTCACTGGTTTTCAGCTGCTCCGGACTTCAGGTGCAGCAGTCATGGGGAGGGCTGGGAAGCAGCTGCACCGTTCCCCCACAGAAGAGCAGCATGTTTGTTTCCCAGGCAGTATCAGAGCATCACCTCTGTTTCATTTAGTATTTAATCATTATTTTTCTGGTTAGTTATGCTGTGTTTTCTTTTGGATAATTTTCACCTATAAAAAATGAACAGTATTTTTGACCCTTTTTCTTCAATTTAAAAGTTAATAAAGGTGAGAATCTAATAAAGATGGAATTCCTTTATTGTAGCATTCCTAAGAACTTTTTAGTTCAAAAATTTTCCCCATTCTCAAAACTCTTCCAACAGAAAGTGGTGATTTGAATGGTAGTAAGATGAAGGTTCTGCCTTCATATTATGGTGAAAGTTGTATTATGAATGCACTGGTAAGCATATAGAAGTTTCATATCTGCTGTACTACTGGGAGGGGTTTGTGGGGTGTAGCAACACCAGGAGTTTTCTTAACTAAACTGGGGGAAGTGAACAATATCACATGCACCATTACTCAAATTAACTGACAAGTGTTTGTCTGGAGAGCCACCTCAGCAAGACCAGTTTGCTTTAGCTCCTTTAGTGTCTTGATCCTATAGCATTTGAATATGATGGTCAAAACTAAACCTGCAAACAACCATGCAGAAGTACTTTCGGACAATGAGAGAAATGGAGAAGTAATACAAAATTGGCGTATATTGAATGACAGTCAGCTTGCTTAAAGGAACAGGTTGTTCCTTAAGCACTGGAACCCATCAGGGTTAGTTTCCTACTGAGTTACTTTGTTATCATTCCAATCACCAGATGTGTCTGGTTTCTTCATGCTTTTCCAGGGTTTGGGTTTTTTAAATTTTTTCTTCTCTTCAATAACTTCCCCACCCACCTCCCCTTTCTCTTTGACAGGCCAAGGAGCAACGTGTTGGGCTTCATTGTTGCTAAGAATGGAAGAAGCTTGAGTTACATTTCCATTTGTAGGGGCACTAAACTTTGTACTTTGAAGGGCACTACCTTTCTCAAAATTAGATTGAAATTGGCCAGTAGGTTACTAGGGAGCTTATTTGCAGTTCTTTTTTTAAAACCTCTTTTCCATATGAAACAAGTGTTCTGTTAACAAAAAAACCCACACCAAAAATCAAGCAATTGTGGGTATTTAACCACAAGAGCAGTCATGAGTTACAATTAATTTAAATTTAGTCAAACAAGCTAAACTAAGCACAATATCTAGACAAAGAAGATTCAAAGTAGGTGTAATGCATTCTCATGAATTTTCATGTCAGTTTTCAAGGTTACAGCTGATTTGTTTAACCTGTTTTATATCAAAGATTTGCAGTGATTAACAGGGAAGGTAACTTTGATCTGAGAAATATCAACTTGTAATATACAGAAAATAGTGAAAATTATATGAAATTAAATGACCAGTTGCATATGTGTTTAGGGTTTTTTGTTTGGTTGGTTTTTTTAAGAAAATGTAAATCAAACTAATGGTTTGCTGCCACTTTCCCCTGGTATGTGACTCATATACAGCAGCGTGTGATCACTGGCATTTGCCTTTGAAATGGGCATGATAACTGATGGGAATTTCCCAGTGCCTTGGACTGTTTTTTAACAGCAACACCTCAGGAAATCCAGTATGTGCATAGAGCCCCAGCCTGTTGGAATGGGCAGTGTTGTTCTCCTGCTTTGCCCAAATAACGTCACCTTTCAAACTGTGTATGGACACTGAGTCATCCATGCACTGCTGGCCTTCTGCCACGCTTAAGTTCCTCTGCTGTGTTCCCTGAGCATGGCTGATTTCCCTGCCATGGAAATGGAGCGGGGCAGTGGAGATGTGGAATGGTAGTTGCAGAGCTCGCTGCTAATCACAAGTACAGGTTAGTTCAGTGCTAAGTAGTTTCCTTTGGCAATTGCATTGGGGAATCTGGCTACCTCCTTACCTTCCCTCTGCCCACATTCCAGTGTCTCTTCACAGGGTAGGGCCTCGCTGTTACCACCCCATCAAGGGCAACTCTAGGAGTACAAAGTAGGAGAGGGATACAAATGAGTGAAAAGGAAAGGATGCAGGAGCACAGAGGAGGGGAGGAAAAACAGGTGAAGACAATAGGCAGAATGGGGCAGAAGTATGATGTCTAATCTGATATTTTTTTCCACTCCGAGAGAGGAAAGACTGACCTCCGTGGATTGTTATTCACAGGTCAGCAGCTCTGATGCAATTTGGCCATTGAAGGCTGTAGAAGCCTGCACAATGCTCCCCTGCTCACCCTCACTGTTTATGAGTGCTTCTTGAAACAGGGGCATCTGTGTCATCCACACTCTCCCATTCCTGACATTTCAGAACTTTGTGGAAAGAAGAGTCAGTTCCTCTTCCATTAAAAATAAATAAATAAAAATGAACTCCAGCACCCACACTACACAAGAGTACATGTTCAGCATATAAACATATACATTCTGCAGTACTGATGCTTTTGGCCACTTACCTGTCTTCAAGCACAGATCACAGCTATGGCAATACACATGGGAAGGAGGTTCTTTTAAATCCTTGCACAAATAAGAACTTTTGCATGGCAAATCCATTAATTCTGTCTTTAGCTCTGGAGGACAGAAGCTTGGGAAAAAATCTTTTACTGTCTTTACTTGCTCTTACACAAAGAATTTCTCTTTAAAGGTTAATTTTATTTTACAGGTATTTTGAAAAACAGTTTGACTTGTCAGAACAGATGCAGCTGCCCATGTTTCTCCACTGTAGAAACTCACACGCTGAATTTTTAGGTGGGTTTTGTTTGAGAATTTCATATTCAGAGCAAATTCTGAATATGAAAATCTTTCATGTTCATCTGTTATAAAGCTGTCTTACATTTTTATTTATTTCATTTCATAGACATAATGAGAAGAAACCGAGATAGAGTTGTAGGAGGGGTGGTAAGTATGGACTTCAGTATAGCATTCATTTTTCCATGCATGTGTGTGAATATTGTTGCTTAATATGCAATTTCTTGTTTGTCATGGAATCTGGGTAGGCCTCCTGTTACATGATTTAAGCTGTTATTAATTAGTAAGTTTTCCAGTCCCTTTTAGTATTTTTATTTTCATTGCTTATTCGACAGGATTTTTGCAAGATAGGCTGAGATAATAGGCTGATAAGAAGATAGGCTGAGAAAAAGCTCTGCAGCTGATGTGAACAGTTTTTCTTGGCCTGTCAGAAGGACAGTTAAAGCACCTCATCATTGACATTGGCCTTTTCCCAATTCAGCAGTGTCTGTAACTGCAATGCATTCAGACCGCAGATAATTTAGATGCATGTTCCCAGTGGAAGCCATAACCTCAGACATTTGCTTCTGATGTTAGACATCGTTTTCAAATTAGATCCAGATGGAACTTTTGATTACTTTATGTCTTTACATATTCAGATCACATTTTCTAATTCAAAAGTCTAACAGGAAAAGCTTTGGGTGAAACGGTCAGGGAAGTCCAGCAATGCTTTTTCAGGTTTCGATTATGACTGGATTTTTCAGAAGTAATAAATGCTCAGATTATTCTAACATGAGACCACGCCTCCTACAAGAATATCGCAGTCCCCAGGTTTGTCCTTTGCTACCACACAACCCTTCCCCACGCTCAGTGCTTTGCATGTTCCACTATTATTATTATTATGGAATGCTATGAAGGCTCTTCCTCTATCCTCCCTTTCTTTTTTCCTGCACAGCCAGGAACCAGGGGAGAAACAAGCAGGCATCTTCTGCAACTGCCTGTCCCTGTTACAGCACAGGGAAGCAGAGCAGTCTATTTACTCCCCTCAGGCTGAGAAGATGCAGTTCCCAGCTGCATTACACTGTTTGTAACTTGTGACCCTCCACTTCCCTCTCCAGACCCTGGAATGACCAAGCAGACTGTCTTGCTAGTTCCACTGGCCTAACATCTGTGGAGAACAGAATGCTACTCTTACGGTGTCCCTGACAGTGCCCTGTAGGGAATACTGAGGAAAGAATACAAAAATTCAGCATGCACAGGATTACTTCCTGAGTATGATCTCCCAGCTATCAGTTAGGGGAGTTTCAGGGCCAAAAGAGTATCACTGGATAGGCCTTTTCTACACGTATTTGTCACTGTTAAAGTGTGGTAACCGCTTGTAGTGCAGCATTCAGCTCAAATTCAGAATCAACTGAGCCATGTCCTATCTAAATGTTTGTAATGATGTGTAATGCATACTGTCAAAGGTATTTGACGCTAATAAAAGGTAATACATACTTCTGAATGATTGGGGTTTTAATAAAAGTACATTTATATTTTTATATGTCTGTGTATTTATATGTGTTCTAGGTACATTCTTTTGATGGCACAAAGGAACAAGCAGCAGCACTAATAGATTTGGATCTTTATATTGGAATAAATGGCTGGTAAGTTCTTTACGAGAAATATAACTGCTTGAAAATGGCAGCTGTAGTGGACTCATTGGTTTCTTTTAAACAATGAGGTCAAGTTTTCAAAGCTTGCTAGACCCTTAATCATCTGACAGATTTAGAATTGTTCTCATTAGTCTGTTAGCCATCAAAGTTCTTGCCATGCAGCTCAGTGAGCTAATCTCGGTCCACTCTACTACCCTCAGGTCAATCCTTGTTTGTAAATAAATGAGGTTGTTGAGCGTGGAAAGATTCCTTTTGAGGAGCGTTTTAAAAACAGCCTCATTTTAAGCTGCCTGTCAAATGCTGGAGTAATGCAAATGTAACCTGAGTGCCTCATCTCCTGGTTATGCAGTCTGAATTCTCAGCAGTCATCTGGCCAAATGCCAGCACCACTTTGTAAGGCACAGCCTGTCACCAGGCAAGCAAGGGCAGCCAGAGAGGGGTTCTACAGCTTACTGGGGTGAGATGGCTTCTCCCAGTAACTCTGAATTTGCTGTTTTCTGCAAAGTTTTAATTTATAGGCCATATTGTTAAAAAGGGGAGCAAATTTTATTCATTAACAAAATTATTTAGGAAGCTGCCTTTGCTACAAAACACTTTAACAGGCACAGTAATTACTCTTATACACTTTTAATGTTTTAACTAAACAAACTAAATTTTCTAGTTCACTGAAAACAGAAGCCAACTTGGAAACACTGAAATCAATTCCCAGTGAACGATTAATGATAGAGACCGGTAAGATTTTATATCTTGGTCAGTTTGTGACAATGGGCAATGAGATATGCTGGTGTAGCAATCATAAAGCAGAACCAAGACCTAAAGAATTCAGACCAGGAAAAGGACTGGCTGTTTTCTCCACTTGAGAAAGCAGTGTACAGAAATATTCCTTTCCAGCTTTCTGCTGGAAGGAATAAGCTGCTGTGTCAGTTCCTGACATTGCAGGGGAAGATGAAAAGGACAAATTGACAACCCGAATTCTTAAATGTATCAGAATCCTGCTTGAGTATCTTTTAAAATGCAGCTTGCTGGAGATGTGCCAAGCACAGGGCAATGGCTGAGTTAGCCACTGGCATCAGTAATGGCATTTGGAAACAACAGCTCTTTAAATGGAGTAAGTGGAAGAATGCTTGAATTCCCCTCTTAGCCCACTGAGCAGTCATTTTAATGGACTGACTAGGGATGTCATATTTTCTTTTTTCATGTTCAGTTATCAATAACTGACAATTAAAAATACAGTATTTATTTTAATTTCTGAATCTGAGAAAGGAAATCACTAACTGCTAAATCCTTAAATTGATTTGCATATGAAGTACAGACCTGTTATACAGGAAGCTTCTATGGAATGCATGCATCTGGCTGTCTTGATCATGTCAGAAGAAATTAGTGTTATGTATTATTATTGCTGATTTTTTCAAGTGTAAAATCCTGAAGATAATGGTATAAAAATCCAAGATGTTAAATTGCCCAGATCTCTTAAATTTCCTTTTGAGTTGGAGGACACTGCTAGAAAGAGATTGCAGGAACTTTTGTCTGTGGAAGTAGTTGATTAAACTATCTCATGCTATTCTCAAACAATTGCACTCCTAACTATTTTTTTCAAATTAAACTAGATGCACCTTGGTGTGGAGTGAAAAATACTCACGCTGGATCAAAATACATTAAAACTACATTTCCTACAAAAAAGAAATGGGAAAAAGGGCACTGCTTGAAGGACAGAAATGAACCCTGCCATATAATGTAAGTGTACCACTGTATTCTTATTTTAAACACTTCAAATCTCACATGAAGGAAAAAAAAAATAGAAAAATCCCAGTTCACGAGTAATGTAGAAAATAGAAATTAATTCTAAATGTACTGAAACTTGTGTAAGGTTTTGCTTTATAGGCTGTGGAAAAAATCAGAAGTCTTAGTTTTCCTGCATCAGCAATTCTGGATGTACAGTGCTCCCTGAAAGTGAAACCAGTACTGTTTTTATTTTTTCACTTGATACGTTTTAGAAGAGGTTAAACCCTGTAAAGTAACCTGACTCGAATATTCATTTCACTCAGTTGTTGTTCAGGTAATTTTTAAAACTGATCCAGCCCTGGGGATGAGGGGACAGCCCCACAGCTGGGACAGTGCTGAGGCACCAGCAGTGCCTGTGACACTGCTCCTGTCATAGGCCACAACGTGCATTTTGTCAGGGACATTTCTTCCTTCTGCTGTTGTGCTTCAAAGAATCTGATCCTGTGAAATTTAGATATGAATGACAGCAGCCAAGATACAGAGTAGTGAAAGAAAACTCCAAGGGCTTATGGGACAGAATTGGTAAGCACAGACACTGTTTTCTGCCTCCTTTCCACACAGTTCCTCACAGAAGTGTGAAAAGCAAGAAAATGTGTAATTGTTTTAGTGAAAATGTTTAGTTATCTGCATTAAATACCACTAATAATTTAAATGCTGAATTTTCAGAATTCCCTGTCTAGATTTTGAAATACTGCTCAGGATAGTACTAAAGATCCAGGTATGCAGCAAGAGTTTATTTGAGAACTGAAGGGAGCTCTGCTGCTTTTTGAGACATGAAGGAACTTAGAAAATGCCTGATGGTGCTAAAAGCACAGTTTAAGCTTACATGGTGATATCTCCTAGAGTTCAGACATATTTTATGCAATTAGGTCAATTGTAATACTCTTTGAAATTCTTTTTTTTTTTTGCGTTTTAAATGTGGACACATTAGCACAGAAGGGTTCCTTCCGTATTTTAAGACTTTCTACGGTCAGTCCATGATTTTGGACTGGGGGAAGAGATCAACTGAAAACAGTTTTCTGATCACAAGTGAAGGGCCTCTACTGTTACTATTTCAACCAGCCTGTATGTTAAGAACACCCCCACATCTTTGTCTGCTGCCTTAGTTGTAGTTTACAGAAATGTTTCAGAAACCTCCAAACTCGAAATGCACAGTCTGTCCTAGATCATTACACAAATGCTGTGCTTTGGCTTTTGCCTTCTTTTATGAAACAAAATCTTGCTTGGCTCTACCTTATTTTAAAATTATCATCCCAATAATGTTCATTATAAGCAGTTGTAATTTGAGAACCTCTTAAACTTTAAGAAAAATGAAGAATGGTAACTGAGAATTGGTATTTCTCAAGTAGCAAAATCAGGTGTGAGGGGAAGTTACTTAGTCCACAAAGTGTTTTTAATGTTTAGGGTATATATCCTGTTTCATACAACTCAATTGGCAGGAGGAATTTTCCATTTGTCTCTTTTTGGTGGTGCCAGACACCTTTCAGTTTTGATGATGATATTTCTGCTTCATACATATATTTTTAGAACTACTCCTTTTGGAAGCTATTTTTTGAAAAATTTAGCCACAAGAGACTTCTTTTTTTCTCCTTCAGCAGTTCCACATACACAGTGTTACAGTAACATACAGCCTTCTACTGCATCCAAGTGAGGAGAGAGAAGTAAGCCCTAAGTCTTCAAGGGTGAAATTTTTTGGTATTTGTTACTTCTGTGTAGGCCTGATCTTACCCCATCTCATCTGGAATAGGAAATCAAGAAGCTGTTTGGCTAATTCTGCATCTAGGAAAATATTTGCAATACAGTAATTATTAAGAGCAACTTTTCCTACTCTGTCTTTCTCAAAAAGTTTTAGCTATTGCCTCAGTTTAGAGGCAAGATCCAAAACCCACCAAACCCTACCACCAAGCTTAAGCTTCTTACTCTTCATGGTGAAGTTTTTTGCTATTACTGGAAAAATCAAAGTATGACACATCTCAGGAAGTGTATAGAATATTACTTTTTTTTTTTTTTTAAGAATGACTGATACAAAATCAAGAAAGCAAGTGCAGAGAAAAGGTTGTGGCTTGGTTTTAATCATGTCCATCCCATTTCTTTTGCCTCCTTTTCCTGGCTTGTATAAAAGGCCCTGGGCCTTTTGAAATTGCTCATTTAATATTTACTGCAAATATCTGACCATATTAATCACAATTAAGCTAAAGAACAGGGGAGTAGGAGTAAGTTACTTTGACAGCACTGTGCTCAGATAAAGCTGTATCTGGAATTTAAGCTTGCCATAGACCAGTCTATTCATAGTGCAGCTTTAGCCTTGAAAGGCTAATGAGTTTTAGTTTGAAAAACGAAGATCATTGATAAAGACACCCACAAAATGACACTTCCTTCAAAACAGAAAGCTGTTTAATTACCTCCAAACAAGAGTCAAAAGACCAAAGATGAATCTGTACCAGTGAGCAAACCAGTGTTCAGTGTAAAGGAAATGGCAGTTAGTAACTTAAAAGTGAAGCTATTTGCATATCTGAGCACCCTGCCCTATTGCTCTTAGCATAGGTCTTTATTCCAGGTTAATCTTAGTGACTTGTACATACACATGCAGCAATTTGAAGCACATTCTGAAGTACTGGGTTTCAGTCTTCTAATATGAATCTTTCTTTTTTAGTCAAATACTGGAAATAATGGCGGCAGTAAGAGAAGATGACCCAGTTGAGTTGGCCAATACTCTATATAACAACACCATTAAAGTCTTCTTTCCAAATATGTAAAGTTGTTTTTCTTACATTTATTCAGCATAACTTCAGTAAATATATTGCAAAAAGTTTAAATCATCATACCTGCAAGTTCTAATCAATGGAAGCCAGTATGTAGTGGGTTTTGGGTTTTTTATGGTACAAGATTAAAGCTGCTTTTGAAAAGGTGGTCTGCATTTGTGCAGTTCTTCAGCCCTGCTCCCCTTTCGTCAAGATTCAGAATCGACTTCAAGGCCAGCCCACGCCTGTAACTCCAGTGAGCAGTGGAGGCACAGGATGAGCACCAGGCTGCTGCATTCACATGTAAAGCACTTCAGGCTACTGCCGGCAGTTCAGGAGGGTGGGACACATCCACGGCATGCGCTTTGCTGCTTCACCAGAAAGCTGAGCAGTGTCGCCTTTTGTTCCACATATGCAAATGCTATAGCATTAAGCCTACCAACCTAAATTCTTATTTATTTTTTAAAAACACAACTCACTAGTTTTTTGCGATAAAGCTCTGCTAATACTGAATTTGTAAGTAAAGCTGCTTTGGCTCAGGCTTTCATTTCTGAGTTGACCAGCTGAACAGTCTGTTTTCACCAGCATTTTTCATTTGCATCCAGAAGACATTGATTGGGGATTACTGGTATACAGTCTTTGGCACAGCATTATCACTACATCAATTAAAGAGTGTTTTTCCAACCATCTTAAAAACGTGAAAACATTTTATTCCATGTACAATAATGTACATAATTTTAAGGTGGTCATGAAAGAGACCAGCAAAAATTAGAGGTATATTTACAGTAGCACACACCATAGTAAACAACCACCATTCACAGACTCAACACTGAGATACTGCTGTTGTGCTTAAGTACAATAACTACAAAGTGATACTTTTATTCTGTTGAAGTCAATCTTAAACAAATACCTCACGGCTTAGTAAAGGACATCTTAATCACCAAGAGAGTTAGAGTCAACATTAAGAGTCTCATTCAAGTGCTGTGCCACACAGTTGCCATCTTCATCATCACTATCAGAACTGTCATTATCTTCATTTAACTCATTTTCAGCATCAGCAGCTTCTTCTGCAACCCGTACAGGATTTTCATTTGGTGCTACAAACCCGTTGTTGTTAGAGATATTGGCATTTTCTTTGTCCTCAATATAGACTTTCTGATGGCACATTGGGCATGTGTCCTGAATGTACAGCCACTTCCGAAGACAAAGTGCATGAAAATAATGGTTGCATGGAGTAATGCGTGCAGAGGTGGTGAACTCGTGGTAGCAGATTGCACAGACGTCGTCGATTTCATGTAACCGAGCTCCTTTTACCTCTGGAAGCGAGTTGATTTTCTTCACAGCAGTTCGGCGGTTTATAAAAGTCTTCCAGCCATTCTTGGCTTGCAGGTAGATGTTGAAGTACGCGTGCAGACACATCATGCAAGCGCGAATCTTGCTTCCCGATTCAAAAACCATTGTGTAAGCTCCATTTCCAAACATGATTACTCCAAATATAAACTCAATAATATTGCCAGTTGAGCGAACATAATAGACATAATCATCAAGTTTTTCCCATAGCACATTATAGTAGCCATCAATCATAAACAATATATAAACAGTGATAGAAACTATTACTTTTAGGCAAAGCTCTACACAGAACGCTGTGACTGCAAAAAGCCAAGTATTTAGTGCATAGTGATGCCAGAGGATGTAACTGAGCAGAACTGGAAGAATGAAAAGGCAAGCGGAGACAAACAGTACAGGAAAGTGTCTGCGGAACGATGACACGTGGGAGGCACTGAGAGACATCAGCACGGGGTCTGTCATTCCATGGATAAAATGCAGGACTGCGGTCAACAAAAGGCACATGTTTCGACTCAGGCGAACTAATCGTTCCTCTGGTTTCAGTCCACTTAAACCAGTCTGCAGAGCCAAAATGAAAAACAAGACGGGTGCTACAAACCCAAGCCTTTTGTCATCCTCATCAGTTGATCCAATGAAGGCCAGGATACCAAGTCCCAAATAATGCGCTATTGAAGAAATGACGGCACTCATGCCCAACACAGTTAAAGTAGAGTCACACCCACTTATGATCAGGCTGCAAATCAGTTCCCAACAGTTATCCCATGATATCAAGAAGAATTTTTCTTCTGTGTTATTTTCAGCCATCTTTACAACATATGTTAATACCACAGCTTGCGCTGTAAGTCTTGTTAGCCAGAAGACACGCAGTACAGCTGGAAACCGAATCCTTTTCCATGTATCTTCCATCAATAGCTGTAATCCGTAAATACGATACATGTGCCTCACCAGCAGATAAACGTATCGTACCGAATAATAGAACCACTTAATTTTCATAACTAAAATGGCTGTGGTATTTAGTGTCAGAACTAGGCCTGAAATAAAAACAAGTACTTGCCGGACATTTAAAGGTAATTCAACAACCAAGCCAATTACAGGAATCAGTATATCCAGGATGATGAGTTGAGAGTATATGGACTGCATGTTTAGCAATGTAACATATCCGATTCCAAAGGTAAGCTGAAGGATGGAAAGTGCCATCCATAGCGAAGGTCCTTTATGTGGGAAGATCTGAATTCCAAATGCAGCTGTGTAGTAGGCACTGTAGAAGTTTATGTGCAAAGCAGCATAGTAATTCACCAACACTGAAGTTGCAGCCAGCAGAAATGCCGAGGCGATCATGTAGAACTTGAAAAGTGCTCGCTGTTGTAAGACCAGAACAACACTGGATACAAAGACACCTAAAACCAGATTGAAATAATTTAGTTCTCCACAGAAGTTCAACAACAGATTTCAACCTATTCGTTTTGGAGCTACATTTATTTAATGTATCACTGCTCCATTAGTCACTTGTAACTGCGTTACCAATGGTGCCCTTTTCAGAGAACAGGCAAGAGCAGGAGTTAAATCTCTGCATTTAACATCTGTGCACTACAGCTCTGATGCAAAGCCAGTGCAAGCCCTAAGTCTTCTAACAATTACTGTGACATTTGTTGCAGTTTCAGACTAGAACAGTGACAACTCCCAGCCTTTCAGCTTTAGTCCTGAAATCCAAGGGTAGACAAGTTCTAAAAATAAACAAAAAACAAAACCCCCAACAAAACCCCAAAGCATCCCTTTATAAGCAAAGCTAATGAATAAATGAGTAAAATTTACTAAGTCCCCTAATTCACTTGAACAAGGCACTCAACTACAGCTGTCTAAGATGGAATACTAAAGATAAGTGACCAAAACACTTTAGTTAAGCTCTTTAATGTGTAAATAGTTAAAAATTGCTGTAGTTTGCTGTGGGGAAGGCACTCCTTCTATTTCCTTTCAGTTTGCTTTTATTTCTGGTGACAGTGGCAACGAAGGTCACACGGGGATGACCCTCCACAGTATACAGCTTTTGTGCACAGAATCCAAAACTGCACCAATTGCCTCTTTGCCAATGCCAGTGCGAACTTGTCTGTCTTGTTAGAAGTCAGATTTAGGCCTTGAAATTCCTGTTTGCTAACCTCTCCCTCATAATGACCATGACCACATCTTGACCATGACTGGGAAGTCTGCACCTTCCTATGAGAAATCCTATGAAAGCAACTGCAGTATTGGGAGTTTGGGATTACATGTCCCTGCAGTAAACTTCTGTAGTGTAATTTATGAAGCTCATCGCTGTGTATTACATAGGTAAGGGCTGTGCCCTAAGAGGTGTTACATTAAATGGCACTTAGCACTAGATTAATTTCCTTAAATAGTTTCTTTTTCAGGAAACACACTGTTTTGTTTTGGACTTCTCAATCACTTCTACTCTATGCAATTGCTTTCTCCAGTTTTTTATCCAAACCAGTTTGGAGAGATTTCAATCTCTACAACTTAATATTTGATTCTAAATTGCTTTCAGTCTCTATACTAAAACCAATGAAATCACCAGTAATCCTCTTTCTGCTGGAGGACAGCATCAGTCTTTTCTGATGACAGTAGTTTAGGTTGTTCTAAATCTGCCATAATCAAGTGTTTAAAAAATATTTAAGCCACAGTCTTTTGATCATGAGAATAAAGTCTTTGAAACAGCATTTGATTCTACCAATAGTGTGAGCACTACTTGTATAAAGAAAAACAATCAAACACACACAAATATACAAAAAAACCCCTCCAAAGCCTGGAGAACTGAGAAGAAGGGAGAGGATCAACATGAATCAACTGCAAAAGGCAGGCTACAAATAAGTTATTAATACACCTCAATAATATTCCTTGCCAGCAGCACTGGCTGATATAAACGCATTCTCCTTAGCTAATCATTAACCTGGTAACCTTGTGAAGTGGACTGAGGAAAAGCCTCTACCAGTTTTCAGAAATCCCCTTGCATTGTAGCTCAGTTCTTCCAGGAAAAGCTGAGTATTTGTTACATGCAGCACTTTTTGCAAAATAAGCTTGACAGTTGCCTTGTCATCTTAGCCACCACAAACATCTTTAGGAAAGCCAATACCGCTGATGAGTTTGTAGCCTTTGTCTTTTCTCAGAAGTCACAGAAAAGGCTCACATGCCTGTATAAGGTCATTATTTATGTAATTCTGATCATTTGAGCCAAGAGATGCATTTTGCACTAAGCAGGCTGCTTTGAAACACGCCTTAACAAAACCTATTTTTGTGCCTTGCAGTGGCAGTAACAGGCCTGTATTTAGATACTGCAGGTCATCTTAAAACACTGACGTTTCACATGCAAGACATCTCTAAAAACAGTACAACAGTGAGTCAATAGAGCTTGTCCGACTGGTTCCTCTGAAGAGGGACTAACAAAAAGTACATCATATCTCTGTTAACACTTGTGTGGAAAAGCCAAGACTCACTGAAGGAGTCTCAAAAGACTGTAAGAGGTAACAAATCTCAGAAGAGGCAGTGAGCACTCCTTTCCCCCATCTCTATTTATGTCACTTAGTCCACCTCGACAGGAGAAGACTTTGCCCCGCCCCGTGCCCGTCCCCCTTTTCCCTCCAAAACAGCAAGTCTTTTTCCATTTTCCCTCTGTTAGGAAATGCTGCAGTTCCTCCTTTGGTAAGGTTTGTCTCTCTACTCATCTTTACTGTTTCTACCTGTGCCACCCCATTGCCAACTGTCCCAGTATGGCCTCCAAATACAGCACTGAACCAAACCATGCTGCACTTTTACACTAATTTCTTGTGTCACAATGAATGTCTCCCTCTCATTTTTTTTCCTTTAAATCCTGAATTTTGTCAGTATCTTTATAGTAGGCCACTACTTAGGATTCGACTTTCAATCACTTGCAGGGGACAATCACTTTTACACATCAGCGTTTCATTCATGTGGAACTGCCAAACTATTTTTCCCTAGCTCTAGTCATTCTATTTACTTCCACATCTTTCTGCAGACTCAAGTATTGATAGTACTCTTCTCAAAACTCAGTGTCCTCACTGAACAGGGACTGCTGTCTGAGGTGACAGTCACACACTCCTGGGGGTGGTGGTTCTGCTGGAATTGAGATACTTAAACCCAGTGCAAAGATACGAAAGGTAAACATTGTGTTAGGGACAAAGCAAGGTTAATCAAAAAGATGAAAGGGAAAACATGCTCCAGCTGTGGAAGTTGATTCTGTGCCATGTGTAACTCTATTTACTTCTGTAGAAAGTGATGGAAGAATCAGACCAAGGAATCCTGCTGTAAAACTTTGTAACACCCACGCAGATCTGTATTAGCATTCCTGAAGAGCTGTACTCCCAGAATATTTCAGAACTGTTTAACATCACCCCCAAAAGTCATCAATCTCTCCAGAGCTCCAGTCTCTGTATAGTGGACAGGTTGTCCGTTTATCCTGTACTAAACAATATTGTGCTACAGGAAAAGTTTGGATCAGTACTTCAGGGTCTGCAAATGGTCAATAAAAGGACGTTTTCCCACTATTTAAATACAGAATGATCCAAAATAACTATTTCACTTTCCTAACAGCAGCAAAAACCCAACCCTGCAATCCTTAAATTCAGATGAGAAAAAAATAGATGCAAAAGCACTCTGTTGTCTGAACCACATGGAAGGTGTTTAAAATCATCTTTAAGTGGCAACATTTAAATCTTTTCTTCAATTTTGGAAAGCCAGGAACCACAGACCCCTTTTCTAAATGTTCAAGATAAGTTTCTTGGCATAAAACAGTCCCAAAGCTTTTTTTCAGAAGGCAAAAGTTACCCACTTCTTAGAAAAGGGTTCATATAAATGCCAACCTCAAAAGTGGCTTAATCCCCATATCACACACTTAAGGGACATCACTGAATAACACATCCACCACTCATTTACACAGGTGGGATTAATCTCAAGGCTCTTCCTACAGCATCTGGATCATATGATGAAGGACCCGCAAAATTAAGTTCACAAGGTACTGCAATGTCATTTTTTTAAAAAGGAATTATCAGTGGGAAGTACCATTAGCAATTCCATAAGGGTTGAACAAAAGGTCATGAAAATGGGAAGCAGGGAGGCAGAACCCTGCTCCCCATCCCAGAGCTGCCAATACCTGTGGCACAGCACATGAAGGAGACAACTCAGGGCTTCCTCAGCATCGCTTCTGATGTGAGCAGAGACTTCCCCTGGCACCCTTTACTAAAGCAATAATAATAAACATAAAAATATAATAAAAGTAAAAAACCAAGGTAAAACACTTGCTGCGTTTTGTTACCTCCTCCCTTTGCTCTACTCTCACCTGCTGTCCTCCTATAAATTATTTTTTACTTTTTCCCCTCTGCTCCTCGACTTGTGTGATGCAGTCGCACCACACTTCTCACCGTGCACATTTCCTTTAACCTGCTCTCCTCTGCTTCCTGCCCCAAAAGCTGTACCGCCTATTTCCTTCCTGTTTTTCTTCTACTATAAATGTCAAATAAAACTTAAAATCCATTTGTCTTGGACCTGCAAAAAAACCCAAACAAAACAAAACAACAACTTGATGTGTTTTGTGTTCTCCTTCCTGCCTCAGAATCACCAGCTCCAAAATGTAATACACAGCACAGTATCACCGGTACAGCAGTTCAGGAAAGGGACTCCCACCAAGCCGAGGCTATGTAAGAACCCAAAATAACGATATTGAAAACAGTATCACCTAGTTATACCAGTGACTTTCATCCTTCATCCCGGGGAAGAAAACAAAGTTTGAAAATAACCATTGGCAAGTTTCATTAAGGCTTCTCTTTCCTCTGGGAACCAAATTCCCGGCATTTCTGAACTGCTGTTGCTAAAATAAGGCTTTAACAACGTATTTCAGGAAGACATCACACTATACAAAGTGTTTTTAAAAAACCACATGAAAACCCTATACCCACTAAGTCACATGTTTTCCGCCTTGGAAGCCCCCAGAGTAGGAGGGGGGGTCACAGCCCCGAGCTCTCGCCGGGTCCTTGCACCGCTACGAGGACAGGAGGAGGCGGAAGGAGCCGGGGATGGATCGGGGGGGTGAAGCGGGCCCGGAGCGGGGCACGAGGGGGCGAGGTGATGATCCAGCCCGGGCGGCCGAGCAGGGGCTCGGAGGTGGCAGAGAAGCAGCAGTGCGGACGGGAATCAGGGACGGGAGAAGGGGAGAGACGGGCCGCGACAGTAGCAGCAGCCAGGCGGCGGGTGAGGGGCGGCGAGCAGCGGCGGCCGCGCCGTGCCGTGCCCGCGGCTGCGAGCGGGGCCGACAGGGCACGGTCCGTGTCTCTCGGGAGGGGGAGGAAGGGAAGGTGTCTCACCCAGCAGCCGCAGCAGCGCGCCCAGCAGCGCGGCGCTCACGGAGCCGCCCGGCAGCGGGGCCGAGTTGAAGATGGCGTCGATGAGGAACAGGCTCGGCACCCGCAGCGCGACCTCCAGNGCTCTCCCGCGCCGCCGCCTCCATGTTCCTGCGCGCGCCCGCGGCAGCGCCACCCGCCAGCCGGGGGGCGGGGCCACGCCGAGGGAGGCGCATGCGCATCCCGCCCCTGCTCCCGCGCGGGCGCGCGGCCCCGCCCTGGGACTGCCGGGATCGATTGGGCTGGGGAAAAGCGCGGAGTCGCCGAGGCCAGGCTGGGGCCGGGCAGCGCCGTGTGTGTCCAGTCTTTCCTTACACACCGCCAGGGACGGTGACCCCACCACTTCCCTGGGCAGCCCATTCCAACGTCTAATCAACCTTTCTCTGAAAACCTTCCTGATGTCCAACCTGAACCTCCCCTGGCGCAGCTTGAGGCCATTTCCTCTCGTCCTGTCGCTGGTTTCCTGGGAGAAAAGACCGACCCTCACCTGGATACAACCTCCTTTTAGGGAGTTGTAGAAAGCTATAAGATCCCCCTGGGATCTCCTTTTCTCCAGGCTCAACACCCCCAGCAAACTCAGCTGCTCCTGGTGCTCCAGACCCTTCACCAGCTCTGTTGCCCTTCTCTGGACACATTCCAGCCCTGCAATGTCCTTCCTGAATTGAGGGGCCCAGAACTGGACACAGCGGTGATGTTGTGACCATACCACTGAGTACAAAAGGACAGTCACGCCCTGGTCCTGCTGGTCACACTGATACAATCCTGATGTTCCTGATACAATCCAGGATGCCACTGTAAAGTGCCCCTAAAACCCAACCTCATCACAGGAATCCTCTGCCAGCCAGGAAGAGGCGCATTCGTGCTGTAGCCCCTTGGGAGGAGTCAGCCCCGTGTCCCCATCCCGCAGCGCTTCTCGTGGCTGCAGCTTTGCCCTGTGCTCTCCGGGGATGCTGGACAGCTCGCTACTGTCCAGGGCTTTCAGGGAGTTGTGCAGCCTGAAGGACTAACGCGCTTTAATCAGAATTCCCAGTTCTCTTGAGTGGGATGCACAAGACCTGCCATAGCCAATGCATAACCATAGATAAGGTCAGAGGAAAAAAGGCATTTTCCTTTCAAATGCTTTTTCCTTCCTCATGCATTATCACAGAAGCCACAGATACAAGGACAATTGGAAACTTCAAGCTGCCTTGATTTTTCATCAAGAGCTGTAGCAATAGGACAAGGAGTAATGGATATGAATTGAAAGAGGAACAATTTAGAGTAGACATTAAGAAGAAATTTTTCACTGTGAGGGTGGTGAGGCACTGGAACAGGTTCCCCAGGGAGGCTGTGGCTGCCCCAACCCTGTCAGTGTTCAAAGCCAGGTTGGATGGGGCTCTGAGCAACCTGGTCTAGGGCAAGGTGTCCCTGCCCATGGCAGGGCAGGGTGGGACTGGATGATCTTTAAGGTCCATTCCAAACCCTTAACATTCTATGATTGTATGATTATTACTAAATTTAAAAAAAGATTACTAAATTGAAAGCAACGTGTAACAATGTTAGCCCATCTGAAACTGGGACATTTCCCACCCCACTCCCTGTGGGAACTAAAAGCAGGTTCCAGGACACAACTGAGATGGGCTTGTGAGCTTGTTGGCATCTGCCACGCTGCAATTTCCCACCAGTGTCTGCCTCCTGCTTCACCTGCTGGGGCTCAGCCTTTGCATGAACCTCATTCATCCATGGCTTAAGCCCTTGGAAGCCTTTCTATTGTTTCCAAAGGGGTTTGGATCAGACCACAACAGTATTGCACAGGAATTTTCCTAAGCAATGCCCCAGCTAACAAAGCCAGAAATGTTGCCAGATTGCTAAAGGATTGTATTACAAAATCCATGGACATGGACAAAGTGCATGTTTTAATCACATGCTGAAAGGCGTAACTCTGACCTAGTAAGTCTCCCCACGCCAAATAATAGAGGTCGGGGTTTAACATGTGAAAACGTTTGAAGATGGCTGAAACACAGTGATTCAGACTTGCCTGAATCATTTTACTCCTCAACTAAGTATAAAGCTGCTGAATGTAAATAACAGTATTTGATTTGAAATGAAAAACAATGTAAATCAAGCACATCCGAGCACTTGATACTTCCCAGTAATCCATATGAAAATATTAATTTATATGCGGTGTAATGTCAAGAAATGAACAACTTAAAGCACTATTTATAGAAATGGAATTCCCTGACCTTACAAAGCCCTTTCAACTTCATTTAATATTCTCATCTGTAAAGAGGATCTTAAATCTATTTTTGCAGTACAGGCTTCAGGATCAGAGGCAATGCTGTAGTACATATTTATATTGCTTTAAGGACATGTGGATTAAATGGAACCCATTAAATGGATTTTCAGGTTTAAATACATGCATTTACTGGCATATTTTACAGATGTTATTTGGGCATGTGAGTGCAGTCACAGATATCTGCAAATTACTTTGTGCATGAACACTTCCAGGTTGCAAACATTCCAGAAATCCTAGTGTTAGCAAGGTGTATCAGATCAAATGAGTACATGTTTTACACAAGTTTTCCAAAAAGCTTTTTTAATGTTAGGACTCCTACTTTTGATTTCAGTTCAATTTAAAAAAAGTAAATCTAAACTGGATTATGAGGCACATGGGATGCAGGATGATGACATCTACTGGATATGTTTCATCTTGCAATTTGCAGTACCTAGTTTCAAATATGGAATAATAAGCCAAGTTCAGCGTTGTTACACAAGCAAACCTCTGCTGAATTCACTTCAGTCAAAGACACAAGTGCAGGAAAATCTAGCAAATCATTTTGAGAGTTAAATGCAGTCTCAACTTCTTTGTATATTTGGGGGTTAAATACTATTCCCAGTACATTTTTATTAATTCACACACACACAAAAAACTTTCCTTGGTTGAGGAATTCTTCAATTTCTCATTCCTAACTAACATACAAATTAAGAAGAAAGCTGCTTTATTTGTCTATATAGGTGAATTGCTAAGGGGAAATAGTCCTGGCTCCAGATGAAGGTTGTTCCCTGTAGTATCGCCGGGACCGGGTGTACCTGCCCTGACTTGGTGTCAGGTGTCAGGCCCACACCCACGACATGGCAGCACAAAAGAACAAGCCCTGGGGAGCTGTTTCATAATAAATGAGAACTTAATATTCAAAAATATTTTCAGAATAACTGAATACACCTCCTGAATGAGGCTGAGTCAGATGCAGATCAGTCTGTTTCAGTAACAAGTCACTGGAATTCTTTGATGTTCTTTACGGTATGTGGCAGAAGGTTGGGGTTTTACTCTGTCATGTAAAAATTATTTTTAGGGTATTTTTGATAGTTCAGAGTGGTCAAAATTCATATGATTTTTTTCAAAAGCTCTTAACATTTTTCCATCTGAGATTTTTAGAACAAGAGGAACTGCATAAATACAAGTTATCAGCTGTATAAGCCACATGCCTTGAATTAACTGGACATAAAGGAATCTTTATTATCTTCTGGAATGGTAGAACAGCCTATTTTCTATGTCAGTCTGCTAAGACCAAGTTTAGGGACTGTGCCCATATATTATGGCCAAATCTAAACCCACTTTTTTGCAAAACAACTTTAGATTTCTTAAAACTCCTCCATTTGCTTAAATGCTCTCATGATCCCTTCAAGCCAAAAGCTTTATTGGATTAATGCAAGTGCTCACATCAGATAATGAAAAATCACATGGTCTTGCAAAAATCACATTTTTATACTTTAAATAGTAGAATAAAAATGCAGGGAAGGTTTTAAGAGGATTAGCTTTTTTTTTTTCCTAACTACAAGATCCTGAAAAACTAAATACATGACACCTTTGTAAATTTAGCCTGATTCAGTAACAGTAATTTTTGTAAGAATGAAAACAGTTGGCTCCTAAGAAAAACAGTGCAAATGTGCAAGTCAAACTGTGTTTTAGTTTGCAATCTATGTAGCAATCCATTAATTATTCCCAAATTTCATTCCTCCTTTCCAGAGACCTTTTGTGGTAAATTGCCTGATATCATACTGCATTCCTCATGTAAGAATAAAGCTCTGTACAATGTATCTTTCATTTTGTTTTAATAGTTTTTCATTACCATCACTAAGGATATCTCTATTTTGGACTGAAACAAAACCCAAAGACTCATGAATGGAACCTAATGTGGATTTTCTTCTCCTAGGATGATATTCTTGCATTAAATAGGCTGATCTGCATTTTTTAAAAGCCAAATATCAATGTTTTATTAATGTAGGCTTTGGTGGATTCAGCAGGCAGCTGTGCCTTGGTGGAGCAGCTCTTTGTCTCGTGCAGAGAACAGCCGTGCCCTCGGCTCTGCCCGGCTGCAGCAGCGCCCTGGCGCTGTCGGCGTGAGCGCTGCCGGGGCAGCAAAGTGCCAGCCCAGGCACAAAGGTGCACAGGCTCTCCTGCATCTCTTGTGTTCAGTGTAGACAGACTTGCATATGTGGCACTGCCTATGCAATAATGACAAAATATTTAAAGATGAACATATTGCTGCAACATATTAAAGTTCAATGGAAGTGATTTACACTCGTGAGTATTTTTAATATTATTATTATTAAGGACACCAGTAGTCTTTACCCAAGAATAGTCTATATCTGTGTCTTCTTCTGAAGAGAAAAAAGCAAATCAACGTAGCATGTGAAAAGCTAAGGTTAAACCTCTAAATATGGTTATTGACCTAGGGACCTTTTGAATATATTAAGAATTTCCCTGCAAAAATTAACGTGGTTAAGATTAGTTATTAAGTTTGGGTTTTATTCCTTCTCTACAGCTAAATGCCATGGGCTTAGATAGCATTTCTTAAAACATGCTAACAAAGCAGAAAGAAATTTACTTATAGTTAACATTTAGTTAACCAAATTGCAATAACCTGTTTGTGTGAAGGATTGATTTTGATTTCTCATCTGTGTGATGTGACAATGTCTGTAACATATGAGCACTGCATAAGGCTCTGGGGTCTGCAACACAGGAATGACATGGACCTGTTGGAGTGAGTCCAGAGGAGGCCACCAAGATGATCCAAGGCATGGAGTACCTCTCCTACAAGGAAAGCTTGAGGGAGTTGGTTTTGTTCAGTCTGGAAAAGAGAAGGCTTTGGGGTGACCTGATTGTGGCCTTGGAATACCTGAAGGGAATTACAGAAAAGATGGAGAGGGACTTTTTGAAAGGGCATCCAGTGACAGGACAAAGGGGAGTTGCTTCAATCTGAAAGAGGGTGACTTTAGATTAGATAGTAGGAAGAAATTCTCTACTGTGAGGGTGGTGAGGCATTGGCACAGGTTGCCCAGAGAAATTGTGGATGCCCCATCCCTGGAAGTGTTTAAGGCCAGGTTGGTTGGGGCTCTGAGCAACCTGGCCTAGTGAAAGGTATCCCTGTCTGCAGCAGGGGAATTGGAACTCAGGTGAGCTTTAAGGTCCCTTCCAACTCAGGCCATTCTATGATTCCATGATTCTATGACTCTGTTCCCCTTCGTGGAGCATGGTGTTATTATGTGTGTTATTTGAAGAGAATGCTCATTTGGAAAGCTTGAAGTGCCCAAAGATTTTTCTGCCTTGACAAAGCAAGGCAGGTGCTGGAGAATCAAAGCACATGGACAAGCCTTGGGTCATCACTGACAGGAGAAAAGAGTAACTGACAAGTCCATCATCTGCATGAGGAGAACCTCTTAATTCCGTAATTTTCTCATAGTCCTTTAATGACAAATTTTTCATTCTCATTAAAGTAAATGATTGGTAAGAGATGTGTTAGAACTTGCTGGTTATGGCTTTACAATTTTCTACTGAACAAAACTGCGCAGACAAAGAGCCTTTGGCCTTTGCCTTCTGTGAAAATACAAAGGGGCTAAGAGAACAAACCATATTAACAGTTGCTTGTTGGCACATTTGTCTCATTTCCTAGCTGTGACCAGCATACTTAGCTAGGAGACAAGAAAGAGAGAGACAAGGAATATGTCTCAGGACTGCAGCCCCCTTCCCACATCCGTCCTGCTCCAGAAGGGATGTACTGGTGGACAGCTCCATGTGGCTGCCAGCCAGGGCCCTGCCCAGCTCCTGCCCGAGGCACCATGCTCAGGACACCACTCCCCTCTGGCTTCCTCGGCTCCACATCCCCTCTCTGCTGGGGCTCTGGGAAATGCACCACTTAAGATCGTTCCTCCCAGATCCCTCCTGATCCTTGTTGTTGTTGTTGTTTTGTTTTCCAACCACTACGTGGAGAAATGTCTGTCTTTCCTAAGTCTCCACACACACATTGCAGCTCCTGCTGCAGAGATTTCCCCTCCTTCCCAGAGCTGCTGACTCTCTATTCCAGGCCTGATTTGAAGACATAACTAAACAAGCAAAAAACAAAAGAATAAATAAAGATCCTTTTTTTTTCCATTATTGTCACGTATTCCTTTGTGTCCTGCCATGTTTTTTGAATGTTTGAGTGCATCTTGCTTAAGACAGGCAGAACTTGTGCTTGCCTGTTGGGTATCATCCCCTTTCTTAGTGGTTTTCCCAGCCCCCTAATCCTGTTATTAATCCATAGTAGAAAAGACAGCATGCTTTCCTACAAATTGCGTGCTCAGTAAAAACAAGTCTAGAATGTTAAAACAGTAAAATATATTAAAAATATCTCAGACCAGATGCTAGAAATTTGTCCTAGGAATTAATATTCATTATATTTCTAATATTTCTGTATTTCAATATTAATTTCTGTTCTGTAGCTGCACTTGGCTATTACTTCTTGTAATAGAAGTTCAGTATCTATTTGTTCAAAGAAAAATGTGTCTGCTAAAACCGGCAGGAAGCTGGAACACCCTGACAGCTGGTGCAGCTCATTTTTTCAGTTGTCAGACAGCAGCTCAGAAATGGTGCACCTGAGAGGGAGAAATGGAAATGATTGGGATATTTTGTGTGGAGCACATGGAAAAGCACATGCCATCATAGCAGTTTCTCTGACCTCAGCCGTGCTTTGTGTTAGGTAACCGTAAATGTAAGAAATAAAATGCAGATCTAGTGTTAATTTTTAAATTCAATTTAAAAATTTTCCTTTAAAAAGGAAAATTTTCCCTTTGAAATGACAAATTAAATAACAGCTGTTCATATAGAACCTTGCACTATATGTTGGTTTTTGTAACTAAGGAAATTAATTATGCATTACACTCAACATTTTTTCCCCTTACAAGGTGGTGCTTGGCTGCACGTGGGGAGATTGTACCACTGAAAGGCAAGATCTGGCTATTCTAATTCAATATGTGCTCAGATAGTTAGTAACATCTGGAATGCAGTTACAGAACTCCTGAGTTACAAAGTGAAATAACAGAGGGCAAGGCAAATTCCTTTAGCTTGGGGCTGGACATTGATTTTACCATTTGGGCTACTTGTTTTGTGAAAGACAGAAGTGGAGAGAATCAGAATTTTACCAGAAACTAGCCATACCACAGAAGAAAGTGTGGTCTTCCTGAAAAACCCTGCCTTGTAGAGGAAATGTCATCTGTGAAACACCAGTCTCCCTGTCCCCCCTGAGCTGAGCCTTGCCTGCCAGAGCTTGCTTCTGCCTTGATGTTCATGCTGCAATTTCCAGTCTTGCTGAACTCCACTGTCAGTACAAAGCCTTGGCAGAAAAAATCATAGTGGAAAACCTCAACTTTCTGAAGTCACATACAGGACAACCCTGCCCCTAGTTCCCCTGTCCTCTGCCTACGCAGTCCCAAACAGGAGCTGTTTGCTGATCTGTGGGCTACTAAATTTAGCTGGTTCCTGATAGCTGAGAACAGCTCACAGACCGGATTGTACTGCTGGTCACCAGCACCAGTAGCCAGATAACACCAGCTAGCTGATATAAAACTAGGTGAAAACAATCGACTGTGTCAGCTGCTCTCTATTGCAGCATTAAAATTATAGTAATGGTAATAACAATAATAGTAATAATAATAATAATTATTATTATTATTATATACTGGAAATAATTATTTTAATACTTTTGTCTGAAATTATACACCACTCAGGATGATTTCAGTCTTCAGAAGAGTTGATCTGGGAGATATACGTTCATAGACAACATGAGAGACACAAAAGTAGAGAGAATGCAGAATTATACAGGAAACTAGATCTGCCATGGCAGAAGATGTGATCTTCCTGAAAGATCCTCCCTGACTGAGGAGGATATCAAGGTGATATCAAACTCTAGCATTGGCTTTAATTACAGCCACATCAAATGTTTGTGTTGGAACCTGATACCATATGAACTTTGTTCAGTCTCACCTTCCACTGCAAGGTGGGTGTTTAATAACTGTTAATGAAAACTATAATTCCAGTTTTGATCAACACTAGTTTCCTATAAAAGCCACTGAAACCTGTGGTTTAACTGTAAAAGCAGCGTAATAATCCAGACTTTTGGCCAAATGTCTCCTTTAGGCTTTGAATAAATGAAACTCATTTCATTTGCAGGTGTGAAGACAAAAGCAAAAAACTCATGCAAATCTTTATGAATCAAGAAAGACGAATTTTGCACAGCTTGAAAGCAAAATTCTTCTGTGATAGGGGAACTTCCCAAAGCAAAATTTAGCTTCAAACTGCTTGCTGTGTTAACAGCGGGGAAAGCCTGTGTGGTACAGACACTTGAGAGTGCATTTCCAGCTAGCCCCGTGATGCTTGGTGGCCTGGCCAGAAGATGGCAAGCGTGTTTTGTGGGAGAAGAGAACTGTGCCAGGCAGACAGGTGTTCTGGTGGCATAAGAATCAAACAATTCACAGTCAAGACTAGAAATGTTAACATTATTTACATGATCCTTGTAATGCTTGAACTGTGAGATAAGAAAAGAGACAAAACCTGTGATAATTTACAGCTGCATATGCACAGGGGGAGGGAAGAAGCACTCAGGGAGGCAAATCCCTCCAACCCCACTGATGTGGGATGTACTCCCGAGGGATGCAGCAGGTGCCAGCTTTGCACCTCTGCTGCCCTACACTTAGTGTCTGTCTCTGTACGAGCAGTTCTGAAACAGCCGTGGAAGAATCCCACACATGTTACAAATAGTACCCAGCATTTCCTCCCAGCTCTGGGCTTTCTGACCCAGCATCCGCCCTTGCAACGGGCAGGAGATGTCTTTTCTTGCCTTATGAAGTGACAGTGAATTACAATCCTCAGTTAATTATTTGCTTTGTTCTGCTATTTCTTTCTTCCGTACCTTTGGCATGGGGAGTGGCAAGGACAGGCATGCAATGAATTTAGATACTGCTTTACAGCCCGGCACTTCTCTCTCTCAGCTATCACAGACTGGAAATTCCTGAATCCTTTCCAGAATGGGAAGCAATCCTTTTACTTCCTTAGAAGTAGAATAATTCTGTCTAGTGTTCCAGCCACTGGTAACTGGATAAAGCTCTTTGTTTATCAACTCATTTTTGAGTTGGCTAGAAGTGCAGATTGGAGAAAGCAAAGTACCTGCTTCCTAGTAGGAGTTGAACATTCAGTTTCTACAAAGCTCCTGTTCACTGACCTGGCATTCCCCAGTGTGGAAATAGTCTCTGTCTTTAGGGAAGACTAAACTGAAGGGATACATTTACCACTCAGGGCAAAATGAGTTCCCCTGAACTTACGGGAGATCATGTCATACTTTTGGACCAGGACTGCAAGAAGTGTGACTTTCTAGACCAAGGAGCTTTAGCATAGTTGTAAGATGCTCTGCTCTAGTAGAGGGCTGAATTGCTGACACTGATTTTCATTTGATTTTCATTTCATTAGCTGATCTATCAGGTATCCTAGGCACAGATCACTGGTTCCCCTAAGGGTCAGGACAGAGGTCTTGAACTTAATTACACTTTGTAATATGAACTGTCATAGGGAGCAAAGGACTGGGTTATGAAGAGATAGGGTAATATTACATAGACGTTCGTCAAAGGTTTTAGGGCCAGACATGTTGTATCGCTGTGATCCAGCTGATTTAAAGGCACAAAATGTTTCCCACTGCTGCAGTCTGTTTTAAGGGTGCTATTGGGGGCCTCAGACAACATTTTAGTCCACAGAAGTGGCTGGACATGATGGCTTAGACAGGTGGGGTTTGAGTATTGATAATACTTGAATTGTATTCCTCAGACCAGATCATGAGGGGCTGAATTCACTTATGGACCAGAGAGAAAATGGATCCTCTGCAAAATGTTCCATTTTCTGTCATTGCACAGGATGGGCTCAAAAACTAATGCTGCCCAAACATTCCAGTCACTTTGGACGCAGATGGACTCAATGATCCAATCTTTACGACTCTATGATTCTATGACTTTGCTTGCAGTGGAGCTAAGGAGTGGTAAAGAATTTTTGGGAAAGAAGGCTGATGCCAACAAAATAGAACATACCACAAAGAGGAGAAAGGCTTTTTTTCCATGCATTTCCATTATGGTTGACTTTTGTTAAGCTGATTTCCATATGCACATTCTGAGCAGCTAGGAATGTCATGAACAAAGAATGAAACAGAAATTTTAGATGTTTCAGTAATCAAAAGTGTGTGTGGAAATGATACAGGAAAGATAGATTTCTTCTGCTTATTTGAAAATGCTGTAGCTTTGCCAGAAATTTCAAATATTCCTGCCAAGGGTGATGTTATAGATGAGGTTGAGGAAGAAAGAGTTACCAATAATAATACATTATTTCATTTAAGATGTATTTCTTCCAGTTAAAAGCATTGCAGCCTTCAAACCAAAACATATCCATACACCAGTTGATTTTTTGAGGACAAAATGTCCAGTGGTGATCACATTCTCTGCATTACTTTTGAGGGCAGGAAAAAAGTGGATGGCATAATATGCACCAAAAGATTATTCAATTAGGTATTACAGAAAGCTTTCCATCTCCAAAGGCAGCTCAGCACAGTGCTGAGCTTCTTAGTGAGCTGTGGAAATTCTACTATTGATGGGTTTTATAACAGGAGGGCAGAGAAGTAGCTATGATGATTTATTTTAATGCCTCCTATCAGTGTATTGATTTACAGAACATTCATCATTAATATCTATATAGCAAATGATGGAATGGTTCTAACGTTTGCATTGTGCCACTGTGATGTGCTCTGTTCTGTTCTGTTCCATTCTATTCTATTCTATTTATTCTATTTATTCTATTTAGCTGCACAGCATCACTTCAAGGTGCACTGAACTTTAAAAGGCATCCTGCTGGGAAAAAAATTTGGAAGGAAAAAGTACTTCTCTTCTTCTGGCTGGGCAGTTCCTCTGTTCAGCTCAGTGTTTCCACACAAACCATCTGCCAGGACTGCTTTTGAAGAAATGTTCCTAGAATTAAAGTCTTAGTTTTCCCCAGTCTGGCATGACAATTCTTACAAAAGGATTTATTTGCACTGTCAGCAAAAAAATATGGTAAGTTCTCCTTTCTGAGAGCCAAATTCTTGGTCCCTACACAGGATTTTATTAAACAGGATTCACTCCCTACAGCTCAGTGCTGTGAGAAACATTTACAAATTTGCAATGGATGATTCCCAGATGTTTTGGCCAGGGTGTCCATGGTGCTGCTATGAGTCACTCTCTCTCTGCTCACCCATCTCTGAAATCCTTCCAAGAGGAGATAATGTGGAGGGCTCACAGTGGCTTTAGCAGGATTTGGATCAGGCCATCTGGCTAAACTTTGTTGATCTTTTTGAACCAATGGACTTCTGTGTCACTGGTGAAATGGGTGGTTCCTGGTTTAATCCTTGTCCTCCCTTCATCCCAGCATGGAGCTTATGTGGCCTCACAATGAACCAGACTATGGACTGAGCATCCTTTTTTCCCAGCCCAGATTAATTCCCTGATTTGCATTATCCCGTGAACACACGATTGCAGTTCTGGCCTGAGGAAGCGGATGGGATCACACACAAAAAGAAGGGTTAAGGACACATCCACCTATGACAGATCTACCTTTGAACACCCTTTGAAAACCTGTTTATACTCTTTTTCATCATCAGTGTCCCAAAACCTTGCAGTTCACATGTGGTAAAGATTACCATAGGTAACACATAGGTAGTCACATAGGTAACTAGAGGAACTAACAGCTTCAGTAGCTTTTCCATTATCTTTCCTTGACTGGAAGGAATATCTCTTGGGAGTCAGAATCGGATTTTTTAACAAAAGCAAAAGATTGAAATAAATTTAAAAAAAAACAAACCCAACCCTGAAAATCCCCAGTAATCCCTTTTGGCGGGGCTCTTCACAGGAAAAAATAAGTGTCACATAAGTGTCATACGGTCAGACTGGCTCAAACTCCTAACCAAACAGGCCTGCGGTAATTGTGGGAGGGAGGAGAAAGCCATGGAAAGAGCTTAGTACATTAGACCTCAAAGTAATGCTTCTGACTATCCAAGGCTGAGTGACCCATCCCATTATTATTCTTGCTGCTCCCATTATTATTCTGCTCTCTTGCTGCAGAGTTTTGTAGCACTTTGTCTTTTTTTTTTCTTAAGCCATTTTAGAAATAGAAAGTGTCATAACTGGAATGCTTTTCTTCTCGTGTTGGAAGACAACAACTGTAAGAATTATAAATGTGGCACTGGAAAACGATTCATAGGTATGTGTCTTTATGAACTTTGCATTTTCCAAATCCAAATTAATCTCTAGAAAATATAAAATAATTGTGGCTGTTGCCCAAAGTCTGTTATACAGGGACCACCTATAGTGTTGGTATCGCTTAATCTTTGTTAAACGTTCTTAGAGGCATATTGAACCACCCATTCCTGTTCCCACCAAGTTATGTTGCCAGATTTAATCAATATATAATTTCTGTCAATATTTTTGTCTCAGCAACCAACCTAATACACTGGTTTTACCTTTTCTTCTTTTAGATTTTTTGTATTGGAATAACATTCAGGATTTATATAATGGAATAACATTTAGCCATAAGGACAAATTATCAGCTATTCTCAGATTGTTGAGCTCAGTGGAATTATGGAAACCAGCTGAGACTGTGACAAATGGGGAAAGTTTCTCCAGAACTGGAGAATTATTTCTGTTTAATGACACAAAAATCAAGCAGAGGTGTCTAAATCTAAATGTTTTTCTTCAACTCTCAAGAGAAAATGATTAGAAATACAGCCATTTACCTTGTTTCTTTTACTGTAACAGCAGGCATTGCATTAATAACAGCAATTTGTATAAATTCCAGCAATACTGTGGCAAGCACTTCATGGTCTGCAATCAGTGCATATTCAGTTCATTTCGGATGGAAGCTTCCTGGGGGTGATTTCACCTTAGTCAATGAAAATTGAGTGATCTGAGGGATAGGATTTGAAGCTCTTTTATTTGAAGTGAAGCCTGACAGGACATTATGTTTCTAATATAAACATTACAGAGAGAGTTGACAAGCATTACTTTAGAGAGATACAAATACGTGCTTAACAGAAGCCGTTTTTCTTACCTGTGGCAGTTCTGAGCCCTCAGTGCTTGTGCTGTCCAGTGGAAACTCCACAGCTTTCAACAGATTCCTCTGTTTTCTGAAAGATCTCCTACTACAAGCCTTCCTTCTCTTGTTGTGCTCATCATTTCAGTCACTATCAAATCTTAACAGCTCTTTTAAAGGAAGGAATCAAAAATATTTATGTATTATACCATATAAAATAATCAGATTTGAAAGCATTTTCTTTTGTAGTTCCAATATTTCCCTGTGCTCCTTCTCATTATACTTAATATAACTACACTTTTAAAATATATTTTGTGCAGTGTGTCCTTCTGTGAGGTCCAAGAGGCACATTGTGAGCTGTCTGACAGTTACAAGAGGCAGTGGTGTGGGGAATTACAGGTCATCTAAACCTGGCTGGGATAAAACTGTTAACCAGTAGCACATAGAGAACATTCCCGGGTTGGACTAGGGGGATTAAACAACATGAGCTGATTATGCTAATTTTCTTCATCTCCTAATGTCTTTGGATTTCTTCACTGAAGTTGAAAGAAAAATTCCCAGTGATTTATGTGGAGAGATATTTCACCCTTCGTTTCCCAGAAAGATATCTGCTTTATATGATAAATACAGGATAAGTATGAATTTGTTCTCTACTCAGCCAAACACTTTGTGTGCAAGAATTCAGAATACAACAGTAAATGTTGTGCTACACAGACCTGGTTTTAGCTCTAGTCAACCACTGCAACGAAGTTTAATACACTGTTACTTTCACTAGCACCAAATACCTGGCAGCTTTTCACTATGATGTGAGAGCAGCAAAGTGAGTCATTTACTCTCCTTGGCTGCACTTTTTCTCATTCAGGCTGTTTTCAAACTCATCTAGTTTTCACATTACTTAAGCAATTAACCATATGAAACCTCTTGTTCTCAGTTTTCTGTCCCCAAAATATAATATTCCACCAGACAAGCCCATTAAGTCCTCATTCTGGGACACATTATCACCTCTGCTGCAGTGTACACAAAGAGGTGGTTGGAGCAAGGACCAATTTGCTGTTTTCTAAATGTCCCCCACTTCCATATGTGCTCAGACATCAACAGAGATGGAAAATAAGGTAATGAAATAAGCTGAACTGTAACCAGGAAGAGAAAGAAAGCCTCCTTCCTTTCCTATTAGCTGCTTTTTACCATCATCTTCAATCTTCACATGTAAAGCTGGAAGATTACCTTAAGCAAGCAGTTACAGCAAGAGATAGGAGCTAGCAGATCTTTAGGATGAATTTATCCCATAATGGGCTATTCAAAGCAAATGCTAGGCCTCTCCTAATCACTTCAAGAAGACATGGTCCCATAGTCAAGTGCAATATATGACATCTTGGTCCCTTGAAGTAATGACAGTTTTGCAGCTGAATTCACTGGGGCAGGATTTTGTGTTAATGTCTCCACTCCTACCACTTGTTTTGCCTGTTGGAGCCAGCTCCAGGATGGCATGTATTTTCTGGGAAGGTGGTTCTCCTGCAGTTCTGACTCTTGCTGGTGCAGTGTAGTTCCATGTCACTTGATGGATGCGAGCCTTCAGACCCCTGCTCCTCTTCTCCACAGCATAATGGCTGCACACAGATGAGTGTCAGGGGAGGTTTAGGCTGGATATCAGGAAAAGGTTCTTAACCCAGAGGGTGGTTGGGCACTGGAACAAGCTCCCTTCGGTCACAGCACCAAGCTTGTCTGAGTTGAAGAAGCCTTTGGACAATACCCTTGGGCACATGGTGGGACTCTTGAGGTTGTCCTGTGAAGGGCCAGGAGCTGGACACAATGATCCTTGTGGGTCCCTTCCAACTCAGGATAATCTATGATTCTAATGCCTCTCATCCATTGTCTTTGTTAACTTGCCAGGTGTTTCAAAAATTGTGATGGCTGAGGATTGTTGATGTGAGAGAAAACCAAGTTCCTACTGAGGCTTTACTTGATTTAAGGTAAAACAAAGGCAGGGGAACATGCCCAGTGGCTCCCAAGTGGTGGATACTGAGGCTGCAAGGTGCTGTCTCCAACTGCTAATGTGTGCAGGTACAGGCACAGCAGCTGCACCAACTGTGTGGGCTTTGGAGGCTGGGGAGAGAAGCACATGTGAGAGTTGTGTCATGAGCTGTGTCCACACCGGTCTGTTGGATGGCTTCTGAAGAGCAGAGTCACCTGCCTGCACTGGTCACCTTTAGGTATGTCCCACACAAGCCTCTGCACCATCTTAGTCCTTGCCCAGCCTCTTTGTCTCAGCTCCTGCAGGCTTGGACTGGGATCTGAAAGGCCTCTGGCTGGAATCCTCTTTGCTCCTGTTTCTCCAGTGCCCAGCCAGGATCAGAACTGAAGTAATTGTACACAACAGCCTCAGCCTCCTGAGATGACTGAACAGAGGAGGTTGGTCTTTCTCCCCTGTAACAAGTGGCTGACCTTAACACCGTGGATAGAATTGTTACAGAAAGTCACCTGACAGCTTCACCTCTGCCACAGATATTTAACCTCTTTAATGTAATATATTTCAGTTCCTCTTTTGCTTTCCCAGAAACAAGTGGAAACCACTTTAAGCAGTAAGAATAAAGTTGTATAAAATCCCACATTTTCAGATTGCTTTTAAACCATCTGAGTTGCTAATATGATATGGACACTACTTGGACATGAACTTCAATGCTGATAATAGAAACGAAATTTGGAGTGAACTAATTTAGTATGGGATATTTCTGTCAGTAAACAAGCAGAAAAGCATTCCACCAATTTATAATTTGTAAAACTGAATGTCTACAGCAAAGGGTGAGAAAACTGCTTTCTTCTTTCCCCACAAGGGTGTCCTAAAAACTAACAGAACTATGTTAAAAAGTAACAATCTCATTTTCATATATAACCAAAATTCCTCTTCCAGGATTGAATTCAGCTGAGGCGCTAACAAATTCCTCCATAACATCAAAAATTAAGTCCGAACAACTGCATTTTAGTGGGATCTTTCTGACTCTGATGAGAGAAAACAAAAAAAATTGGCAGTGTCAGTCCAAGTTTAGAATATATTCCAGGGCAAGGAAATTTAGAAAGTAGAAAGTTTGAATCCACCACACAGTACATAAACTTCAGAGATTCATAATAACTAATCAAGTCTGCATAAAGGTATATGATTCCTTTCAGCCCACAATGCACATTAAAGTGATTACTTTAAAATTAAGACTCTTTAAAGACAGTTAATGGTAAAGATACCATGAATCTTCACAGGAAAAATATTGACAGTAGGTTTCACTCCCCCTCACCATTTTCCCTCCTCCAGAACTGGCAAAAATAACATGAAATGTCAAGCATAACATCAAAATAATTCAAGGGTGATTTTCTGTTCCTAAAATATTTGTAGCCACATAAACCATCAATTTACATATTATTGCCCGCACATGTGTCTGGCTGACTGTGAATGCAAGTCAAAGGATATTCCTAAATCCAGCTGTTTCTCTTGATGCTGCAGGCCAGAGGCATGAACGGAGATGGTCATCAGAGAAAGGACCTGGTGTGCTGGTGGATTTATTTTGTTCAGATTCAATACTGAGGCTTGAATTGTGAGAATGAAAACACACAAAATAATTGACAAAGTCAGTGAATGCAGGAAGAAGGGGAAAAGGAAGCTGATGGGGCTTCCTGCAAGGCTGTGAAGCCGAGAATGAGAAATGTTATATTAATGAAGTTGATGGTGAAAAGGAAGTGCTCAAAAAAGGAAGAAGCAAATGACACCCAGTTTAGAAAGTGTGGGTAGCAGGAAGAACATTTACACCATTAGTCAGAGATAAAAGAAGTGAGGGGACAGGAATGTTAAGAAAGGTGCTGAGTTCAAACACTACTGCACTGCGACTATGCAGTTGTGTAAAAACCAGTCAGTGAAAGGATCTTCTTGTATGTCAAGGAGAGATAACTGTCTTCATTCATAAACTTCAGAGGTTTTGGAAAAAAGTTTCCCTATTGTTTATACGTGCAAGATGGAGTTATATAAAAGGAACAGATGAATCTGAGATAAGGTCAAAGAAAAGCGAGTATCAGTAAATATTACATTATATCATGTTGAAGAATAAAGTAGAGTAGAGCAGAGTAGAATAGAGTAGAATAGATCATTTCAGTTGGAAAGGACTTACAGCGTTCATCTAGTCCAACTGCCTGACCATGCCAGGGCTGACTAAGAGTTAAGGCCTGTTGTTAAGGGCTTTGTCCAGATACCTCTTTAAGACTGACAGGCTTGGGGCATTGATCACCTCCCTAGGAAGCCTGTTCCAGTGTTTGAAAGGCTTGGTATTGAAAGGCTTCCTAATATCCAGTCTATTCTTCCTCCTGTGAGGCAGTTTTGAACCACTCCCATGCATTCTACCACCAGATTCCAGGGAGAGGAGCTCAGCACCTCCCTGACCACCTCCCCTCCTCAGGAAGCTGTTAGGGAGCAATGAGGTTGCCCCTCAGCCTCCACTTCTCCAAACCAGACAAACCCAGAGCCCTCAGCCACTCCTCACAGGACATGCCCTCCAGCCCTTCCACCAACTATGTTGCCCTCCCTTGGATGCATTCAAGGACCTTCACATCTTTCTTAACTGGTGGGTCCCAGCACTGCACACAGAGCTCCAGCTGAGGCTGCACCAAGGCTGAATATAGCAGGATAATCACCTCTTTTTCCTGGGTGGTCTGCTGTGTTGGCAACAGGATGGAGTTTGCCCTCTTAGCAGCAGGGCACACTGGTGGCTCCTTTTGAGCTACTGCTGCCCAGCACACCTGGATCCCTTTCTTCAGGGCTGATCTCCCAGTCTATACTTGTGCCTGGTGTTATTCCATCCTACGTGCAGAATCTTGCATTTGGACTTGTTAATTTCCATCCCACTGCAATTATAGTATATTATATGATATCAATATATTTTTGCTGGACAAGATAATCAAGTATCTGACTGGTATAGACTAATTTGGTATGATGATTCTCTTGGGATCTAGAAGAAATTTTTAAAATTCATATAACTGATTTTTAATTGAAATTACTTCTATTTTTGCAAGTTTATCAGGTAATGCAAACTGTCAAGTTTGCTATTTTGAATGATTGCATAAAGGTCGAGGTGTTTAATGGTCAAATGTTGCTTTAATTTGAAATTAAAGAGGAATAGAGAGACAAGCTAGTTTGGAAACAAAATTCAAAAGCAGTTTTGAGCTTGTGCTTCTTTAGCTGTAGTGAAATGACAGTATCAGCATGTAGAAACATTCGCTCCTTGTAAAATAACACAGATTTCTCCCTCATTTGTTGAGGATATGATCTTCCGAGCTTCATGGTCTACAAATAATATCACATGACTACAGAATAATAACCCAGTGGGAAATCTCTATTGAGAGTTAAGAGAACATGTTCTTTGTCCCAAAATCTCCCTCATTATTATCACAGGCATAACATATAACAGATAAAGAAAAGATTTTTAAAGTAAATGGGAAAGAAGGGATTTTCCAAACTTTCATCAAAAGGCCTGGCTGTGCATGTCACTCTAAGGCATGCTGCACCCTTTTTGTTTGTGTTTGTGAATATGTATTTTCTTTGGACAGGGCTGACAGCTTCTAAGATCATGATTTTTCTGTACTGAAAAACACTTACAGAAGGTGCTTCTCCTTTGCCTGTATCTGTCTCGCATGGGATTGATTTTGATACTCTACAATGGAAACCATAAGGACTCAAAAAATGAATGAAATCATTAAAACACATTCTTCTCTGTCACCCTTTCCCCTAAACTCTGCTTTCCCTTGCTAGGCTCTGCAGGAGAGCTGCCCTTTATTGCCTCCAGAAGGAGCTGTGCTGTAACCTGCCACAGTTTTGAGAAAAACCCCACTGAGTTTTAGCTGGGTGGCTGGCTGGAGATGTGTGTTAGAACTAAATTTGCTACAGGATTCTGAGTAACCAGGTGAGAGGGGTGATTTCAGCAAAGAGGTAGAGATCACATTGCTAACACGACCATGCTCAGCATGCACAAAGAATGCATGACCAGAACGAATCTGACCCTCTCTTAGGATGGTAAAAAAGACTTTATGTGAGTTATCATTGTCTTAGGAAGTAGTTTAATTGGTAAATAAATAAAATATATAATTATATATATAAATAAGATAAAAGAAGATGTGCATAGTGTAGCAATATTCATAGCTCACCTGCCCCTCACAGCAGCTACAGCTGGGAAAGGGCTCTAGGATGCTGCTGGAGCCAGACCACAGCACCCAGCATAGAGAGCAGGAGTGAGCAATGTGGCTGCACAGCAAGCTCATGACTTGGAAGTGCCACAGCAGAGGATGATAAAAGGGAACCAGATGAGTCAAGTCTCACATGCGGTAGATGAGACTGGGCAGGTCTTAAATCAGTGATTCACTGTAATGTGTTTTCACTGCTTGTGAAATAAAGTGGAAGCACCTTGTTCCAGAGAGAATTAATCCACTGGTGTTTATCTGCCTCCTCAGAAGTATAAAGCGCTATACAAATATGCTGCCGGAATGGCAGGAGGAGAATTTACCTGCGACTCCTTGATTGCTGTGCATTCTTGTCACTACCATTTCATAATGGTTTGGTATCAAGGTTATTGATAGGATGGTCAGTGCCAGACTCCTCTGGCACAAAAGTCTCTGAGTCAGAGCCCTATTCTCTTATTTCCTCACAATATTTGCAGCAGGGAGACCTCTGTGGAGACTTTGAACTAGTAACACAAACAAAAAACACTGCTTGTAATTTAATCCACACAGATGATTATATATTAAATACTCATGAATATATGTATATTCTTCAATACTTCAGCCTACAGAATTTTACCTATTTTGCATTCATTCTATACATCTGTGTAATTGGATCCTTATAGAACATCTTTCTATATACTGAGCCAAGTTTTTCCTCTTTCATTTTATGATTATAAAGGAATCCTACACAGGCTGTAATTTTTCTTTGATTGTAAAGTCTGCTATTGAGCAATTCCCTTCCTGATGACTTGCTGAGAACACGATGGAAAAAGAGAAGTTTCAGTCAGATCTTCCAAAACAAGACAGAACACGCCCAGAGGTAAAGTGCATGCACAAGTAGAATTTGAAACAAGTTCTGTAACATATTTTAGGCATAATTTCATATTCTATATGAGAAATGCAAATTTCTGGATAATCTTGGCTGCTTGTGCTTCAGTTGCACAGAGCTCTTGTAAGAGCTCATGGAGATCTCATTAGATCTGTCTTAGATCTGTAGTTTAGATTAAATGCACACAGAAATCCATTAACATGGGAAGTTTAATTATGCAGACAGTTTGGAAATCTGGCACTGTTTATTCAAAACACTCCTAGAAATCTTAATTTATTCACTTGACTATAAACAATATTTACAAATAGAGATGTAAAGTCAAAATTGGCACATGGCACCAGACTACTCTGTAAGTACCTCTGACCTTCAAATTAGAGTACACATAGCCCTAAATTTCTAGTGTCTCAGTTGCTATCTGATCTTAGATGTGCTGAGGATCCCCCTAATGTCATTTAATTTGATGAGGTAAGCAAACCTAAAAGCTATGCACTAGCAGTTTCAATCTCCCTTCCGTATGTTAAAACTCTGATCTGGGCAATCATTAATAGTTGCAATGATTCTCGTGATGACAAGTGGGACTTTTGAGAGCTCAAGTTTAAAGTTTACACAATAGTTCTCCTATTTCTGGGGGGTTTTTTGGTCATTTCATGTAAATTTCTTGTCATTGTGACTATGATAAAAACCTTTTAAAACATTGACAGAATGTACTTTAAAAGCCCCAAACTTCCCAAAAGTAATAAAAGTGGGAGCATAACTGAAATGGTGTTTCGCTAAGATGAAGCAGTACAGCTTTTTAAGGGAATTTCTGACTTAGGTGCAGTCTGTAGGCTCATTTTAAAGTGACCAGTGTCTTCAATTTAGTGAATGTAGAGCTTTAGGTAAGCAGAAAATGAGACAGGATGGTAATAAAAAACCATAGAACTATTTTGATCCTAATTCTCTGAAGCTATTCCCAGTTTATAGATGTGTTAAAAAATTGCTTTTCTTGTATCTGTGTTTATAGATCTCTCTGGCCAACCACACTTTGGTAATGAAACTACACAACCAGGGAAGCAACAACTTCAACTTTCTGTGCTGTGAAAACCAAAGGCAATTATCACTGTTGGGAATCTAACATTCTCCTGTTCTGAAACTCTTCACATGCATTTTGTAGCATCTGATATACACTGTCAATTTAACAAAAAAGGGCCTTTTCTATTACTAGACCTCAGATTGCATATTCTAAAAAAATCATCTCATATCCTGGTTTTATGGGTTATAAGCCATGTTAAACTGCAAAGTTTCAAATTGCAAGTTCATTTGTTTTTGTGCCTTTGGAAGTATTTACTTGAAACAGAGTATAGTAAGCTCATAGAACTCCAAAGAGGAAGAGGTAATATACACAAAGAACATGAGTGAAGTCACAGTGCATTCTTTGTCATACATATTGAAGAGTTTGTTCTTTCTCCTCATATAATCACGCAATTATCTTGCATATGGGAGGGACAGAAATCAGGAAAAATTGTGTTGCAGTGACTGGTATAACCACTACTATGTAACTGATCATTTACTTGGCTTGTAGCAATTCCAAGAAAAAAACTTCATGATTCCACTTGTTCTTTTAAGTGGCACTGCAATCTCCAGTTTGGAGACTGCTTCTCTGGAGAACACCATATCCCCAGTACATCTACAGATGAACATTTACCTCCAGTCTTTAACATTGTGTCTAATTACCACCTATATTTGTCAAGGACAATGTGCTTTGGAGCCCTCCACAGCAATAATTTCATAAACCACTTAAAAATTACATTTGTGGCTGGCAATACAACAGTGAATAGCAATGCTTGGTATCAACAAATTGCTCCTCTGGTGCATCATGACAAGCAGCTTCTAGAAAAGTAGTTGTTTCTCCCTCAGTTGCAGTTCATGTGCAAAGACTATTTGGGTCTTTTTCTCTCCAAAATACATAGTTTTGAGAAAAGTATCAGTTGTTGTTCAGATAATAATTTGTACTGGCAAGACAATTCATATTCTGGATTAATTTGAGAGTGAAGAGTGTAAAAGAATGGCATAAATATGGATGAAGTTAGTCTGGACTGTAGGATTTACCTTCTGACACATCTGGTTGAAGATGCAGGATCCTTTATTCTGCACAAATCAGCTGACCAGCTGAGACTCCATGCACTGAGCTCATGTCCTGTTGTCCTTTGGGTTTATTTCTTGCTGAAGGACAAGCACTCTGCTGACCAGGTTACTACCCAGGGTTTGCAGTAGAAAAAGCAGAGTAAATAAAAGTAAAGTAGCATCGGAGTACAAGTAGTATCTGTGCTTTAAAGGTGGTTTCGAGTAAGCCTCACCTGCTAAAGCTTATACATCTGGAAGTTAAGCATTCAAGTCATAGTCACTCCCAGTTCCCTTTGCAGTCTGTGCAGATAACCAGGCACCAGTAGAGGGTGATTAAGCTCCTCACTAGACAGGCCTCTAAGCTAAATCAAGTAAATTGTCTTCCAGAGGTCCCTGCATCCCTCCCCGCCAATACTGGGAGGCCAGACACCTACACACAGACACCTGCACTTAGATGCTGTCATGGATATCTGAAAAGTTAGGTGTGTAAATCTGAGCTGGTTGCTCTACTCTCTCTTTATAGTCTGTGGAAACCTGAGTTCAGGCAGTAAAGCCCAGGAGGGAAACTGCAGATCAGCCAGACTAAGGAGACTGATAGAAAATATACAAGGGTGACACACGGTCAAAACTGTAAAAATTTGTGTTGCTGCTCCAGATCACGTAGGCTGCAGGGAGTACGAGCTGAACTTCCAAGAGGCAGCACAGAGCTGAAATGCAAGAGACAGATGCCGGGCAGAGATCACTGAGGTCAGGCAATACTGAGGCAGAGTAATAAAATAAAATCAATAGCTTCTTGTATTACACAATTGTGAAGAAACCAGGAAGGACAGACTCTGTCCTTCCCATGGGCAAGCAGTCTTAGATGTTGAGGAGCATTGTTGGGGGCAAAGTTTTTTTTGTCGTAAGATCTTTATTTCTTGTAGTTGTGCAAGCATATATAAAGACAGTGGAATAAACCAAATAAGCAAATAAAAACAGAAATATAAACTTGCAGTTCATTTTCCTGTTAAAACTAGACTATAAACTGAATGGTTATGGAGCGTTATATTGAGTGATAGAAGTGTCATAGCTCCACGGAGCCTCTTTACCTCCAGGCACCTAAAAGTTTGGCTCAAATCCTCTGTTTGTTTATCAAATACAAATATCTATGTAATACACAAATCCCCATAAAGGCAATTTATTCCCTCCCCACCTGTTATTTCTTTAAGAAGAAAAATCTTCTTGAAAAGAATTCCTCTACAGCATTAAATAACCTGAGGAAAACAGGTCAATAAATCAATAAACATATTTTCAGTTGTTGCAGCATCATTTAAGCCCATATGAAAATTTCATACATTTATTCTGCCCCTATATGTTAAAGAAGTTAATTCTATGAGACTTTGCTGTAGACTGAGAGCAAAAGAGAAAAACGAGTACAATAGTGGCCTATTGTGTTGGTAATGAATAGACTCAAGACTGAACTGTCCTTTGTTTTATTTAAAAAGATCAAAGCAATGAACAATTTGGCCACTCTTAACAGTGGCACTGCTCTGTCTGAGAGAACATGGGTCAACATATTCAGCACTACATTCTTCCATTGGTTACCAATGTGGTGGAAAATTCAAATTAAATAAAAGCAGTTTAAAAGCAAGGTAAATCCCTGGATTACACGAGTGAGATTCAGTGGCAGCAAGCATTCTCCTTTATTAACAAGACTGTTTGCTTGTGCATCCACTCTAACATCTTCCAAACAAATGTCTAAGGATGTGAGAGAATCCAGAAGCATTGGTTCTGACATTGTTCATGCAGCCTGTTGTCCCTCTAGTTCACAAATCTCATCTCTGACAGCGATTGCTACCTGACCTTTACATGAATATAAGAAACCCACTGCAGGTAGGTATGGAATAATCTGCTTTCAATAGCACATGGCTCATAACTAGAGTTTGGCTTCACTCCTGACCGATAATGTTCATTCTCCTTTCCAACCTTTTCACATTTAATTTTGATAACCATTCTGCTAAACATCTTATCTTGTTCTGACTCTTCTTTAGCTCAGAGCATTTTCTTAAGGGCTTGCACACCACAAATTTCATACCCTGTATCTTGTTTTGTAACAGCACTCCCAGCAACAGCCCAGGAAAAAAATGGGTGAGGACATCAAGAGAACAAAGAGAATGGAGACAAGATACAGTGCCCAGAACCTCATACTTTGTTACAATGAATATTGACAGTTTTCTGCCCCTGCCTGTGAGATTAGGAGAACTCCTTCTGTCAGCTGCTTGTCCAGGTGTCCTGGATAAGGCTCTGTATCCAAAATTTGGGAATGACCAGGCTCTTTCTTTAGGTTTAAAAAAAAATATATTAAAATTTGTTACAATTACCATCTAAAGTACTAAAACATCACAGATACTAACTTTTGCAGCATACATGCTAATATTATAACATACATGCAATAGTCATTCCTTACCTGCAACAGTTGGATATCAACTTCACTGGGTCATTTGGAATTTAGTGCCAAGGCAAGATTTCTCTCCCTCTCAGAGAAGTGCTACTGCTCTGTTCACCCACCTGGTACAGCAAGCACTCGCAGGGGTTGCCAGCAGTGAACCCTCAGTGACAGTGAAGCAGCACATCAGGCTGTGCCTTGTACCCAGCCAGCTGCCCCTGACAATTAAGATTGTTTCCAGTTTGACACAAAATGCTGTTGTTCAGGAAGGAGCTCAGGGTGTTGTACTGCCTGAGACACTGCAAACCAGTGGTTTATGGTCATTACTGATTTATTCACATTTGCATCTGGTTTTCTGGGGGTGAAGAAGTTTCTCTTTACGAACAAACTCTTTGCCTCCTCTCATATCCAGTTTGATATTAGGCTGAATACAATACTGGAAACAGTTGGCTGGAGTAACTCATCATTATTTACCTGCACAGGAGTCAGTCATGCAGGCATAACATGCATATTCCAATTCTTTGCTGTGAGTGGGCAGTTACTATAAAAGTTCTCTACCTTGTAACTCTTAGCCCTAGGAAGTTATTTTCTTTTTGCTAAAGGCAAGAGGAATCAAGACTTTGAAAATTTTTATTTATCCACACAGAAATTAAGTGGTTAATTAAAAACAAAGCCACCATGACATAAAACATGTTAAAAACAACATTTGATTTAATGGTGGATTTAGCATCTGACACTCACTTGCACATTTGGAGATGATTATATCTCTGTAGTTATTATGAACTGCCTATAGGTTTTTCTTTCCATTGCTGAATGAAATATTAGTGCAAACTATCATCATGATCTTACACACCATCTGTTTATGCTCCTTTTTTCATCTTTTTGTGATCATACATCTCACTATTTTAAATAGATTTACATGTCCTCTATAAACAATTAAATAAATCTTGTATGCAATAGAACTTTTGATGATCTCACTGAAACAGTGGGAGCATTCTGAAATTTAAACAGATAGTAATTAAATATTCATTGCCACTCTCAGAATGAATTAATCCAGCAGTTAAATCTGCACGGCAGCTATTCAATAGGAAACTTCTAAATGTGGATTCTAATCTATTCTGAGTATTGGTAATTTTTTAATTTGAGGGTATACACACATGAGATGTTGTTCAGAAAAGAGTTCATTCACTGCTGTGATGACTCTCAAGCTTCCAGACAATGAGGATATAAATAATTTTACAGTAAGACATTGGATTTTTTGGCACCTCACACCTCTTTATTTCTGTCTTTAAAACTATCTATGTGATAGAATCAGTTAATTGATTGGCATCCTAATTTTAATTCATATAACTCATCATGTGATCTTTTAAATGGAATTTTCAAAAGAGTTTAGGCTATGAAATTGTACAGTTTTATTGAGAGGGGACATCACATTATCATGGTGTATAATCATATTTGCTTTTGTATAACAAGGCAGCTTCAAACAGCAACTTAATTATCAAGAAATTAGTGAACAGAGATTGAAAATCGCACTGTGGACTTCAACACTAGCTGTCATGGTTACTTATGGAAAAAGAGGGGACCAGCAAGTAGCAACTGGGCTGGGGAAAGCCTCCAAAAAGCAGCCATGAGTCCTTCTAATGTAACAGATTGGGCACAGCCAGGCAGACTATATCAACAGCGTAGTGTGGATGGAAGACTTCTAGAGTAGAAAGTGAGAGAGCAAAAGAAAGTAAGAGACTGATGAGAAGGAAAAACAAGGAAAACAGAGAAATCTGTGAAGTCGAACTGCCTGAAAACCTCGGGGCGGATGTAACAAAGCTTTTGTTCATGACCTCTTTCATTGAATGTGTAAACAGGCTGAACAACAGCTTGGGCTGCCCTTTTGGTGGTATTTAACTCTCATCTCCTGTGACTAATTAGCTTTGCTCAATAGAAATAAACAGGATCAAGGGGCAATGCGGATAATGGTGACGCGATGTTTGATCAAGCGTAAGGGAACAGCAGCCTCAGACACAGCGAAACATTATCAAGGTGGGGTCGCTATAAGTCAGCTCAGCTGTTTTACACCACAAAGTGGTGGATGTCTCCAAGGCCCTAACCAAGCTTGTTGTAAGGCTTTGAGACCTTTATCTTTCTTTCATGTTTCAAAGAAAGGCAATGGTACAATATCCTTGGCATGATACACCACCCCAGAGCTTAGCAGCCAGAAGCAGGTGCTGGGCAAAGGTGCTTTACGGCATCCATGTGTTCATCTGACTCCAGAGCTGGGCAAGAGCTGCTCAGTCCTCACAGAACATCAGCCACCCCACTCCCTGCTCAGCATTTTTATAGACCCAAAAATCAATCTTACACACCTGGAAGTATGCTTAAGTGCCCCCTGATGACAGTCACAGCATTACACTGATGTGGGAGACCCTCTGTACAGCAGAAATTACCAGAGAAAATTTCAGACCACCTAGTCCTTTTTTGGGAGAGATAAAAGAGAAAACAGCTAAGTTGGCCCAATAAATGTAAGCCATATATGCTGCTTTCCTCTGACATTCCCTACCCTCTTTTGGAATGTTTCTCTTCTTTCATACGTTCCCCCGACACATTTTAATGCAGTTCACTAAATGAAACAGTTCAGTGCTCTCACCTTACCCAATTTACTAACACAATCATTTTTTCATCTCAAAGGACATACTGATCTTTGTCTTTTCCAAGCAGAACACAAATACTGGACAACAAAGGGCAAAATTTTCCGTCATGTTTAGTGTGAAAAGCTCCAGGACTCATTTGAAGAAACGTTGTGAACCATATATTATAATTGAGGCAGGAATTACAGTAAACACCTATATTTGGCTCTTCAAAGTCAAAAGAAGAACTAAGAACTTGTCTAAGCAGAACTAAGAGCTTGACTAAGATAAGACTTCACTTAATTATTACATGAAGCAGATCCCATCTTTTAGAAAATTACCCTTCAGAAATGTCCCGGTTTGAGACAAATTAAGGGAAACGCTCTGGAAGGAACGTCTCCAAAGAAGGCAGGTTACAGCCACCCCTCCCCCACCAGGTTCAGGCAGAAATTCCTCGGAGGAAAGTGAAAAGAACAGTTGATTATTTAGCAAGCAGAGTGCACGCAGGCATGGAAAAAGAATGATGTTAAATAATAAAACCTCTTGCTGTGGAGAGAACCTGGGTAGCTTTCACAGCCCTTTGTGGGTGTGGCCCTCTCCTCTCCGGAGCTGAGGTTTGGCGTGGGCCGCTCCGGGCTGGGGTGTAGAGCCTCCCGGTGTGTTCTGGTGTTGCTGAACAGTCCAGAAGAGAAGAAGAAGAAACCAAAGTCCCAGGGCTCCATGCTTTAGCTAACGAACAAGAAGCTAGCTAAACAACGAGAGAATGCCACTCTCTTCCCTGCTGCAGAGAGCCGAGAGCTGAGGAGCGAGCGAGCGAGTTATCTCTGTTTTGAGCACAGCGCCGAAGGAATTCTACCAGCTTCCCCCCGCCTTAAAGGTACAGAAAGGCACAGGATTAATGTCTGGCATAGGGTAGACGATATGGAATACAGCATCATACAGTCACCCCAGGACAAGAAAATTGTTCCAGTTGTTATTATTTTCACTGCTAAAATAAAACTCTAATTCTGCCTAGTTTTGGCTTCAAGATTAGCCATACATCAATATACATTGATGGCTGTGACTGTACTGTATAATTGTATTGTGTGCTGAAAATGTTGTTTTATAAAGCAAGTGTCTTAGAGATGATGTTTATGTCAAACTCACAAACTTCCAATTAATAAAGTGAATAAATTGATCTTTGAAGTCTTTTATTAACCAGCATTTTTCCAAACCTTCAGTAATTTTCCCAACATTTTTTGGAACTATGTGCAATTTATCTTAGACTGAGGACACTGTAGCTAGATAAAATATTCTGAAAGCATTTACCCTGAAAGACAGAATATGTGTAACTTTCACATCTTGTATTTGATAACCCCATATTTATAATTCAAAAAACTTACTATCCCTTTCAGGCATAGTGTTCCAGGGGGATCTTACTTCAGCAATTGTCTACCACGATCTTCAGATTTGTTCAAATCTCACATTGTGCCTTCTGCTTCCTGAATGTTAAAAGCATGAAATAATTTACATGAGCAAGATGAAAAGCAGAAAAGGCCTTGACACTGTGTAAGCAGTATTCAGCAGTAACTGAAACATGCCTGTGTTATCAACACTGTTTTCAGCACAAATCCAGATGAAATCCAGCACAAATCCACATAACCCCATACCAGCTACTGTAAAGAACTTTAACTCTGTCCCCAAGAAAGCCAGTAGAGTCTAAGCCAAAAATTGTCTTGAAATAATTTGTGTTTATCAATATAATAATGCATATGACTGTACACAGCTCTACAAGGAGAGAAATGGTGATGGTCAGAAAGATCCTCTGGTTGCACTTGATGTCCTACAAGTTCTTAAGCTGGGAGAGCAACTTTTTACACAGACAGATCAGGATAGTAAAAAGGGGCAATGGTTTTAAATTTTTAGAAGAGGACAGATTTAGATTAGATGTCAGGAAGAAGTTCTTTACTCAGAGGGCAGTGAGGCACTGGCACAGGTTGCCCAGAGAAATTATGGATGCCCCATTCCTGGAAGTGTTCAACACCTTGAGCAACCTGGTCTAGTGAATGACATCCCTGCCCATGGCAGGGGAGCTGGAATGAGATGTCTTTCAGGTCCCTTCAACCCAAGATACTCTGTGATCCTATGATTCTACAATTATTATTCTAAGATTACTGTAAATTCTTTTATTCCTAAATGATAAGATCTTACTCATTTTTTGCACCATTGCAATAAATAATGGTTATTTAACTTCCTAATCTTGTCTTACATTCATATTTTAGACTGTAGATAGAATTTTGAATTTTAGCAAGTGGTCAATATATTTCAGGGCTCCTTTTCTGAGTGAGCATTTGTGTTTCATACTCTGTGGATTCCTCCACCTGCCAGCACACAAAGGATTGCAGGGTCAGCCTGTAGCTGGGCTAGCGGGACCAGAAGAGCCACTTATTCTTCAGAAATGTGAGGCCAAATAAAAGTAGGTTGTTCTCTGTGGGGCTATTTATCTGCAACTTTCCTAGAAATTTTGACCTGCATAGGTCAAAATATAGTACTTTATATAAAAATATAGTACTTAACTGGTAAAACACAAACTGGGCATAGTTGCAATTTATGTTATCAATTATCAACCTTTAAATCTTGGTCTCACCTTAGCTAACAATACCACCATTACACTGGGCAGAGAAATCACCTTTAATAGAAAGTTCCTTCATTAATATTCTATTACTTGACCACATAAGAATATAATTATTACATGTGCACCCATTATTTATATAGGATGAGGGCTGCAAAGTATTTCCTGCCAATATCCACAAAAAGACTTGTCTCTCAGCTCTGCAGTCTCTAGAAGGCCTTGCAGAAATTCTCTTAAAGTTGGTTGGCATTTTTCTGCTGATTTCTACATAAACTTTCTTCCAGCTTTTAAGGCTGAACTTACCTAACTTTCTGTGTAATATTTTTAACAATTTCCTTCTAGTTCTGTCAGTTGGTGTATAAGCATTCTCTATTAGTTTGGTCTCTCATAATATAAACCATATTAGGACAAATTAGGCTATCAGCAAAAAACCTCAGAAAATACAGTGAAACTTCTGCATTTTCCAGAACACTGTGGGAAATATCAATTTCAGCAGGTTCTCAAGCTCTGCTGGAGTGTCAGGGACTAATGAAAGTTACTCTACACCACCCACTGAACAGAGTTAAATAGACAGTCTGATTAATTAAAGTGTCAGTTCAGCCAATGGTTTCAATTTCCCTTTTTCACAAAATAAAAGCCCAAACAAAAAATTATGGAAAAAACCTATTAGGTTATTTAGGTAATTTCCTGTCCTTGCAGAATAGTCCCTCCAATGACATTTTTATTCCAATTTGTTCAATGCAGTTTAAAGGCTTGGAAAGGTGTAAGCCACAGCTGATGGCCACAGAAGAAGTTACTGTCTGCTAAACCCTGATCTCTATCTTGACACACGAATACTTACTTTTATTTTCATAACAGTATTGTATACTGTCTACTTAAATAATGTCCTTGCACCTCTCTATACACTGAATATTCCTACACAGCAAATACCTAAAGGCTATGCTAGAAACTTCCACTCATTGTCCTTCAGTGTCTGAAAAGACCTGCAGTGTTTTGAGTTCTGTCAAAACACCCCAAGAATAATCCAGATGCAATCACTTTTTGTAATATCTGTACAGTGAGACATGGGCTGTGGTTGTGGGAAAGAGAGAAAGTCTCCTTTCTTGCCAGATACCAGTGTTCCTCTTTTGCTCTGTCTCTGTAGTCTGGTGCAATCCAGCTGTGTGAATGTAAAGTCAAATATAATATATAACACGGTCAGAAATATGTCGAAGTATCAAAGGATCAGCCTCTGGAAAGTCTGGTTTTTCTGTACTTTTCACATGGCATTTTTTTCAGGTTTTTGTAGCCCCATTGCACGTCCTACTTTCCCATGTGGAAGCATGCATTTTTATTGCAACAGTGATCTGGTTACCAAAATTTCAACATCATTTTTGAACAGATTTATAAACATTGTTGTTACAGTTCTCTGGGATTGAAAACTATTACTGATTTCCACATTTCCCCCAAAGAGTAGCAGAAGATTCCACTTTTTCAAGAAAACAATTGGGAAGATAAGCACAGTTCTGAACACCATCAAAGGCTTAGTGGCTCTGCATCAGGAGTATGCAGAGAGAGAACTGAAAAAATCCTCTGAGAGGCAGGCTCTATTAGATGCGTGGAAAAAAATGTATTTAAATGAAAATAGTAGCCTATACTCATCTATCTCTGCTATTTCACTAAAAGGGTGAGAATTAAAATATTATATATCCAGGCCTTTACAACTTACTTTCTGCATTTCTGCACTCACTTTCCGCTCCCTCTCTACTGTACATACTATATATAAATACCCATAATTTTGAATGCATAGCCTAGGTAAGGCACCTCTGTTTATCATGAGTTCTTTGTCTTTATACCATATGTTAACTCTGCAGCAGCGGAACTGGAAAGAAAATGCTGCTTCTTCATGCCAAGTTAAAACTTTGTTTGCCTTCCTCCAAGAAGGCAGCAGATCCCCCTGGCTGAAAAAACCACCTGGATGGACATCAGCAGGTCTGCCACCTTTGGTGTTGAAGAGCTAGAGATACAGCAGTAAATTTAGAGTGCATTCTGAAGTCACTTACCTTAGTATTAAATGAGCTAGGCATAAAATATATGAGTCCCTTGTGGTTATTTAGGTTCTTTGCAGTCTAATTACAATATCTAATACAATTTGAATAGTGTTTTGACAAAACAGTGAACAATTGTGGATTAACCCACAAGGATGGTATTTGTAGCAGTGAAGCCAAGTGAGGTTTAAAACCAAACCTGGTTTTAAAGCATCCTCTGTTCCCTCAAGACATAAATTCTGTCCTGAATGTGTCTGGTTTGGTTTTGTTTTTTTTTTTTTAAATAACTGTTCCGGGTGTGTCAGGCAGAATACCTGCGAATTAATTAAAAAGAATACAAACGCTATATGCAAGAAAAGTGTACTAAACCTAAAACTGGATGATGCAACACCACAGTACTGTAAGGCAAGGGCCTGGAAAACGGGAAAGACAAGCAAACCCTCATTTCTGTTGCCCTGCTGAGCTGCTGGAACCTGGCGCTGCGAGAAGCCCTATGGGCTCTCAGGCAGCATAACAGTGGGTGTAATATGAAGGCTTTCGGAGGCAGCGCTGCCCACGGCCGAGGCGCACGGGTCACCGGGCGCTGCCGACCCGCTCCCCTCAGAGCGGCCGGGCGGGCGCCTGCGCGGGGCCGCCCCTCGGGGCCCTCCGCCCCGCCCTGCGGCCGAGGCTCCCTGAGCGGAGCGGAACGGGGCTGGGGCTGGGCCGGGGCCGNTGCTGCTGGGGCGGCCGGGGGGCCCCGCCGCCGTCCCCTCGTCCTGCCTGGGCTCGCTGCGGGGCCCGCGGTGCTGCTGCCGCCGCCGCCTGGGCAGCCTGCGGGGCGGCGCCGAGGGGCTGCTCCTCCCGCGGGGGTCGCGGGCGCTCGGCACCCACCCCAAGAAGGAGCCGATGGAGGCGCTGAACACAGCACAGGGGGCCCGCGACTTCATCTACAGCCTGCACTCCACCGAGCGGAGCTGCCTGCTGCGGGAGCTGCACCGCTTCGAGTCCATCGCCATCGCCCAAGGTGAGCCGCGACCCACCCCGAGCCCTGCTCGGGGGTGGGAGGGCCGGGCCGGAGCGGGGGCTGAGCCTCCGAAGTTTGGGGGTCCTCCCGCTCTGGCCCAAGCGACTCCTTCGGGCGAGTAGGAAACTCCAGCAGGACGAGGCATCGAGAGGCGCTCGCCCCTCTGTGTTCGCGTAATCGGGTGTAAATGAGGCACACGACCTGAAATGTAGTTTCCAGAAGCATCCGCAGCACCTTCGGAACTTAAATCGACCCAGTGTGCCAAATCCTCGGTGGGTCTGTCATCTCACCGGATGTTTCAGACAGCCACGGGTGGCCATTTTTCGGAATGGGAGTAGGAAAGTGTGTCTCATAAAATCCTCCTGACACCAGGGCAGCAGTAAATTGATTTCAGACCTGTTAAGAGACGCCGGGCTGCCTCTGCTCTGGGAGCTCATTCATGAGTTACACTTCCCTGCACAGAGAGCTGCCGGCGCTGCCTCTTGGAAGTGTTGGATCTCATTCGGGAAGGTGTGTATGTGCTGGGGAGGTTTATAGATGTGTCTCTGAATATAGGGCTGTGCAACGCTAATTAAAGTAAATCACAGTGATTTTTCTCGTCTGATCCAACTGTTCTTGCCAACTTGACACTGTTCCTTAAACAAATCAAAACCTGACAAAACCAAATCCTCTTAATTACAACCTCCTTACTTCTAGTTCTGATCCTCAGCTGTAGTTTACAATCCCTATTGCAGCGAAGATGATAGCGGGTACTTAAGAGATCAGTGTGCATTGATCTAGGCCTCTTTATGACTTTGATAGTAGCGTGCCCTTGGAAAGGGCATTTCTGTGCCTTGTGGCTCCTCTGTAGATGTCTGGAAAAAATTTTGGGTGGGCAGAGAACAAGTCTGGGGGTCAGCTGTAGAAGTGCTGCTTTTGTGAAGAGACAGAACCCTTTCAGGTATCTCTTTGGTTTTGTTTGTAGCACACTTGCATATAAACACTCGTGTTTCTAGTCAGAGTGAGAGTAGTGCACTTATACGCCTCATTTCAGGAGCAGAAGTGCTTCTGTTTTGCAGACAGTGAATCAGTTGTGTTTATTTTACAACATAGAGGGTAGTATGCTTTGAGCTGGAAGTTGACACTAACTTTTGAATACTAACAACTAATACTCTTCCCAAATAAATCCTTCTCAGCTTCTGAAGGGTTCTTGCCATGAGGTTTTTGTGTGAGTTTCTGTCTCATCAGTTATTGGTCAGGTTAGATGGAATGGAGCTGTGTACCTGGAGAATCGTGTGGTGGATATCAAAATGAGACTTCAAAATTTCAGTATAGTGTCTCAATGTTTATACAGATATAAATCAACAGATGGTTGTATTTAGTATCTTGTTGCTCAGATGCTGTTAGTTATAATATGAAAGTCTGTTGTGTAAAATACTGTGATTTTCTGTTGATTCAGGATTTAGAAGCAAAGTAACAAAAGCATTAGTTTGAATTTAGGCACTTTATTGCATGGGAGATTATTAGTTGGTTTTAAATTTATTCCACTAGAGGAAATTGCAATTCACTTGTGCCTGAAACGGTAATCAGTAATCTTGCTGGAGAGATTGTTTCAGCAAATCTCACTTGTGGTCTTAGTAGTCTCACAGGTAAGGGCTGCATAAAGTGTTGTAATGCCATCAGACCTCATCCTTGGAGTCTGATTCTTGATCTGCCAATCTAGTAGCTTGATAAGATTTTTTTTTTCAGATAACGTTTTCCTTCAGCGAGCTCTATTCATGTGATATTTTAACCAGACTGCAGCATGGTAACAGCGGTCAGCTTTTACCTATAAGAAATTCTGTTTCTTCATGTGTTACGAAAAAAGAAAAATCATAGCTGAAAAAGGCTTCTAGTAAGTCTATTAAATAGAAATTGGAGAAAAAACTTATCTTGAATCTATTGCCAATATCTGTTTTCTGTAGAGGATTGATACTGAAAGAATTCAGATTTTGCATGAAGAAGGGCAGAGGGGTGTCGGGTATGTATTATCACTCTCAACGCTGTGGAGTGCCAGAAGAAGGCAAGGTGGATAGAAGGGCTGCACTGGAAAGAAAATTAGAGACTTTTCTGAGCTAGATGTTTGTATTCTGTACTTAAAATGCTTTATTATGTTTAGAAGATATTTTGTCTGATTGCTCTTTCCTGCTGTTGAAATGGTGTAGCAATGACCTGAATAGGTTTGTGAGTAGCAAATGTGGGGAGAGATACTTGCTTTGAAAGTACTTTCTCCAATTGACTAGTGTCACTTTTGATTTTTACAACTCATAAGTTCAGTCAAGACAAAACTGTTTTAGAAATGTTGAGTTTCTTATCAATCTTCTCATTCATTGGCAGCATGCTGTAGCTCCCAGCAGCTGATTCCTTAGCTGAGGTTGTACTTTTGTGTTGATTTCCAATGAAAATGGTCCAAATGCAGCCTTCAAATTCTCTTCTTTACTGCCTGAGTAAATTCCCATGTTCTGTTTGAATCTGAAAAATCAGTCTCTCCTCAATCATGAAATGCCTGTGCAGTTTTGCCACTGTCCTTAAGCTTGTTTTGTGCCTGTGATCTTTTCATAATTCTTTATGGAAAGGGAGGTGTTAGTCCATACCCTTCTTAACACAGTCCTTATTGGGTTAAGTTTTGACCTTCTTCCTTCACTACCTCTTCTGTGCCCTAACAGACCCCATATCAGCTAGGGGAGGCTGTCAGCAATATGGGGAGACCTGGGCACATCAAGAACCAAATGGGGCAAGTTCCTCAGCCCGTTCCCAGGCCTACCACCAGAAGGATGCAGTTCCACCAACTAATTGCCCTAGCGCGAAATATGACAGGACACACTATCTGTGGCCTCCGCTAATGGCAGAGGCTGCGGGGAAACCCATCCTTTGCTGCGGCTGCTACGCTGAAGGACGGTCCTCAGGTAGGTGAGTTGTAGCTGTTACCTATAAGTTAGGTGAGTCTCTGAAGCATTTTTGAAACTTGAAACATCTGTTTGTGCTGTAGTCACGAAAACTGTAGGTGGGGAGCGGTTTGTGAATATGTTCCTGCCATCACCTTGTCGCCTGTCTTACCTGGAGGTTTATGGAGCTTCCAGATGCTGGGTGCTAGCAGTTGGTTAAGCAGCGTAGCTTATGAATAAACACTGACTGAAATTCTGCTGTTTGTTTTAGTGCTTCAGTAGACAGGGCTCTATCTGTGAGCATGTGATGGCTGAGAGCTAAAAGCCTGAGTTTAAATTCGTAGATGCGTTTTGCATTGTAGAAGGTGGGGGGAAGACTGTGAAACTGAATCTTGATAGAATAGTTCTCAGAAAATATTTTGAAAACTGTCCTGCTTTAGACTATAATCTGTATCTTACCATTTTAAAATTTAGTCAAAACATCATTGAGCTGTTCTTTCTGAAGACAGCTGCAAATTCGTCTCATCTGGATTTAGTTTTCCTTCTGCATTAAAATATTTTTTTTTCCCTTTTGAACCTTGGAAGATGAATAAGATGTCCAGTTTTCCCAGGAAGAGCTTTGAAACAAAGTTTTTGAATTTTACCTTGTATTTCTTGTAAACGTGTCAGCTGCACCCAGCCACACTAGATGGAGGTGATACATGTGGACTTGAATACAAGTAATTTGCATATTTCTGTTTTCAAAGGAACACTGAAGTAGCAAGTAGGCCAGTTCATTTTAAATGTAATAGTCCTACTTTCTGTTTCTAGAAGTGGTGCCCCGTAATTAAGGCTTAGTTTTGTTGGCTTCAGATAGTCAGATTTATGTTGTTTCTTTCTTGCATGGTAGAGATGAAAGTGTAAAATCTTTCAGAAAATATGGAGAATGATTTAAAGCTTCTGAACTTTTATAGCAATATTCCATTGACAAAAGTGGCGTTAGGAAGATGGAACTTCTTTCTTAGAGAGCTTATATTTGGGGTTTCTACCTTTAGTTTCCAGTGTATGATATAAGATGATTCATGAAAGATGCACTTGTAAGAAATGCAGCAAGCCTGGTAATGAGGAAGGAAAATACTAAAGGGTTTGACTTGTTTAAGTGAGAAATACTAGACTTGGCATTTTTGCTGTCTCTTTATTGCTTCCTAGAGTACTATTAGTCTTTTATGTGCTGCTTTACAATATTCTTGAGCCCAGATCTAACTGCTTTCCATTAATATTACTAACACAGTGATTATCTAGGGCCTCTAAGAAATATCAGGTCTTGATAGTGAGAGACTTCTCATGTTTTGTTGCAAAGGTGGGAAAACAATTCCTGTTTTCCTATCTTTGTTTACATATACATAAAATGCATATACTGTATATATGTGTGTATATAATACATAAAATAGATGCTATTAGTATATAATGTATGCACATTGAACACAATTCCTTGAAAGCACCCAGTTGCATTTTATATTTTTAGTGGAAAACTTTTGTGGTGTGATCACTAAATAAAAGGTCTTTTGAAGTGGAATTTCTTCTTCCTCTGCCTGTTGAGGTTGTGTATTACCTGGAAAACGTGCAAAAACACCATAGCAATGAGTCTTGACAGCTGGTTTTGTCATTTAATTTGCAGCTTTTGGAGAGCGCAGTCTCTAACTAGATTCTCTTTGAAGGTACTGGAATGTCATACCAAACATAATAATCTGAGATACATAAATAATCTGACCAAAACTGTTCATTCTGATAGAAAACTGTTCATAAGTTCAAGTTACTTCATCTTGTTCTTGTTAAAAAAAAAAAAAAAGGTAGTGTGCAGGTAAGGGGCTCCACCTCCATGCATTCAGTTGGGCTGACAGCTGGTGCAGAATCTGTGAGGGAATTTGCAAGGTTTTAGCCATTGTTGGGTGAAATCTTACTTTGGTGTCAGAAGAAACATCACTGGCTTGTGTTCTGGTGTTAAATTTATGAGCTCCCCAGTTTACTGGAATGACTTAGAGAGTGTTTAAGCCTATGTGCCTCTACTTCCACAGCTTTACGTAGAAAAGTTAATTCAAAAGGTGCAATGTCATCAAAGACAAGTGGATTTCACCGAGGTTTTTAGATACTCTACACACTCTCCTGTGAAAAAGATTTCCTCTGTTGCATGAGTCAGATGCTTCTTGATAATAACTTACAAACTGGTTCATCTGCCATGGTGGTTTAGAACCACTCGGATTTTAGTGCTTCTTTTTGTTAGAAGTGAATCTGTGTTAACACAACAAAGCATTATTCCATCCTTCTGGAAGTACTTGTCTTGTTTGAAGATTGATTTCACAGTGCAAATGTGTGGTTGGTGGTGAGGACTGCCCTCAGCCCACTGAGCTGGGAGAGGAGGAACTGTTCATGCTGTTGTGCTTTGACAGGTACCATGGCACCTGGTGGGGACAGTTCAGTCTTCCTCTCTCCTTTACAGACCCAGCATATACAGGTGAATGTCGCGCTGTGTGGAGCAACATCATCTACTTCTCTCTCCCTTGTTGCGACCTAGGCCAATAAATTTTTTTAACTCTAGTGTTTGATTGCTATTCTAGGAAAAGGTCTTCTGGCAGACTGCTGGCAAGTGGCTAATTCACAAGTTTGAAGTGCCCTGTCAAGCTGGTAAAATGACAAACTCTTGCCAGCCTGTCTGTGTGAGTCCCCTTATGTTCTTAGACCATTGCAGCCTACATCAGGACTGTTGCTAATTTCACTGCTGACTCAAAAATACTAGGTGGTGAAAGGAATATTGTGTTTCAGATGCAAAGATGTGCTACTTTTTTGCTTTTGAAATTTTTTTTTTTAATATACCCCCTACCTCCTGCCCTGCGTCTTGGAGCCCTCTCATGAAGGCAGAGTGCAGAAGGAAAAGTCCTACTTAGGCTCTACTGATCATTTTCATTAACATCTGAACCTCATGAATCACAGAATCATAGAATATCCTGAATTTAAAGGGCCCCACAAGATTCATCAAGACTTAAGCCCTGGCCTTGCACAGGACATCCCGAAGAACTATACCATGTGCCTGAAAGCATTTTCCAGATGCTTCTTGAACTCTGTGAGGATTGGTGCTGTGACTACTTCCCTGGGGAGCCTGTTCTAGGGCCCAACCACCCTCTGGGTATAGAACCTTTTCCTAATAGCCAACCTCAACCTCTCCTGACACAACTTCAGGCCTTTCCCTTGGGCCCTATCACAGACAAGAGATGAGTGTCTGCTCCTCTGCTTCTCCTTATGAGGAAGCTGCAGACTGCAGTGAGGTCTCCCCTCAGTCTCCTCCAGGCTGAATAAGTTTGGGCTGTTCAGCCTGGAGAAGAGAAGGCTCTGGGGAATGCCTTACAGCACATTCTAGCATGTTAGCTGGGTTTACAAGTGCGCTGGAGAGGACTTTTCACGAAGGCATATAGTGATAGGACAAGAGAGAATGGCTTTAAAGTGGAGGAGGGCAGGTTTAGATTAGCTATTAGAAAGAAATTCTTTACTATGAGGGCGGTGAGACAATGGCATAAGTTGTCCGGAGGAGCTGTGAGTGCCCCTTTCCTACAAGTCCAGGTTGGATGGGGCTTTAAGCAACGAAATCTAGTGGAAGGTGTCCCATTGGGTTGGAACCAGATGATCATTAAATCCCTTCGAACCCAAACTATTAGGTAATTTAGGGGCTGAGGTTTAATGTAATAAACAGGAAAACTGGTGCATGGTCACTCATGGTAAAACTATTCTGAAACTGCTCTCTGAAAGTGTCAGCTGTAACTGTCTGCCTTTGAACCACCTGCAGGAAGCTAATGTTTTCTCAAGTTCATGTTGTTTTTGCTATTGTGGTTTGATTTGCTTCCATATTCTGAAATTTTACCTGCTGATGTAACTTAAAGCAGATTGTAGTCTGCTTAAATGCAGAAACTTGTGTCTTATGTTTTTGCAGAGAAAACCCTGCAAACAATCGAGTGGAATTGGTGTAAAACCCACAGAAATCCTGTCTTAATATTTATAAAGGATCTTTTCTTGCTGGCAGATGCTCCAGTATTGATTGAAAGATTGTAAATAATGACTGATTGCTGTTTTGCTTTTGAAAACTCATTGTAGCATGCAGGTATCCTAAACCACTGGTGCCACTTGAGAAGCCAGCAGAGGAGGTAGAGTCACCAGAGACGACCAGTGCTTTTGGTACAGTAAAAAAAACTCAAACAGAAGAGTGTATTTGCTGAGATGTGCACTGCATAAGGCCAGCAGGCTGCTGGTTTGACAGACTTCCCGCATGCTTGTTTTGATGCATTTGGCATGTATTGCTGCAAGAAATAAAACAGTTTCTGTTCGTGTTCATATAAGGCCTTCAGTCTCGAGATTTTCACTGATCCGCATCTTCAGGTACTTACTCTTAATTTGACCAAGGTATTCAAGCATAGGTCTTGTGGAAACTGCTGTACTGTACTATAGTTTCTAGTTAATACTTGACCAGAGATTTCAGACTATGAAACAACATTTTTTTGAAGCAGCTCCATGTCAGCTACCTTACGCTTTTTTCTCGGAAAGTGATGTGAATAAAATGACATGGTCCAAATATAATGCAGAAGTAATACTATTGTTGAAAAATATTATTTAGTTAGCTGCCTTTACCCTTTCCTGCAAAAGGTAAAATAAGATTGCTCCAATTAAAATTTGTTTTGTCTTTTGCATGTGTTTAAACATGCGATGAGTACAAAATAGGTATCATGCACAAATATCTTTTAAATTACAAATCAGAAAAAATATCCGAACCTTAAGCCAGTGTTCTTTAGCTGTGTCTTTTGTAAAATAGCACGTTTTAGAGCTAAAAGGCAAATTTGTCTCCCAATAACTCTCTTGTCCAGTACAAAGACTGCTTTTGATTTAGAACTTTTTAGGGAAGATCACTTGAAATGCAGCTTTTACTTAGAGTGCAACTTAAACCTTTGAGAGTGATTCAAAACATTTAGATCTCCCTGCAACAGGCATGAATGAAATAGATCATGTTTATTCTGTGAACACAGAAGTTCCAGTGTGTAACCTCAATTAAAAGAAAAGGAAGTCTTCCAGTTTCTCTAAGAAAGAAATTACTTAAAGCTGACTCATTCAGCTGAAAACTCTTAGCTGTAGTCAGCCTTATTTATTATTTAATCAGTCCAAATATGAAACTACAGAGGCACTGGTGTCTCCAGAAAAAAAATCCTTTTTAAAAACAACAAGTAAATGGAAAAATAAGATAAGTATATCATGCAAGCAAAGTACTTAAAGAAGCTGTCTTGGGTCCCTGTGCTATTGTTTAGATTTTTCTACAAAAACGGCTCATTTTGGGGAAAGCTGGACATGAATATGTGAGCTGCCTTTTGCCCCCCTTCTACTTTATCTCTAAATTAGCATGGTGATATTTCAAATATCTGAAAGCATGCTTGTTTGTTTCTGTTTTGTTGCTCTGTGTGAGAACTTCCTTTAACAGTGAATGAGCCCCTTGGAATTTTTGGTATATGACTAACCCATGCCTGAAACACATGCTTCCTCTGAAACATGGGGAGCATTTTAAGGCAAAGCCCACAAAATACTTTTTTCAACCCAGTAGAGTGCATGTTTCATTCAAAACTGTGGAATATAAAACCATAGGGTTTTTTTCCCAGTGTTCATTTACTTAGGATTCTTAGGTATTTATATGTTAATTGTTAATAAAATGCCCTCCATAGCAGTCATAATACATAGTGATACTTGCTATCTGATCATAGTATCATAGTGATACTAGCTATACTGCTACACTTTTTTTAAAATCACATTATTTTCTCTAGATAATAAAAAGGGGAAATAGGAACATATTTAAGACTCTGTATTTTGAGATGGATCATATTCTGTATCAACTCTCCTATTGGCTTAAAGCAGTCATAAGAAGCAGGTGGTTTGTTTTATTATCTCCTACTGTATCTAGGGTTAAAACCTTTCCTCAATGTTCTTAAATACTTCATGGCTTTTAGGCATTTCCAGAATTAAAACATGCCTTTACTGTTTGGCAGTGATCCTGGTATAAGGCTCCTGCATGACATGGGGGAAGGACACAGCTTTGAAAAATCTTTCTAATTTCAGGAAAAATTGAAAAGTTTGAGAGAAAAAGTTTTCTGTGGTGAGACCATCTTCAACTGAGAGGAGCCAGATACAGGATCCGCAGTGGCCCAGCCTTAGGTTTCCAAAGCTCATTTCTTGGAGATAGTCTGGGACCTGTTGTCTGGGCATCAGCACTTCTTTCAAAACATTTTGGGAAGCCTTGAGGCAGGTTTAGGAGGAGACAGTCCCTGATATGTGATTCTTGTCTGTGCCATGGACAGAGGTCTGTGCTTTGGGTTGTGTTGTCGTATGTAAAGTTGTATTGCCACAAAGCTCAGGTCCAAATGCTTACTGGGAGCCAACAAGTAACTGCTGCACTTTGACCTGCTACATTTTTCTTTTAAGCATTATCAGTTTCTGGTTATTGTGCTGTTAGAGTAACTTTTTTCCCATGGCTTTTAATTATTTGCACTTGATAGCATTTGACTTTGTGCAGTGATCTATCCCTTAGTGCTGGCAGGTTTGCTGTAATTTATCTTACACTAAGAGTGTGAATCATCGGTCTCCATGAGGATATTATCCCATCTTTCATAACAATCTGAATTGGTAGAAATTGTGTTTTATTGGCTTTATTTAATTTTATGGAAGACTAGAGAAAAACATGCATGGAACAAACCAATTTTTTTAGCCAGCTGCTCTTTCAAATACCATCAACTTGTATTTTCAGATTACAGATAACCTTTTGATCCAGCTGTTTCTTTGCTTCAATTCTGGCAACAGGGTGATTTTCACAAAGTGCAGTGGTGTTAGAAATGTAAAATTAACTGTTTTGCTCAAGATTAAGAGATGTAAGAATTTCTAGCTAGATTCACAGCCTTCTTGCCTAATAAAGTATTTTGCCATAAAGAAGGGTTGGGAGAACAGCTTGAAATCCACCGCTTCTTCCCCAATTTTATTACCTACTTATATTATTTTACGGAGTAAAGTAAATAAAAGTAAATAGGTAGCTGCAAAAGTGACAGTGCTGTTATAAATAATCAGCCTGGTGACCTTTTCCTCTTGCAAATATCCGACAGATGACTTCTGATTCAGTGTCCCTCTCTCTCAGCAGAAGAAATGTACTAAATGTGCAGTTGAATTCTGATAAATCACAAATGGCCCAGGTTGAAAAAGACTGTTCCCATTGGGAATTATATGTGACCTCATATAAGTTTTTTTACTCATTTACTGGATCTGGTTTATAAAAAAAAAAAAACTTTGGATTTGTAAAGTTTTCACTGTTGGATTACATCTCAGGGTTGGATGCTAGGAACCTATTGCATCTACCTCATTTCCATGCTCATATCAGTTTTTGCAGTTGCACACTAATATGACTGAGTTTTACTGTGATTTATATCTGACCCTGTGTTAAAAGCTCAGTTTAAAAAAAAAAAGCTCGCTTTAATTACCTTTTCCCAGCCATGGAGGAAAGCCATTCTCCTGGGTTTCCCACAGTGGGTGAGAGCAGGCCTGCATGAGCTGTGGATGAGGTGATGTGTTGTAGATGTGACTTGGCCATATGGATGTGGATTTAATGCTGGCTTCACCTGTGTTGTTGTAAAGAGTGTTCTGTTCTTTCCCTGCCCCCAAAGCCTCTGGATATGGAAGTCTCAATTCTGCTTCCCATGCTAGCACTGCTGTTTTTCTCTGGACCTGGCTGTGTACCTGACTAAGAACAAGTGCCAGAATAAAGGAGAAGTCCCAAGCGCAGGATCAGGAGGGAATTTAGGAACAGGAGAAGTATCAAATCACCCCTTGCAGTAACAACATGACTTTAGATCACTTCAAGGTGCAGTTTTGTATTTGACCTAAGGTTCTGTCTTTCTGTTTTCTCATGGGAAGTGTCAGAAGGGTTTTTGTGCCTCAGGCAGGCCTGTTCCAGGATCTCTGTGTCGCTAACAGCACGCAGTGACTTGCACTAGTGAGCAGTACTGGCTTGATCTCCCAGATTACCTTTGCAGTTTTGTCAACTACTTGCAATTATATTTTTTACCTCAACATTTGTCTTGTGACTGGGAAGGGAGCTGTCTCTCCTCTCCTTCCTCTGTCTCTCTATTCAGGATTATTCATTGTGGTCTGAGTGGCTGCCCCCCCACATCACACAGTACTTTGCTTCAGCACTGCAAAAGGCAACCTCAGCCTGAATCCATCCCCTTCCTTGCTGCTGGAAAAGGGGCCATGTAAACATTGCACAGATTTTGGAGAAGCGGAGGGAGGAGAGACTGAGGGAGGGAAGGATGCTGGAGGCACACTGTGATCAGTCTCCATCGCACAGTGTGAAAAACTATAGGGGAGCATAGTTCATTAAGATCTCCAGTAAATAGTGGCATTGCAGGTATGTCACTGATGCAGGCAGTGCCACAGCATACTTTCTGTTGCCAGGGGGAGAAGTGTTAAATACATTAGATTACATATTTCCTCCCCTGTTGAAAATAAAACAGGCTTATGCGTGCAGAAAACTTTGAGCTGAGGATTTGCGTTCGTACTTCACTAATTCTCAAGCTGATTAGGAGAACTGGAGGTGAAGGATGTAATTTCAGCATTCACAGGAGTCTGCTGCCTGCTTACAGTGGAGCTGTGACAAAAGAACAGGTTAAAAAAATCTTGTCAGTGGAAAAGGGAAAGTGTGTAAAGTTGAAAACAAAACTGTCCTAAGTAGCAGAACTGTGTGTTTCATAAACTGGCATTGTCAAGTTTCTGGGAAAGTTAAGAAGCATTGGGATTAAATAGATGGACCAGATGTGCAGCTCTTCATAGAGCAGAGGTCCTGAAGCAGCTTTAGAGGGAGTATGTGCACAGCTGGCACTTGCAGGGCTGTGACGGGAACCGAAGCTTGTGTTGGCTCTGCAGCTGGAAGCTGCAGGGATGCACTTGCAACTGAATCCTCCTGAGAGAGGCCTCGTGCTTGCCAGAGGCTGGAGAAACACTGACCAGGAGAAGGATGTTCCTTTTTTTTTGTTTTGCAGAATAAAGGCAATGGCTTGAAAGAATTAAAATTGAGCTTAGTCAGAACTGTTCACTTTGAGGAAGAATAGAGCAGAGTAGCCTTTGTCTTCTGCTTCTCCTTATTTTATTTACAAAACCAGCAATCTTAGTATTTCAGATAATTTTTGTGAACAGAGTGAATTTTTTATTAGAACTTAAAATTCACGTGCAGAATAAATTTTTACATAACGCAGCTGCATAACAGCGCAGTAGATATTCCATATTCTTATAACATAAAAGCCAAAAGAAAATATTTTAAGGTAAAGTTGCATGTGAAGTGATTTTATCTGTTTTTATATTGTAATCCTTCAGCTGTTTGCCAGAGAAAACTCACTGTAGCTTGAATTTGATCATGCAGGGAGTCAAATGGGGGAGTAGGACTAATTTCACAAATGAGGCTTTGCTAAGTTAAATGGGGAAGGGAAGGGGGTATCAAAGTGATGAGTCTACTGCACTACCTCTAGCAGCAGGTGAAGAGTTAAGAATAGCTTCATTGCTGCTGCATTCTGTATTCATTAGGCATTTATAGAAAGAGGCACAAATTATTTGAGTGTAATTTATGGCTGGAACTTAAATTATCAGTGGTTTCTTATGGAGTTCCTTTTGCTGACAGGATTGAATAGATTCTTAAGGACTTCAAGGCACCTCATACTTTTGTCTTTAATGCCCCAATGCAATGAAAAATTAGAAGGAATGTCATTACCCTTAGTATGAGTCTGTAACAAAATGTCTGATGATCATTCAGTTTATCTGTCCTCTCTGTCTCTCTTATTTTGGGTAGCTGTATTAAGTCTGAGACAGATGAAAAGCAATAAACTCTACATGCATTTAAAATTATTTCAGACAGAAGCTTATTTCTGCAGTCGTACTTGCTTCCAAGGTCGTCCTGAGGCAGGGAATGAAACTTTCTGCTTACAAGAAGGCTGGTACTTATTGGTGTGTGATTTAATAGCAGTTTTTCTTCAGGTCTCTGGAAAGACTGTAGTCGAGTTCTCTTAAAGGAAAAGAATAATCCCACCAAACACATTCAATGTGCCAGTCCCCTGCCTGGTGCTCGTGCACTGCTGCAGCTGTGGGCTGTGGGAAGGGTTGTTGCTGTCTGAGTACAGGTGCTGCTGGTACCAAGGGCTGTGGGAAGCACGGCCCTTGCTGTTGCCCGAGGCACGAGCCCCCTGTGTTGTTAATACTCTCAGTTTTGTGCCAGGGCAGTGTCAGGGAGTGTCCTGGTTCCCCTGGGTTCTGCACCGGCTGTTGTCAGTGAGCTGTCTCCTCTAAGGGGTTCTGCTGCTGGCTGCAGGTACCGGACCCGGGCCTGAAAGCCAATGCTGCTCTCTGTTCTTAAAACCATTTTCCCACTCGCTTTCTTTCCTGGGGAAACAAGTATAGTTTTGTGCAGGAGGGGAAAGGGTGAGAGGAGGGGCAGGAATAAACAAGTTTGTCTCTCGCCAGCTTCTCAGATTTCTTGTTAAAACAGGGCCTGGGGGAACATAAATGAATAAAGGATGTTATAATTCTACATACAACTCCGTAGATATTTTATGAGCTCTCATTTTTAGACATCAGTGATGCCTAACACAACTCTGTTTAAAGGTGTTCAAAGTCCTCTAATAGATCAGATGTTTGATTGTGCACAGAATACTGATAATTTTTGTTAACAAATCTTCGGTGGTGTCCCACAGAATTGCTTTGCTTGTCCTTTTACAGGAATGTGTTACACCCTGTTAATACGCAGATACCACGGTCTTGTTTCCAGTTCAGCACTGTTGCTGTACTGCTGCTCTGCTCAACTGCAAACCCATGAAATGATGGATGGATCCCTGCCTCGAACGAGAGGGGCCCAAGAAAATCAGTGCTGGCAGAGAAATGCCAAAAACGTCACCTTACTGAAACAGTTAAATGAATATATTGGGATGAAATTAATTCTGCTCTGTTAGTCAGAAGGACTCATCCAGTCTTTTTCCAAATCTAGTGGAGACATTGTTAATATTCCCAGGGGAAGATTCATTCATCCAAAGATGGAAGAGTTTGCTATGCCACTGGGAGGTGTCCCTCCTGTAGCTTCCGGGAACTCCCTGCAGTCCTCAAGCATTGAAATGGAGAGGATGAGGAGGGAAGGCAGAGCCAACCTGCTCTTGGGAGGACGAGTATTTGGTTTTTTGAGGCAGAGAATTTTAACTCTGAAGATGGTTCTGTCCAGTCAGGGAATTGCTATAGCAAGTTGATTTCTTGGCAACTCTCAAGTACCTTCTTATTCTTTATTTTTTTCATTAAATAATAATACAACTGTTTACTTGTGGAACACAGATCAGAATACCTCATTATTGTTCTTGTTTGCTCTCCTGTCAGTGTTACTATGTTGCTGGCACTTTTATACAAACACTTCAGCTGTTTTTCCGTCATTTTTCATTTCTCTCTGAAGGAGACAGCTCCAACTCTGTACTTCTATCCTTATGCTGCATCTCTATTACAAGCTGCAAGTCCTTTCTGTGTTGTCATCATTTTAGCTGGTTAACCCCCTTGAATCCTGAGGCAAGCATCTTACTTCTAATTTGTTTTTCCAGCTGTGGTTTGAGACCATTTTAAGCAAACCACTGCAAATACTATTTTGGCATGAATTTACTTGAGTGGGAATGCTTACCTTTACATTTATTAGGCACTGATAGAGATCAGGATTAGATCAGGGATAAAACCCTCTTAATGATGAGGACAGTGATTTGTGCCTCTGGAGACCTGTTTGCATTTTATGCTTTCTCCTAGATTTCCAGTCGGGGTTTCCACCTTAGGTCTCTCTGTTTCATCAAACATCTTTAAAAAGGTATGAATACTGTGTCACATTTTTGGAAGGGATTATAGGCTGAGTGTATTTTATACTCACTACAGGGGATCACAGGAGTGACTTAAGCCTGAAGTCACTACTGGGGTTTGTTCTGAAGGGAATTGATTGGCCAGGGAGCACACTGCATTCTTGCAAAGCTTGTTCAGATCTTTGTCCAGCAGATGGAACAAAAGTTTCAAATAAAGCTGATAATCTCCTGCTACTTCAGGGTTTTTCAGGGAGGATGGTGCAACATGATCACTGTGTAATTCTCTACAGTGTTACAGGGAATATTAAAAAAATACTATGCTATTTGTATTTATGCAGAGTATAATTTGTATTTTTCCAGAGTAGTAGAGAAATTTTCTATCACCTCCTCAGTGTATTTGTACCAGAGCTTTGCCCAGCTTTCCCTCTGCTGGGCATGTGACTGAAGGCGCTGACAGCCAGGTTTATATTTAGCACTGCACGAGTCAGCATCCTTTCATGCCTTAATTGCTGTAGTAACAGGAAACCGTTTGTGAGTTATAACAAATAATGCAGAATTTTTCTTTGCTGTCAACTCATGGATTGTTGTTTCCCCATCTGGAATATTAAGGGAACCCAACTGAAGATCAATGGGACAAGGTTTTTCAGTTTTGCTAGATTGCGGTTTTGGTGAAAACGTTGAGGAAGAGCAGAGGAGGAACAAAGGACAATGAGGAGGTGTCTTATGAGCTTATTCCATGAATGAACTCATACATCAGAGTCAGAATCTGCTTTTGAGGATCCACCTCTGAACAAAGCAATAGCGCATCTCATTTTTAGGCTCCAATCCAGAATTTTGGGGGTAAAGATCGTCTCGTGAACTCACATGAAAAGGAATACCTCTTTTTAGTAGACACAGCAACTGCTCTGATTTCTTGTTCTGTGCTAGTGGTGCTTTTTCTGTTTCAGCGATGTGTATCTGAATGATTTGCTGAAATTATCTGGACAGGCTTTTTGGAGGAAACAGATTGATGAATTCAAGACAAAACCCTCTGTAACTTCCAGATTAGATGCCTTCGGAGCCTAAAATGATGTTATAATAAATCTAGATTAATAATATTTTTTATGTTCCTCTTCCTTCTTGATATTCGTTGTTAATAATTAATTTAAACAATTCAGTCACTATTTAAAAATCTATAAAACACTGCTCATATTTTTGTCTCAGATTTAACTACACTCAGCAGTAGCAAGTATTTTCCTAGGGTAGCTCTGGCAGTTGTACCTGCATTCAGTGTTAGTGTTTCCTGCCCCTGAGTGACAGTAACAGATTCAGCTATAAAATTTTATGGTGGTGTTAGCTGCAATTCAAAGAAAACATAATACATGCCTTTAGGCTTGCAAGTTCTCTTGTATGCTAGTTCTTAAAAAATTGGTAATTCAGAAACTGGTGATGACAACTTGCTAGGTTTTGGTTGGGTTTTTTTTTTATTAAAGGCACTCCCATTACCTGTTAGTTGTGGTTAGCTTGTCAGTTAAGAATAATAGTTCTAAAACTAAATTGCAAGTACTTGGCTACAATTGGCAGAGTGACTTTAACTTGCTCGATTTGGGCCAAGTTGTGGATGACGGTATTATTTATGTTGATGGTTTTGTATTTCACTCCTTCACCTCTGTGCTCCCCCCAAGTTCTAACTATTTTTTTTTTAGTTAGAAAGAAAGATGATACTATAAATTTAAAAAAATATTAAGAACAGATTTAAGAAGCAGTAAATGTTTTTCTGCTTCCCAGACTTTACTAATTCAGGGCTTGTGACATGTATTGCACTTGAACCTTGGTTTATAACCTCATTTATGGTAATGAATGTCAGTTAGAAAATAGCAGTATTCCTCACTCCACCATTTCATTTTATTCCTTGTGCAATAAGATGAATTCTGTGTCTTATTGAGCACTGTGGCACAGGATGAGCTGGTGAATGGCCATCATGAAATGCAATTCTGGAGTACTTAAGAGTTGTTTTCTTTTCCTCGAGACATTTAAACTCTGAATTGTTTGATTCTGACTGAACTGAGCTCTTTAAAGAGGGTTTTGAAATTTGGATTTTTGTTTTCCCTCTGGTAAAACAAGCAAAGGGCACATTTCCTTTGCTGTACTCTCTGAATATTTTTATTCTTGTTTTTTGCTGAGTCTTGAAAATTCAAATAGTCAGAACAACTTCCTATGTATAAGTACCCTATTCTGAAATATATTTTGCTATCTAGAGTTTTAAAAAATTGGTTTAAAGATTTTTTTTTGGCTCTCAGTGCTTTCATATCTTGCAGAGTTTTAAAGTATGCTATGCTTTAAAGAGATGGTCTTGGAAGTGATTCTGTGAAAACGTTTTTGGCTTTCCGGCCACAGTGGTTGGAGGTTTTTTTCTGCTATAATTTTTTTTCCTTCCCCTTGTCCCAGCTTTAAACTAATCTTTGGCCTCTGCAAGCAGAGCTGAGCTGCACCAGCCTTTTCCCTGCAGCAGGCAGTGCTCTGTACCTGGCAGAGGTAGAGCATCAGTTTTCAGGGAAGTCTCCTTTGTGCTTTAAAGCCTTGTTTTGGTGCTCCGTAGGGGACAGCTTTTCCCATGAGCCTGGTCCTGCAGTTACAATATGAGCAGGTCCTGAGCCCCCTGGTCAGACATCGCCCTGCTGTGTGCTGGGGTGGGATGAGATGCTCTCTGAGCCTCTGTCCTGGCTCAGGCAGAGAGGGAGCTTCCCTGTCCGGTGTGTGCAGGGTTCACCAGCACCAGTTATCTGAACTTCATCTGGCAGACTTGTCCAATCCCTGTCTCATTAATATCTGTAATCACAGATTTTTTTCACAGATTAATTTTTATCTTAATGATGAGGGAAGCTGTAAGCTAGGCATGCTTCCAGATGAGTTTACAAGACTCCCTTTTATAAAAGAAAGTTCTTGCATGTGCGGCAGGAGGACCTGTTACTGACATGAGCTCCGTGTGGCCAATCAGGAGCAGTCCGGTCTCTAGAACATGATGCCACCATGCTGTCTCTAGTGACCTCTCTTGCAACTTCTGCCCTGATAGAATTGAAGTACTGCTTCATAAAATGCCTATTTAGCAGGAATCACACGCTACTGAAACAGATTATGTCAATTATTAAGTAATTTTTGCTTATATTTGATCCACTGGTATTTGCCTCTATCTTGCACTAACTTGTCTTTCCTCTAACCTTAAAGTAGTGTCTCCCAGCCTCCCTTCTTTTAGAAACATCCCAAGGTAGTCCTTGATGTATGTTCTGAAGGACAAGTTTATGTTCTTTTTAGTTATTGTGACTTGGAACTCCCATTATTCCTAGACATAACACATTTTTATTTCTTTTTCCAAACACTCTTAATTCTTCCTTTTGGTACTAAGTTTCTAAAATCAATTACGTACTGGGTTTTTTTAGCTTTTTTTAATAGCTGCCTAGCTAGACTGAATAGAATGCAATTATGTAGACTGACAGGTGCTATCAAACTCAAAACATTTGTAGTTAAATCCAGAGAACTGATGTTCTAGAGCATTGTAGTTATTTTGTGACAAGCTGAATAGTCTTTTGTATTCTGTATTGCTTATCTGTATTTCCAAAATAGATGGAAATTATCTAACATAACTGGCTGTCATAACCAGGGAAAGCTATGAAAAGATGTCTTCCTCAGAAGTAGAGTGTTTCCTGGAAATTTGTTGTTACGGTTTCTTACCACAAAATCCTTGTATATGGAGACCTAGATCTAAAGACTAGATGGCACTGCAGCAGGGATGGTTCCAGTGGCAGTGCCACAGGAAGCCCAGGAACCACAGCGGTTGGTGTGATGGCTTCCCATCAGAGCAGAAAGCCATGGAGGGCAGCACTCTGTGACCTCCTGTGCTTGTGTTTGGTTTTGGGTTTTTATTCTCTCGCTGGCACTCAGCAGGATGGAGCAAATGAGCTTAGGGAGGGAAGCTTCATCAGGAATGTGAGGGTGTTGACTTAGGTTGCTTGGCCACCCTCAGGGCGTCCGGAGCTTTAGGAAACAGTGGCCTCAGCTACTCTCTTTGTTTCAAGGTGACTCTGATTTTCCCCAGTATTGTCGGAATTTACTGTCTGTGAGAAAAGCTGCCCAAAGAGCAGTACTGGTGTATATAGATAGTTCTTTCTTTGTCTATGCTGCTGTAAAAGATTTGCTTAACCTGTGAGGACAGAAGGAGACCATATGAAAATGCGTCCCATCCCCAATCCCATCCTTTCTGAACACAAGCCGAAAATTTTGGTCTGACATATTCTTGCTGTCAATACTCGAGACTTCAGAAGATTGACTCTCACAGGGCTCCCCTCTGTTTACCATGTTACTCTTCCAGTCTAAGCTTTGAATCTGTGAATTCCTTGGAATTTTCTAGGGGAAAGCAAAATAATGCTTATTTCTGTAGTATTTGGGCTATACTTGTTCCATTTGCGTGATGAGTACAACTGGTGTTTGCAGAGCTTAGATAGTGTTTACATGGGGCAGAGGGAGGAAGCACCTCTTCAGTAACTGCTATAGCTTGAAAGTTGTTAAAAGACCTTCAATTAATGAAATTATTTTGGAAGTCAGTGTCCTGGTTGGCTGAATACTGGTGTTATGATCTCACTCTTTTCCTCAAGGCTACTTTAAATGAATATTTTACTTTCTTCTTTACAATAGCATTGAATATAAGACTCACTTGGATGCCAGAATATTCACTCTAGTCTGCACTGCTCAGATATTTGCTCAAATGAATCACAGTCTGTGTTTGCAGCATTGTCTTTCTATGTACTTGGCTTCCCCAAGTAAAATTTGAATACTTGAGTGTTGTAGGTTTCGTGTTTTACCATTTCTAACCTTTTTCTGTAGACTTTACCTCAGCAGAAGTATGGAAGCAACTTGTCAAAATCTCAGGGTTCATAATATTGGAAAATATTGCGGGAATGACTTTTCCTGCTTTAAGAAGGAGGTCTTATGCTCAGTATGGACATGAAAAAATACACAAAATGAGAAACCTAAAAAAGTAGCTAGGTTTCTTCCCCTTGCTGCTGTTAAGTGAGTAACTTGCTGCTGCATTCTGCACAGCATCTCTAGTCATGACTGCATCGGTTTTGTGCGCAGAAAGTACTCTGTCAGGTTCAGGAGTGATGTCCTGGTCCTTGCAAACTCTTAGTGATTTGAGTCCGGGATACCTGCAGCCTGCACCAAATGACCAAACTTTATCTGCTGTTACCGAAATCAGTGGTCTCTCTTTTTCTTTTATTCTTATATTGCTGTGAAAAGATGCCTTTTGTGAGAATATAAATGGTAGGATTTCTATTTGCAGACTCTCTGTGGAGGAAAGAAGATTGTCTGCTGCATGTTTAAAGGACCTCTAAAAATTATTAACATACAATTGTCTCTAGAAGATTTGATTTTTCTAATTTTAGTGTGTTTTTGTAAATTTCAAAAGAAGATGGCTGTTGGACTGCTTCTGAAGTATGCTGTTACTTTGCATAATCACTTATAACTTACACCAGTTAAAGCTTGTAATATTCTAAGACTTTTTGGCTTTAATACCATGTTTTCTTTTGTAAAAATAATAAAAAGATAGGTGTGAAGTATTTTTCTTTTCTATTTGAAAGCTGTTAAATAACATAACTGCTTTTTTGCCTGCTAGTAATTTGATAAAGACTTTGTAATAAACCAAATGTGTGATGAAGCAGCTAACTTTCTCATTTCATTTTGACTTCTCTAGAGAAGCTGGAGGTTGCACCACCATCTCCAGGACAACTGAGACATGGTAAAAAAAGAATGTTTGTTGAATGTGGTTCAATATTTGTGCAGTCTCTCTTTGAATTGGCATCATCGTTGTTCTACAAGTGCCAGTCTGTCCTCATCCCTGTTGTATGGAGTAAGAGAAAACCAAAGCAAGCACCAACACTCACCCTGCTGCCTTTGTTTCATAACACCTCGGCTGAAGAATGTGCAGCACTTAGTGAAAGTAGGACAGAAAGCCCAAATGAGAGCACGCTGTTCAAAGCCAGCAGCAAACATTGTTTTTCTAAGCCAAGCAGTGTTGATGCTGCAGTACCTTGTGGAGGTTTTGTGTTTTAAAAGGACTGAGAAGTGGTATAAAATTGCAGAGAAACTGGAAACAGATTGTGTATTTATAATACCATGATGATTCAAATTCTGATTTAGTTTCCAAATTAGTGTATTTTTGTGATTTTATACTCTCCAGTGGGCAAATTTATTTAGGCAAACATTTTCCTTTTCTAAGTATCTACTTATTCTAATTTGGGGGTTTTTTTTCCCCTTTGTCCCTGGGATTCTGTTTGCTCCATGAATTCCAAAATTCTGTCCATTTCACTAAGAATTTGAGCTCCCTTTTTAGCTCCAGAATTTGGTACACACATTTTGAAAATACTGGGCATACCTGTGTGCTTTTTTTGTTATTTATGTTTTGGTGGGCTTGCCTTGTGATAGTTTAAAAAAAAATTTGAAAGTTTCATACATTTTGTGCTCTAGTCTTTTACCTGTGCAGTTTGGAAGATAGGTGTATTCTCACAAAGTAGTTGCAGCTGTCCATGTTCTAGTACCTAAGCATGAAAGATCTTGACTGTGGCTTTGGTTTTTTGTGTGGTCATGGATTCATACTGTCTGCAGGAAGGAAACCCAAAAGGTACTGGTACCAGTTTCTTTTCACATGACTGTGAGGTTCAGGTACTCTTCTTTCTTTCCTCTTCCTAGGTTTGCATCTCTTTAAGTTTATAAAATGTAGGAATTATAGTCCAATCTGAAGTAAAAAAAACCCCCAAACTCCAACCAAATCCAAGCTGCATATTTGCTGCATTATAAATGTTAAAGAAAATGAAAATTTACAACTTTCAGCTGTATTTTTGTCATGTAGTGTGTCCTCGAGCTGTGTTTAGCCTTATGAAGTGAGTACCTTGAAACTCAGCTGAAGGGAACGCTGTGCAAATTCAATCCCACACCCATCAAAAGCTTACAAGCTAAAATCTGAGAGAGGAAATGAAGCAGAACAAAAAGGAATGATAGAGTAGCACTGTGCTCATTCTTAGAAATTACTCACACCAGTGTGTTCCAAGCTTCTGCAACAGAAAATATTTTCAAAAAGTATTTAATGGGTTTCAGAAGTAAAAAAAGAAGAAAATGCATGAAACAAAAGGTGGAACTTGATTTCTTAAGCAACGTATTAAGGAGCAGCTACAAGTCTAACTTGCTCTGAGGACAGTGCACAAACAAAATCAAGACACAGAAGTTTTGGTTGAAATAGTGAGATAATTAACAGTATATGACACTAGTGAAAACCACCTTAGCATTTGCAGATTTGGCTGAAGGAGTTTTGACAAGAATTGTCTAGCTCCAGAAAATGCTTTTAAAATATGAATTTTTAGGAATGTGTGAAGAAGATGGAGCTCTTGCACAGGAGTAGCCAGGGACTTGCAGAGAAAGGGCCTTTATTTCAAGCAAGAGAAGAATGCAGGGAGTCTGGTGAGACAGTTTGGTGATCTTCAGTTATACTGCAACATCATTGGAAGGTCTGTAAATAATACCAGAGTTTGTATAGTTTTAAATATTTCTCTTGTGCACTAGTAGGCTTCCACCTGAAATTGTACAGATATTTGCAGAGTCAGTTGTTTAGCTGGTTCTTCACAAGCCATTGGTAACATTTCTGTGTAGCAAAGGGTTTTACCACACCTGCCAGAAACAAAAAGGTCACCAGTAGAATTAGTAGGAAATTAATTTTGTATATGTTGCCTTTGTTTCTCTTAAAACCAGTATTAGACATTTCAGTTGTTCCTGTGCACTAGTTAACTCTCTTATAAATATTTATTTTCTCTTTGTTACTTATTTCTTTTAGTGTTCTTCCACAATGCATTACCTTTTGTAGGGTTTGGATTTTTGGATAACGCAATTATGATTGCTGCGGTAAGTTCATTGTTTAATTCCTTGATCAAGTCTGTAAGAGTCAAGAGATTTTCAAGTATTTTTCAAGAGAACAGAATAGACTGGCCTGTGAGGTCTAGTCTAGAAGGTCCCCCTGCTCAGGACCTTCTCGGGGTCTCTAGTCTAACTCCCTGCCCAAAGCAGAACTGGCTGTAAGATGAGACCAAGTTGTTCATGGTTTTATCCTGTGGGACTTGAGAAATCCAAGGGCAGCCTGTCTGAGCAACTTGTTCCAAGGCTCAGTTGTCCTCACGGTGGAACATGTTTTGCTATATCCAACTGGAACGCGTCTTGTTTTAGTTTGTGCACGTTGTCTCTCATCTTTGGACCATGTACTGCTGTTTCATAGTGCAGTCCATGTGGTTTTGTTTCTTCAGCTGAAAACATGAGGAGCTGTGATACTGTGTTTTATTTGTTTGCTCAGTACTTGTAGAAGATTTCGTTCAGAGCTGTACATTCAGCTAAGAATTGCAGTGGGGAAGATGGTGTGCAGGGATAGGGGTTGCAGGTTTGTCCACCAGCTGCCTGCTACAGGAGTCTGAAATGTTAAAAGACTTTCAGAAGTAGGCTCTGAGAGGGAAATATATATGCCAGGAAGATAGGATCTGCATGATCTAATAGAAGCAATGTCCATTTATCCTTTCACTTTTAACATAGACAAGCAGTAAGCAATACTTCTGTCAGTTGTATCACTATAATTTATTTTAACTCCAAATCCCTCAAATAATGAGAAAACTGTTTATTTTTCAGGGAACCCAAATAGAATTGTCAATTGGAGTTGTCTTAGGAATTTCAACTATGGCAGGCAAGTATTAAAAATGCAGCACATTTAGACTAATATGGCACATTCCTATATTTTAGGCTGAAAGTAGCACACAGGGCTGGAAATGGCTCTTTCTCAGTCTTGCAGCTGCCTTTCCTAATAAAGAAACAACCTCTGGGTGAAGCAAGGACATATTCCATTTGCAGAAATGGAATTTCAGTTAAAATAGCTTTTGAAATGCTTGTTGTTGGTTTCAACCTAATAATTCAAATCCTGGGTCAGTTGGGAAAGTATATTTGCATTTCTGTAATGGAACTGCTTTAAATTTCCCAGGGCCCAGTACTGATGTATGTGGACATATGTATTTGTACATCGCTGTTTGCTTGCAGTGCTAAGTGGAGATCAGTGTTGATGTCTTTCTACTGCAGTTCTTGGTGGCTCCTCTGCCTTGGTGAGATACCACAGGACGGCCAAGCAGCCACCCTGCTCCTGCACGGGGCCAAAACTGATAAGCTCTGCTCGACAGCTTTGGTGCCTCTGCAGTGTCAGAGGGTACAAAGTTGCCCATGGATCCACCAGCTGCAGGTGCAGCATTGCTCAAAAGCACACGGAGGGAGAGCTTAACTGAAAATGTTACAGCACAGCGAGCTAAAGATTTAGAAATTTGCAGTCCTTGGTTCAATGTGAGACAGTCACAGGCAAGCTTATCTCAGTAAGGCCTGCTGTGAAATCATGTAATTTGTGTGTAACTTTGTTCACTTGTGTACAGTATTTCTCCTTAAATCGACATGGTTCATGGATATGTTGACATTGTTTATCAAAGCTGCATACTTGAGTGGCAGCTCTATTTCCAGTGCTCCTGTGCCTCTTCAGGCACTGGAAGGCTTTGCTTGGTGTCCAGCATTGGCATGGAGCTGGCAAGCATGCACAGCTGTTCTTAACTCTGATCTCAAAACTTATGTTGATTTCCAGGTGTTAGTGTTGTCTTTTTGTATTTGTCAAGTTTTCTTCATGTAAATTCAGAAAAATACTTGCACCTCCTATTAATTTTAGTCTGCTGCTGTTATTAAACTAATAAGGTCAGAATAAAAACGCTATAATAAAAGGAACTTGGTTCTAGTCTTTAATTCTATGTAAACTGATAATAAGCAAGGGTCACTGGGGGGTGGCAGCTGGTTGGTTTTGTTCATAACTAAAATAATGCCTTTTTCTCTTCTCTCTTCCTCCCTCCAGCTGCAGCTTTGGGAAACCTTGTTTCAGATTTAGCTGGACTGGGGTATGTTATGAGCTTGTATTAAGAATATTAAGTGCATTAATTGAGATGCAAAGTGGGAAAATATTTTTTTTGTAATATAATATAGCTCTGCCTAGTATACCTTCTCAGATTGTTATCCCTAGATCTGAAGAGATTTTCTTCTCCTGAGCTAAAACAATATCTTGGCAATGTCTTCAGGTCTAGGCATACCTATTATTTCTGATAAAAACAGATACAGCCTATTTTAGTTTATAAAGGAAATTTCTGCATAACTGCTGAAAGTAGTTTGTTATGCCTGTTTTCCCCACTTTTTCTCTGTTTTGTTTTCTGCAAATTACAAGGCTTACCACTAACTAGTCTGTATGTCACCTTTCCTCCAGTAAAGGTTACTTAAAAAGCTCTGCAAAAATGCATTAACATTCACACCACTTGTGTTGTACTGCATAAAGCTTTTCTGGAAATACTGTATATTAAATCAGTGTGATAATTAACTTACACTGGAAAATGTGACCTTTAGAAGTCTGAACTCTTTCCAGTAGTTTTCTCTCAATCACTTTATCAGTATGCTGGAGGAAAAGATCTTGTTTTTAAGTTCAAGTATTTCAAAACCCTCACTAGAAGATAGTGTGAGATTCAAAATCGTTTGTTCTTGTTGTCTTGTTCTTCCAGTCTTGCAGGTTATGTAGAAGCTTTGGCTTCACGACTGGGTCTGTCAATCCCTGACCTGACACCCAAACAAGCTGACATGTGGCAGACGCGTCTCAGTGCACACTTGGTGAGTATCCTGTGGGCAGCACTGCTGGCGTGGAGCTTTTTCTGTTTAAACTAGCTGATAAATGCTTTTTGTCACTTTTTCCATTTATTCCTTAATGACTCCTAATGCTGTGCCTGTTCCCCAGAAGGTTTAGTCATGAGCCCATGTCAGGGAGAATCATGAGACTGGATTTTTTTGGCCTTGGGTGGTTTTTTTGTATGCAGCAAGCCCCAAGTGACTGATGACATGGATTGTCTCTGCAATGACTTTGTGTATGCTGTGCAGATACCTGGGTTGGGCTCTGGCTATGGTGATAAGATAATTTACTTGGAAGTTATGACCCCTTAGTAGTTTACTTCTATATATTCTTTGTCAAGTGCTTGCTATTTATATACCTGTGATGGTATGTACTAATTCCTAATATTCTATAATTAGCTTTGTTATGAAATTAGCTTTTCTCTGGCCAAACTTCTAGCATTTGAGTAATATTCACTACCTGTGTTTACAGTTACAGGACACTCATCTTGCAGATTCATTTTCAGGGTGATTACTTACTTAACATTTAAACATTTGAAGTGGTCCCACTTCAGCATTGAGAGCAATGATTAGAGAAACAGATTATCAGAAACTGAGTAAAGAAACAGATATTTATTTCACTTTGCTAGAACGAACCTTCACTGGGAAAAATACTTTTGCAGATTTAAGGGAAGAGAAATAGCACTTACTGAGGAAAAGTTATGGGAGAAAAAGCCAGGTTTTAGCAGTGATAGATCAAAGCACTGAGCAGTGAAGGGTTGGCATATTGTCAGGGCTGCCCCATAGTCTGTCTGATATAAGAGTCTTCTCAGTAAAGCTGAGCCTGTGGCAAAACCCTTTCATTGCTCTCAGTTTGTTCACATCCCTTTTCTGTGAAAAGATTTCTGTGCACCTTTGCCTGTATGGTAGCATTTTTTCTTTTTTACTTGCTGTCTGAAGTGTTTCAACAGTATCCACCTACTGCTGGTGATGTGGTTTGGAGGCTGCTTGTCTTACTTTATTTCCTCTCCTCTTGACTTATACATTCAGGTCAACTCTGAAATGTTTTTAAATTTTTGTTTGTTTTGCCTTGTGCCTTTGAAAGCCATGATGTTTGTAAGGAGCCTCTCATTCCTGACTTTGATGATTTGCAGTACCAGATACAAGCAGATGCATTCATAATTGCACCTAAAATGTGTGTAGGTGTTGTTTGGTGGTTTGTTGTTTTGGATTTTTTTTTCTTTCCTGTCTTCCTGGCCATTTTGCTAATCCTTTGAATGTCTATTTTCTCCCTTACCACTTGTGCATTCATGTGCATTCATTCTTCACGAGCACTGCCCTCCTCTCTCTTCAGAATTGTCTTTTATCACAGCAAACACTGTTTCTAACTTTGTCATATCTGTCTCTCTCTCATAGACTGTGTTTTTAGTCTGCATTCTAAGAAAAATATGACTCCCAACTGAAAACTAGAACAAGGGGTGTGTGTTCCTGGTTGTGGTGGTACCTGGGATATGACTAACAACTGATCAGTGAAAAACTTAATTTTTTTTCCCCCCCTTTCTTTAGGGTAAAGCTATTGGAGTGACCATTGGCTGCATTTTAGGAATGTTTCCTCTGTTGTTCTTTGGCGAGGAGGAAGAAAAACTGGAAGAAAAATAATAATCTTTTTACAAGACATATACAAATGTAAACTACTGTACCTCAATTATTCAATTATGCTGTCAATATTTAGGAATTAACAGACAGTAAAAAATGTATAGACTTGGGAACAAAACCTTCAGCATGTCATTTTATGGAAACACTAATTTATTGTGGCCTTGTGTTCAGTACTTCTTTTTATAAGATATCATCTAACTTTTTATTTAATTGTAAATTTTTGAAGTGTTTTCACTTATGGCAAGATGTTTACCACTTTCCCCTTTGAATTTATACTTTAATGGATTATTACTTCAATAATCCACCATGGATGACAGTATCACTCTTGAGTTGCATACTGGTTGCTTAACAGTTGTAATTGCATGACAGAAATATCACTGGTGTTCATCAGGTCCTTCAGTGCAGATTATTAAGAAGGTCAGTAATGAGTAATTTGAAGTCCCTCACTTTGCAAGGTGACTGGTTGCCCCTCACCAGCCATCATTTTGCACTGCCTTAGATTAGATATTTCAGTGATCTTTGACAGTAGTTTCATTTTTTTCACAATTCTGACTTAAGTGTCTCTGAATTGTCTTCTGAGATGATCATGTTGATACTTTGACAAGGTAAGTGTTTCCAGTGTAGGCTCTCTACCAAGTCCATTTTTAAAGTGCTGTTTTAACACCTTCTTTACTTCCATATTCATACCTCTTTTTTCCTTTCTAAACAGTGTTTTGAGAATTGAGTTAAAATATCCTTAAATTTGTCGTCCTGTGGTTTGAGTGTGGTATTAAAGAATTCACACCAACTGTTTCAGAACTACAAACAACTTTTTAATTTGGTCTGCTTAAAATAAGGTGTGAATAGTTGATTGGGTGGATGAGGCCAGGGAGCAGTTCAGGGTATGAATGAGTGCTGGCATTGCAAGTTTGTAATGAGTGGTTGAGCTGAAATGATTAGTGCACCATCAGTCTGAATTAGAGGACCTGATTTGATGATAATACCTTTGTATTTAAGATTAAGCCTTTGCTACATTTTTTTCTGTGAGACAATTAGTAAAAAAACAACAAGCAAAAAAAAAAGGAGAATTGAGGCCTTTTTACTTTTTTGACTTTTATTTTTGCAGTCTTACTTGGCGTATTATAGACCTGACAGTGCAGTATCATGTAACTGCACTTTTTTATATGGTTATGAATAAAATGATGACAACTATTGAATATTCATAATATTTCAGGATCTGACTTCCCAATAGCATAACGCTAAACTGCTAATTGTCCCTTAGAGGAGAAGGTTTCTTACTTGTTTGAATACCATTTGGAAAAGCCACTAAAAAGTGGCACAGCCAGGGCACTTTGAAAGTTTTATTGCTGAAATTGCTAGCACTCCTGAAACCTAGAAAGAAATGCTAAAAAAAAATATTAAGTCTCCTGATGATTTTTATTTGCCATAGGAAAAGTCTTACTGTAACGTGTGTGTTTTACAAAGCTCATTGCTTATCTTGTTGTCATAAATCTGATTTCTCTGTTCTGATTTCTAGAAGCCCTTAAACAGCAATACTGGAACTTTGACTTTAATGAAGGTGACACTGTTGTATCTGTTTCTTGAAAAGCAGATTGTGAAAGCTTGGAGTGAGTAGTCCTAATAGTATGTGCTGTTCTTTGCACATTAAACCATAAAGTCTGGACCAAGCTGTAAAACTGAACGAAAGCTCAGCCAAGCATCAAACACAAATGCAGAGGAGTTTCGGCTTGCACTTCAAAGGTGGAAGCATTATTAAAGTAAAATTAAATAAAACAACGAACAGTAACAACAACAAACCCCATAACTCTAACAAAGAAAAACCCCCAAAAAACCCCAACCCACAAAAACAATCCAGAAAGGCAATTATGCACTCTTTCCCCAAGAGATTGCTGCTGGTTTACAGTACTTCAGTGTTCAGAGGATTTTTTACTCATCCACACATTTGTCTTCCCTTAAACTTTTAACTTTTCTGCCTCTGCATTCCCTTTTGTTTCTATACAAAGCTGTATGTATTTCCCATGTTTTTCTTAAACTGAAGTACAAGTCAAAGCAATTTTGCATAGCTTCTTTTGTAGCTGTTTTTACAATTATTTCAACACTGTTTCCCATTATGATACTGGCATCTTAATTGGAATCTTCCAGCAGTGGCCAAATCTCTGTTCTTTGGCATTGTACCATCGGAACACTGTTTTCATCACTCTTTTATAGCTCATGAGAACAATTGGAAGGTTGTGCCAGCTGTCACAGTAGTGTTTGTTTTATAATGGCAATAGGAAAGACTGTGTACTATTGTTAAATAGCTTGTGCATGTAAATTGAGTACCTTTTGTTGCTGTATGTCAAACTATTGTACTGCAACCAGTGCTTTTATTGAGAATCAATGAACTAAAGTATCTTGAAAGAAGTTAATCATGTGTCGTCTTGTTAAACTGTGTAGCTGACCACAAAAATGTGGAGGGCAAGTGACACATGGTAAGAAGTCTTGGGTATTTGTCTGATACCATAATGAAGAAGCTGACTTCTGGGGTTTCAGTATTTGACAAAAGTGAAGAATAACTTGTGATTTGAGAGGATTGGTGGTGCTGCTGGAGGCTGAGAGAAAGAAGGTGCTTGTTGGGGCCAAGCTTCCCCCCTGAGAACCATGGGGTAGTTTCCTTTGGCTAAAGGATCCACACTTGCGTGGATGCGGTACTGCTTTGTGTGGAAGGGAAGATCTGTGCCTGATCTGTGCCCTGTCTCTCCACAAGGAGAGTGGGTTTTTATGGGGTATATGGATGAAAGTAATCCCTGATGCTCTGATCACACTTTCTAAAAACTTAAATGAGAAGACAGAGTCCCCTTTATTTTCTGGTATCTTCTCCCTCCTTGATACAAGGAAAACCAAAACACTGCAGGCTTGTTCAGAGACTTCAGTATTGCTCTATTTTTATATTCTATCAGTTTGTCCTGTGTCAACAGCAATTTTTTTTGCATTGAAGGGCTGGTAGACCCGAAATTGTTTTTGAAATACTGTCTCCTATTGTAACTTAAATTATAAATGTATTTTTGACTGTATGTTATCTCTAGTAACAAAGAACATGCATCTGATAATAGGGTTCCCCAAATCTTCTTGCCAGTGTTTTCTCATGCATGTACTTTAACATAAATTATTTGAATTCAGACAACATATTTTGTATTGTCTTTAATTAAATTGTTGAACTTTCTGTAAACTTTTGTACTACAGCAAAGCTGTTCTGTGTTTCTTTATTAGACCAGATGCTGGAGGGGAAATGTTATTAATATCCTGTGGGTATTCAGCTTCAGTTATACAAAACAGGAATTTATTATATTTAAGTTATAAGCAAGTGGTCCTTTGTCACTGTCATAGGAAATACCACCATGGAGTGGTACTTCTGTCTCTTCATGCTTGGAAGAGAGCAATTTAAATAATTAAAATGTTTGCATGGTAAACTGGTGGTGTTTGTGATTAATATTAATCAGAAGTTCACTTGCACTTGAACTTTTGGAATTAACGGAGGTTTTTTGTATGTAAACTAAACCTTTTTGAACTTTCCTGGACTTTGGAGCTCCTCAGTTGTTTTTTTTTTTTTACTCCTTGGTCTGTCCTTTTTGTGAATGTCTGTGCAAGAAGAAGTGCTGTGAGTAAAACATCTGTACTGTAAGGATGTTCTCATCTCATTTTGAGAACTTGTACAGGTTGGCTGTTACTTTATTCTGGTTGCATTGTGTAGTTGAACTCTTCATTAATGCTGTTCAGAGTCTGTCACACTTCTACCCAACATTTCCCTCTTCTTGGTCTGATGTTTTACATGTCTCGTGACAAGCTGACAGAGCAGCAGTTTATAAACTGAAGGCTTTAATAAAGTATGGAGGAATTATCACCCTGCTCTGATAGTCCTATGCCTCTAGAATTTTACAATCTAAAATATTAAAAAAATAACTAGAGCTCTCATAACACAAATTGACATGCTGGAACATTGGAAGATTCCAAAGAGCTGATAAGGTTTCCTTCCCCCAGACTGGCTTCTCTGCACATTTCAGCTATTGAATCGTGGAAGGAACCATCAAAGGAAAAATGATAGAGAAGGACAGGGGTCCTTGAACAAGAAGAGGAGAATGTTTACAGGTGATTTACCTTTGCAATACAAGTGTCAGGCTACCAAAGGCCACACCAAAAGCCAGTTGGATATTAAAGGGAACAACCTCTTTCGATGAAGTTTCAGGTAAGCTTTGATGCAGATCTGTGACTGATTTTTTCTCTGCATGGTTTCCCCTATTAGTTACTTGCCCCCTTTAGTGTAGGAACACTGAAGGGTATCATTTTCCTTCTACACGCTTTGTTCCTGAGAGTCCCACAATCTCTTAAGGAATGTCAGGACTGGGGAAAGGTCTGCAAACAGAGCCATTGTTTGTAGGAAAACATCCCAAGAAGAGCCCGTGCTGTGATAGGCAGTCTCACCTTCATTTGTAGTCCTCATTTGCTTTGTAAAGGCAGACAGACAGTGGAATAGTTTCTCTGGGAAAAGAAATGTTTTTCTTGGATTGTATTCATTTTTGGCAAGGGTTATTGTGCTGACATGCTGAGGAACAGGACAGTCCTTCATGTGGATATTGAAAAAAGAAGAGGTTTCTCTTGACCTCCACTGGAATCCTTAACATCTCCTCTCCTTATCTCTGCACTAGATGAATGGCCTGGCTGTATGTTTTGGCAGATTATAAAGCCCTGGGAAAGCCAAAAGGCAGTTGCATGTCATTTTTCTACAGGTCACCAAGATGACATGTGAGGTGTTTGGGTACTTGTGAACTCAGTCACATGTGGATATCCTTCAGGCTTCAAGGCCCAGTTTTCATATGTTTGGGAGATTCTTGAAGTAGGATTTCCCTGCTTAAATGTAGACTTTCCATGTTGCAACTGGGCCACTCCATCTGTGTTACATACCTTGTGACCCCTTTGTGTATGGCAGAACCAGTCCTGCAGAGTGTATTTTGTCCGATGTAGATGTTGCAGTTCAGGGTGGAATTGCTTATGTGCTGCAGGCAGAAGGGTACTGTCTTACAGCTTCTGCACCAAAAATACAGTGCTGATGTTAATTTTTACAGTCTTCTAATAGTCTCTAAGCCATGGTACGTGTTTGGAGTGTAGTGGAGTTTCAGCCCTTCCTTTTGTCCAGAGTTTGCACAGGTTTTGACCTGGCCTGTGCCATTTTGCTTTTGGTCAGTGAAATTATGAATTCTGCAAGTTAGCTTGTTCCATGAAATGGAAGAGTTTATTTCCCCATGAAACAACTGGTTCATTGGATGGAAACTGCTGACTGTTGTAAAGCAAACCAGCCTTGTGAGTGGAGCAGCTTGGTAGCAAAGAGGGGTGACAGGGAAACAAATTACTTCTTTAAAACTTTTCAGCGGGGAAGAGCTGCTCCTTTCTTGATGGCTGTTCTTTCTGACACTCCGTGTTGGCAGCAAATTACAATTTAGTTTTTTCTGGTTTTCATTTCGGCTGCTGTGACAAGTGACGCCAATGTCCTGTGTTGTGCAGCAGCAGGGATCTCTGTAGTAAAATACTCTGCTTGAAAAATGCAGTCTGCTAAAATAAACAGATTGTCCAGCAAAAAGGAACTTTAGGTGTACTTACAATTAACCTGCCGCTAAGATCTGTCATCTTGGTGTTGCTGAAAGTTGGTATAACACAAGGTAGGCCAATGGTGTGATGTATCAAAAAGTGTTACTGATGAATCATTAGGAGAATTGTGTCCTACAAAAAGTTACGGTGATTTTCATTAATGTTCTGCAGCTGTTTCCTCTCAGTGGTGGGTTTCCTTTTTTTTTTCTTGAGTCACTTGTGGTTTTGATGCCATCATGGGGGCATAATGAAACATTAAAATATAATTGCAAAAGAAGAGAACACAGAAGGGAAATAAACCCTTCCTTTAAAGAAATGCAAACAAATTATTAATTTCATTGAAATATTTTAAAAAACAACACTAGCAGTGTTTCAGTCTAAACCAGCTACTACTGATGGTTGCAGAAGTAGAAGGTTTCTGAGTTTTAAATGATGAACACGCCTTTGGTGCAGGTCCTGTATTGACCTGATTCTGATTTAAACTGAGTTCTAGTAAAGAGAAATTGTGGATTTTGCATGGTTTATTTTTTAATCCTTCTATTTTCATATTATGTAAGTTAGCATGGTTCTCATATGTGCAAGCAGCCTGTTAAAGTGCAAGAGCTGCCATTTCTGCTTTGTGCTCAGTATTGTAAATGACTGTTGAGTACAATAGAGGGTAGGGTTTTTCCCTATAGGGTAACATAATACCCAGCTTACTTAAAAACTGTTATTGTGTGATTCCTAGTTGGATAAATGCTGTTAAGATGGTGTCACACATAAACCGCTCACTCTGAATCTAAAACGGGAATAGTTGTTAGGAATGCATTTCCTTTTCCCCATTAATAGCAGCCTGTGCTTCACTTTGATTAGGTAGGTGATGGCAATTACTAGTGCACTTTATGATTTGACTGTTTCCCTTAAAAGACCTTTCCAGCCATGATGGAAGATACAACGGCAGCAACTTGTTAACTGTGTGGTTTCATACTGGTTTCATAAATTTCATTTCCTTCTTGCTTTCTGACCTAAACACGCAACCTCTTCTTGCTTTCTGTTAGGGCATTGATCTTTTGTATGTCCTGGTGAGGTGGCCTTGAATATTGTGGAAGAAATTTTTTTGGTGTAATCAGCCACCAAAATAATCTGGCTTGTGCCTTCAATTCATGCAAATCAAGTTAAAAATGTTCTGATGGAAGTCCTTGAAGTATAAGTCTCTGTGTTATACTGTGACTCGCACACGCTGGTGATCTGGTCAAGTCATGAATCTCTATTTCAGTTCCTGTAGTTTTTGTAGGAAGTATTTAGGAAATCATCCTAAATCATCATTTAGAATCCAGCTGTGTGAGTGGATGGGCTGGGACTCTGTTACACACATGCAGCCTGTAAGCCTGGGCATGGCAGCACGGGAGACATGATGTCCACGTTGCAGCAGTGCCATTGCAGACCCTGAGATTTGCTGTGTAGAGTTATAGAATATCCTGCGTTGGAAGGGACCCACAAAGATCATTGAGCCTGACTCCTGGACACACTAATTGCTCCAACAAGCTCAAGTGTAGTTGGCATAATTCCTGTGGTGAGCAAGTCCTTCATGGGGCAACACCCACACTTTGCGCCTGTGAAAACAGAGACCAGAGGACGAGGACAGCAATTCAGAGGCTGGAAAGCTCCTGCTGCCAGAAGCACCTGTTTAAGAAAGAAGCAGTCTGCTGCAGGACAAGTCGTAGGTGTCTCCCAACACACCAGGGGTTGTGTCCTCTGATAAACTCGCAGTATGCACTGTGGTTTTTGCAGATTTTCTCACATGCTCATCTAATCTTATTGGGTAAAGTTTGCAGGTAGCTTCCTTTAGTTGGTGATGTGGTGATTGCTCTTATTTCCTCCATGTTGTAAGAAAGCGCAGAGGGAGCAGTGGTGCTACAGGTGGTTAGAACAAAAGGTGGGAGAGTTTCTGCACTTCCTCAACATGCTCTTTTCTTTGCATGGATGCTCTGGAGATATGTGAATGTTAAAAAAAAATTTAAAGGCATCCATAGCTGTTGCTATGAATGACTGTTCTGCTTACACCTGGCAGAATTGTGTCTGAGATGTTGCAGGCAGGGTGACACTGTAGCTTTTTTACCCACTGTGGTCTACAACTTTGTTGTATTTTGCTTTCATTTTCACAGTTGTGTGGGGTTTTTTTCCTAACCTTCATTTTTAACTGTTCTCCAGTTTGCTGCTTTGAATTAGTACTCCTCAGTGTGTCATACTGAGTAATTCCTCCCCATGGTAAGTGTATATGCATATTGAAAAATACCAACTGGAAAGATATCTATTCTTTTAACTACACTTAGTCACTGTTGGAACATAACCACTCTTTTCTATATATCCCATTAATCCCCTGTAGCACTGTTCTTTCCGCAAGTAAATAAGCTCCATTTTCCTGTGCTTTAAAACACAGGATGAAGTACTTCAGGGATTGCCACAAGATAGCTGTAACAAATAGGAAAATTTACTGCAGTTACTTTCCCTTCCTCCTGATACTCTTGTCTGTGCAGTCAAAATTGTGTCAGCCTTTATGACTGTACAGAGGAAATGTCCTTCATTTTCCCTCACCTTTGAAGTTCCAACCCTGATGACTCCTAACAGTCACTAGTTGTTCCCAATTTCTTTCTGCTTGTGCAATTAGATTTTATTTTGTATTTAAAATGTTTGAATTTCCTCCTAACCTCTTTGAATCCTTCTCACAGTATCCTGCCACTAGTTGAGTGTAAGCAGTAGTTGAGGGGAAAGTGTATTTAGTTATTTATTAACATTAATATTTTGCTTCCTGTCTTGTAAATGCCAGTTATGTCAAACTGTCCTTATTCTTGGCATTACTGACTACCCACGCAAAACCAATATTTTTTGCTGGTTTTCTCCACAATCTGTGTCTCTGTTTTTTCCTCCATAATTTTGACGAACTATTAAATGTTTAAGCCACAGGAGCAACCTCTGGCTTTGCTGATCTTAGTGAATCAATTTATAGAAGCTGGCAGTTTTGTCGCTTAATTGCTGGAGGAATCTACAGCATGTCAGCTTGTCATTCTGTGTGCAGGGTAGTATTTGTCTCATTTAACTGTGGCTGTCTAGAAGTTACACATCCCTCTGAGCCACGCAGGGAGTCAGAGAGGCACCTCTGGAGGATGTTGCACCCCCTGCTTCCAAAGAGGAAGCATAGCTGACTAACTGTAAGTTATGCCCCAAACTTTATACTTGTGGGTTAGGTGAGGTATATCCAGTGTCAGCACTTTATGGCTTTTGAACTGTGTGTAGTTTCTGGCTCCTCAGGACCAGATCCTGTGCTCGTGGCATATCAGACTGTGGGGCTGAGTTTGAAGATTTGCTGCCCAGTCTGGGAGAAGGTGAACCAGCAAAGTCTGTTGCACATCTGAATCACAGGGGTGACCCAACTCAGTGAAATGGGCATTTGCAGATGTGATGGATACCTCCTGGGGCTGTCCCACATTAATTTCCCTGAATCTTGACTGCATGATGATTTTGATACATGGCTTGTAGGGTCTGGAAGATGAGTGACTTTTGCAATCAGTGTAAGTGTAGAGAAGAATAATAGTGGCGAATGAGAATTTATTTTAACATGACTGTGCTCCAAACTTGGAGTAAACTCAAAGCTATAATAAAGTCTTTCACCTTCAGGACTAAACACTACTAAATTCAAAATAAAGGCATTGTTTTTGTGGCGTGGGATTGGCAGAGTGGCATTTCTGTTGGCAGACAATAAAAGGGCTGCTGTCCTTCACTGGAAAAAGAGGGAGGCTGTTATGTTCTTGGCCTGAAAGAAGTATAGTGCCTCATCCATATGGGAAACTTGCCTCAATGTCTTAAGTGACTTTTGGAAAAGCAGCTCAGATTCTTTGCTAAACTCCTTTCACAGCCTCTAGTTCCCTATTCAGCTTTGGAAACTTGGCAGAGCAGATACTGGCAGTGGTATACCGGGTCTTCTAGACAGTTTGAAGCACATTTGACAGGGCTGTAACCAGAACACGATAGTAAATGGAAAATGTGCAAAGAATTTGTGCATTCAGTGAACAGACAGCAGGGCCTCAGTCCAGTGGCTGCTGGTCTGATTCTCCACCAGGTGAGATGCACAGGTCACCATGGGCATTGCTTGTCTGTGTAAGGTGCATGATGGGTGTCTGGGAAATTGGGGAAACTCCTTTTCCAGGAGCATAAGCTCTGGTTAAACTTGAGCAGCTGCCACAGGATGAGCACCCACTGTGTGCACAAGACCTGACGTAAACTCGTGTTGTGCTGAGGCCACTCCAATTTATTTCTTGTGACAAGCCCTTTAGTTAAAGTTTATTTGGCCCTGTAATATCTGTGCATAGGTACAGAGCATCTAACTATAGATACGGTGCATTCCTGCCCTCTGCAATGCTGTAGGTGTATTATTTGTCTGTTTACTTGGGCTTTTAACACCAAAGTACATATGTAACTACTAAGGATCCAGTCTGGTGAAGCTGGAATCACTCAGGTGTGGAAAGTTACAGTTCAGTGTCTCCCTGCAGGAGTGTTCTGGGGAAAGGGTTCATGGTATCTGAGGTACAGCACCAACAGCAAGTAAGGTGTGAATGTCCCTTCAGTCTAGAAGATGAGGACTTAATTAGGCACAGGATTATTTTCACCAAATTATAATAAAGATTTCTCCTTATGATGTGGAAAAATTGGCGTTTTTTTGGTCACAAGTGTGGCAGATTTTGTCATGATGTCGAGAGAAGTTTTCCATCCCTGTTGCCTCAGTGTGTCCTCTGCCCAAGACACTCATTTGTCCTGTCAAAGCTTCAGCCCCCCTTGCTGACCTGATGTTTGGCCTCTAGTCATGTGGGTGAAGAAATCTGCTGAAGAAACTCATTCATTGAGGAGCTGCTGTCAGACAGCATCAGTGACAGCAAAAGGTTCCAGCCAAGTCTGGCACCAGGAGAGACTGGGTTCATACCAACAACAGGGAGATGTTGATGCATTTAAAAGACAATTTGGCACTGGACACAAAACCAACTGTCACAGCAGCACAGTGCTAAGTCCAGCTACTCATACTGAATGCTTGGTGCTGTGGAAGAGAGGCCTAAAAAATTGTTAGACAATCACAGCTTGGGAAAAAACCCCGTGGAGTCAGTGAGGAAGGACAGGCAGGAGGAAAAGAGGAAAAGTAGCACTGAAAGTCATGGTAGTTGAAATGAGATGTAAGCTTATTTCAGAGTGGATGTGACATATATGTGAGGAATGCCTGCTGCTGTGGAAGTTTGCTTCGAGTGCACAGAATGGATGGGTCAAACAGGGAGGTGTGAGAGAAGACAGTATTTGGATGTTAAAAAAACTGGGCTGACATGGGGAGGGGGAAGTGATGACTCAGCAGGACAGAGGGCAGACAAATGAAGGAGGGATGAGAATTCATTTCTAAGAAATTGATAGAATTAAGGAAGAAATGCTCCAAAATGTTATCAAATTAACCAACATATCAAAACCTCATGGGGATGTGTGGACTGGTTTGGATATTAAGGCAGGCAGTAGGAATGCCCTTGCCAATACTCTTTGGGCTGTGATAGTGGGTGTTGTTATGAAAATCAGAGATGCTTTGGTTGAAGAGCTTGAGAGACTGCATTTTGTTGCTCTGATTAACCTGCTTGAAAGGTTAGACTCTGCATGGTTTTCCTTGTGATGTTGGGGTTTTAGAAATGTCTGGCACTTTGTTGCAATTTGGCAGAGATACGCAGTTTTTTGCATTTCAAAATGGAAAAGGATTAAATTGGGGGGGTAATCTGTGATTAGCAGATAGAAGTCAAGAAATTTCCTTTTCAACTGGCTTCAAACGAAGCCATCTTCATTAACATGCATTTCACAACACATGCTTAGTCTTTATCATTAATCTTAATATAGATCATGAATTTAAGTCAAGAGGCAGCAAGAATAAGTCAGTATATGAATGGCTGTGGCACATTCTTTTCACTCAAGAACACATTTATCTTGATGACATCTCTGCTGGAGCTCCAGCAAATGTGCTTTTCCAGGGGAGATATGGGAAGGAATAGCTATTTACCTGTCTGTAATACAAACCTCACTCTGATGTTAAATTAGTTATTCTTAAACAAAGCAGGAATGTGTGTTGTTCTAGATAAGCATAAAACTGAATCACAATTCCAGGATCATCATTATTTAAACTTTAAAATAGTGGAATTTGGCCTGCGGTACATGTGTGTCACTTCTCTCTAGTTCTAACTGAATTTGGGTACCCTTCTACAGAGATGATGGGCACAGTGGTCAAGTGGAGAGTGATGGATGTCGTTTATCCTGCCTTTAGCAAGTGGACAGTGAAGTGGATTGAAAACTGCCTGAATGTCTGGGCACAGAGCCATGTCCAGCCAGAGGACAGTCACTACTGGTGGCCCAGGCGTTGATACTGGGGCCAGAACTGTTTAACCTCATTGTTAATGAACCTGGTTGATTGTGTTGCTGTGTCAGCACATTTGCAGATGATATGAAACCGGGAGGAGTGGCTGATGCACCAGAGTTGTGCTGCCATCCAGGGGGACCTGGACAGGCTGGAGAAATGTGACAGGATCCTCATGATGTCCATTCAAGGGATGTGACAGGTACTGGCGCTGGGCAGGAGTAGCCCCATGCACTGCTACAGGCTGGGACTGACCCCAGAAAGGCCCTTGGGGTCCTGATGGACCCCAAGATGACCATAAGCCATCAATTGCCCGTGTGGCAGAAGTGACCATCTACGTCTGGGACCTGTGTGTAAAGATGTTACAGGAGAGACATGGACATACTGGAGCAAATCCAGTAAAGTGCCACAAAGATGGTTAAGGAATGGAGCATGTGTCGTATGAGAGGGTTTCAGAGAGCTGGGATTATTTAGTCTGAAGAAGGGAAGATTCAAGGGGACCTTACCCATGTGTGAATACTTGATTGGGGGGGAGGGTAAAGAAGAGAGATCTAGTTCTCAGTGGTTCCCAGTATTGGGACAGGAAATTCTATTTAAGCATAACAAAACACCCAACATTTTATTGTGCGACTGATGGAACACTGGATCAGGTTGTCCAGAGAGATTGTGGAGTCTCCACCCTTGAAGATACTGAAAACCTGACGGACACAGCACTGAGCAACATGCTGTAGGTGACCCTGTTTTGAGAAAGAGGTTGGACTAAGCCATCTATAGAGGTCTCTTCCCACCCCAGTCATGATGTGATTCTGTGGGTAGGATATATTTTTGTTATCATGGATATATCATGTTATCAAAAAAAATATATCTTCACTGGAATGAAACTGCAATTGTTCAGATGGTTTCAGTAAAAAATAGGAGTAAAAAGCACTGTATAGCTAAAAGTTCATTGGTAGTTAAAACTTGAAAACATTGCTGTGTTCAAGTCCATGTTTTACCTTTTACTGGATTGTCAGTTCTTGTCAGAGGATCACAGAATCATAGAGTGGTTTGGGTTGGAAGGAACATTAAAAATCATTTAATTCCACCCCTGCCACCATGGGCAGGAGATGCCACCCACTAAGTCAGGTTGCTCAGGACCCCATCCAGCCTGGCCTTGGAAGAGAATGAAGGGCACTTGTTTTGAATTACACTAAGAGAGTTTTGGTGGTAGAAGCCTGGCTTGGAAAAAGTGACTTTTTGAATTTCCTAGCAGGATGAGCTCCTGCAAGCAGCATATCATGTACGTGGTGTTACCTGTGCGTGTGATGTACCACAGCTGGGCGGAATTCCTAGAAGAGCTTGTCTGCTTCTGTGCCTCCCTGCCAGCAGTAAACAGGACCAGGATCTGTATTGCTTTTTAAATGCATCTGATTTGTTGCTCACCTCCCTTTTTGTGTGTTTATTCCCAAAGGTGTTGGCTTTCTAAGTTGGTTGGCTGTGAGAAAGCTGGGGGTATAACAGCTGCAGGGTCTGATCTCTCTGGAATGAGTTTCTTGGAACACATGTGAGAAATGCAGTCTAAACCTTCAGTAGCGTGCAGGGCTTGGCATGAAATAGCTCTTGTGGGTCCCTTCCAGCCCAAGGTATTCTGTGATTCTCGTGTGGGCCATGTTTCTCTCAGTGCAGCCACTGAGCATTATTTGTACCCTCTGGGCTGTTCTCCTCCTGAAAGCCATTATTTTGTAATCAAGCTTGGAGAGTATTGATCACAGGAAGATAATAACTTGGCAGCTTTTGAGGGCTCTGTTTGAACTGGAGGTGGCAGCAGTGGGAGTGAGCATTTCTTTTTGTCTGGAGGGGAGAGAAGAAAACTGAAGAATTTTATTCTAAACCATCTTTGGCATGAATGTGTGGTTTAAACAGTGGCTGGGGAGGGGATATAATCTGCAGTTGACTGGTGGTGGGCATAAGGAAAAGACTGGTTGTAGTGTAGGTGAAAAAGATGTTGGCAACAAGAGCTTCTGAAGTACTATCTGCTGAATAGTAATCCTGGTTACAGGCACCCGCAGTGTAATTAGTGTGTGAGTGGGCTGTGGGGCTGCAGCTGGAGAAGAGAATTCTCTTCTGAATATATTTATCATTGTGAATAAAAAAAGTGGAGAGTAGGTGGGTTTTTTATTAATAAAAACTGCTGCACATCATCAGCTTTGTGCAAATATTAGATAAGAGACATGTCTTGTGCACAATGAAATGTAAAAGCTGCTGGAATAAAACCTGGAAAACATAAAGTCTGTTATTTAATTGCAAATGAACCCTCGTTTTCCCTGTTTCATTCCTTTTCTGCTTTATGTTTTTGTGCAGTGTGGGGAAGGCCATCAGACAGCTGTGCTGACAAATTCTGGTTAAATTGTTATACCCTGAGCCACAGGGTGACCTTGGGCAATGCACGAGCCTGACATGATGAAAACATGTTTTTTCCAGCTGTGTTAGGCTCCTAGATCAGGTTTCTTTTACAGTCAAGATTTTTGGGCCCATCTGGAAGTAGTGTGAATTCACTATACCAAAGCCTGCATCCAGGCAGAGATCCTGCAGTAACCCTGTACCTTGTGAGTATATAAAATGATGCTTGTTCTGCAGGATTTTCTGGGTAAGCTGTAGAAACTTTATGCTGATCCCTGTTCCTGGGAATGCAGGATTCTCCATCAAGAAAGAAATCCTGCTACTCCTGCATGGACAAGAAATAGGTAGACCCTTTCTTCTTTACCCTTTCTTCCTTGACTTTCACAGCACTCATGGCAGAGTCAGGCCCTTGGCCTTTCCAGTGGCTGTAGGGGTGACTGATGAGGACTCATTTCCAGTGGGACAGAAAACAGTTCAGGATGAGCTAATTTCCCTGTGTTTCCTCAAACCATGCTGATGCTCAACCCTATGGCACCATCTCAGTACTCAGATAACATTCAGGCTGGTGAGAGTTGTGCAGAGCTGGTGAGAGTTGTTGTCTCTGGACTCAGGCTGGATGCTGGAGGAGGCTTTCACCAAGCACTGGGGCAGGAGGTGGGGAAGAGTCAGGGCCCAAATTCTCAAGAACAGAGGATGAATCGCAGTGATTGCTACGAATCATAGTTGGCCTGGTGGAAGGCCCACTTACAGTGGGTCAGGGTTGGATTCTGAATACTTAGCGATACCTGCAAGGACCTAAACTTGAAATCTAGAGGAAAACTGAAGATTTCCAGAAATTCTGAAACTCAGAGGAACAGCAGCTAACAAATCCTTTTGTGTTTATCCTTAGTTTCCCAGGGGCCAGCTGCATCAGTGTGAGTCTTCAGCAGCCACAGCAAGAGCTGATACTTGCTGTTGGTGAGTTTGATCCTGTCTTATGGGAGCTGAACTACTGGAGACTGCTCCTTTCCCTTGGTGTCTGAGGGTGCCTTAGACTCTGAACACTTAAAATTCAGCACTTTATGAGGCTGGTCTTTTTAAATGCAGGAAAGTTGTTGCTGACAAGTGTTTGCGACAATGTGTAAACAAACAAGAGATAATAGGGAGCAAGGAATGTGTCTGTGGTTATGAAAGTAAATGTAAATATTAGGCTTAGAGAGAATCAGAATTGTGTTGCAGTTAGTTCTCCAGGCTGTTGATGCCTACCATTTCATGAGGCTTTCCTGCTGTGCCTTTGTACAGAGGCTTTTTAGGTTGAACCTGACCCTAACCCTGGTCAAGACCAAGAAAACGCAAAGATCAGAGATGAGCAAATCACCAGAAGTGAGCCTGTGAGACCAGCAGCATTACAGAGAAACCACAAGCAGGATTCAGCCATTCAGCCCCTCTCTCTCTAATAAGGATGCTGGTAATATTTAACTCTCTGTGGTAATTAGAAAAGGGAATGGTGAGACACAGTTGCCATTCGAGAGAAGACAGGCAAGCAGTGCAGAGAAGTGTGCTGGTACCGGTATGCTGGGGCCTGGTTACAGGCTGGGCTTGAAAGCTGGGAGGAGGAAAAGGAGCCAGGTGAAGGGAGACTTTCAGAGATTTCTTCAGAGCAGCCTGTCTTGGGCAGAGAGAATGTCTTCAGTACGCTGTAAGACAAAACACAGACATGTTGCTGAGTTGCATCTGCAACAGAGATGCCTGTGATGTCACTTGTGTTTTACATAATGTGGACTTGAGAAGAAATATAATTTGGAGGCAGAATAAGGACTATGCAGCTCAGTGAGCAATTACATTTTATTTCTATTTTTTGAAACCTCTGTAAGGACTGCTGTAAAATCTTGGGCATCACCTTGGCGTTTTTGGTATAAACATGAATTAATGAATAGCAAACAAGAGGGTAGAATGAAAATCTGTAAACCATTATTATAGCTCTGGAAGAGAGAGCTGTCTCCTAGGTCTCACTAGCAGGTTCTCCTGGAGTAGAGGGCTATTTGCACCAGGGCTGCTCAGCAGCTGAGCTCTCAGGACAGGCTCACAGACACCACACTGCAGCTGCAAATCTGATGTGGAGAGTCTCTTCCATGTTTTTGAGAATAATGGGCTGGTTGCATTGGTATGATCCAAGTGTTTCCTGCGTTTGTGCTGCAAGCCAGTCATCCTTCACAGGTGAATGACCAGAACTAAATGGTCATCACCTGCTTGGGGGCATTTTAAATGTTTTGTATTTTACAGCATTTCACATTAGCTAGAATAAATTCAATCTTGAGGTGGAATATTTTCCCAGTGAAGAGTGTAGTTTCATCAAAATGGAAATGTTTGCCTGATACCTGCTGATTTTTATAGGTCTCTAACTGGAAGATCTCTTTTCTTCCATTGAAATGCCTTAAGTGTTTCCTTTAGACTTAGATCTGCAAAGAGGTTATTGTACTCCCTTTGGTATAATACAATATTCAAACTTGAGTGAGTGGAAAAGATGCAAATGAAAAGTGCCACAAGGAGCAGAGAGAGACTTTGTTCTGTAAGAAAGGGGTTGAAGTTTCGTGTCAGAGGCACTACTGGCAACATTTGTGCAGATTAATAATATATATTTTTAGGAGAATTTATTATAAATAAAATGCACCTCAGTTGTGACAATGTTTGATCTAAAGGTATGGTGTATTTAGGGGCTTTATCAATTAGGATTTGGAGTAATTGTGAGATTACATAGTCTGATCTCATAGACTCCTGGAATTCTATTATTCTCTTCTAAATTCTGTATCTCATTCCCTTAAACTGACACTTGATGCATTGTCCTGGAGTTTGAACAGATAGAGGTGGACTATAATGTGAGATAAACCTGGGGCACAAAGGAAGAGAATGAATGAAAGCGGTGAGCAAGGTGATGCATTTGAAGGCTGCTGCTTTTCTAAAGCACAGAGGAGGAACCTGGCATGTGTCCCAGAGCTCCATCTACCTCCCTCTTCCTTTCCACAGTGTAGAAGGGATGAATGGAGGGCCCCAGACCTCCTGCCATGGAGGTGTGGTGCAGAAGGTGCCAGCTGGTGACTGCCTTCCCACAGCCTCCAGCGCTCAGAGGCCAGGCAGCATTTCTCTGGACCACCAGGAACCAGGCATGGCCTGGTGCTTGGGATCTGACATGCCAAAGGGACAATATTCTGCAATCAGCCCCAAGCAATTAGTTTTGAAGAGACGCTGTTGTTTTGTAAAGATGCCAGGCTCTGGATAGAGTCAGGATGTGGATTTATTTATTCAAATTAATTCACTTGCTAGCAAGCAGGATAATTCCCTTTCCAGACACTGCTGCGGGCACTGACTGTGGTGCGACTGCTCAGTACTAAGGTAAATCAAACCCCTTCAGGGGGACCCTGTGTAAGCCCCCAAAAATCTCACTTGACAAGACACTTAAAAAGGCTTAGTTGTTCATGTACTCTGAATTAGACACACAGGAGAAATACCAGTGATATTCCCAAGAGGTCAAAACAACAAAAAGAACTTTACTGGCAACTTTAGAAAATCGAAGAACTTTGACAAAAGATTTAGAGCAGCATTCAATCAACATAAAACACTTCTCAAAGCATTAACTTAGCCCATTCAACTAGCAGACTCTAAGCCTGTCTGATTTTAAGTTTCTCAAAATCCCAAGAAGAGGGAATTAGAAGAAGAGGAAAGTGAGAAAGACAGAAAAGATAAAGAAAAGAACAAACATAACTACCACTCCTGGTTCCAGCGGTGTTCAGCTGATAGAAATTCTGAGAGGAGGCAGGGTCAAGATGTGCTCGCCTTGTGTCTCGGGTTAAATACCCTTTGGTTTCCCTGGGCCCATCCCCTAGGTGGGACTCCCGGTCGTTTGGCTTCTCAAGAGCTGGGCTAGGGGCTCCAGAGGTGGGTGTGGAGTGGTGCCTCTGGTGTGCCAGGGATTGGCAGCCACTGCAGAGCTGGGATACAGGCTGAGGCTGTGGGCAGTGCGGGGCAGGGCATCACCTCACCAGAGCCAAGGCCTGCCCTGCCTCTTCCCCCCAACACCTGCCCGAAATGTTTTGAGCTTCCAGCCTCTCACACCCTGAGGTGCTGCCTTCTCTGTGGCAGGCATACATGAACACCTGTGTGGAGCGGGGTTGCAGAGAGCTGGCCCTGTGCTGTCCCACCACGGCACAACAAGGGCTGCATGTGGGATGTGTCCAGCCCCAGTTGTGTCCCAGGTAGACAGTGCAAGGCTGGGACAAAAGCTGCCTCCTTTCCCATCTGTATATATTTGTATGCAATCTTCTTTCTGCTCATAATTTTTCTACACCTTTACTTAGCAATTTCTGCCTTTCATCTTTCTCCAAAATTCAGCTCTTTTGACTTGGAGCAGAGGAATGAATAACCTGAGGAAAGATGGAATGATTTCATGTCTAAGGGAGCTGAATGCTTTGTTCAATATATTCATAACAAACTAAAAAGGGGAATGATCAATGGCAGTAAGCTTTTGGGGGCAGTAAAAAAATCAGACTATGTGTGAAGAATTCAGAAATGATCTGTGGAGGCATAGTGACTAGGCAGAAAACCATGAGATTTCAGTATTTGTAATTGTACAGGGATATATGTGGTGAAAACCAGTCCTAACATCATGTACAAAATATTTGGCTCTGAGCTGACCATTGCCATTCAGGAGAGATTTACTTGGGCTGTGACAGCTTGTGTGGTGAAGACATTGTCTTGGTTGCTCAACAGTGATCAAAAAAATAAGTCAAGGTGCCCAAGAATTAGTAGGAAGAGGACAGAGCAGCAAATTCTGGGACTCCTTAGTCTCAGGCAATCAGGCTAACAACCAGTTCAGGATATGGGAAACTCCTGTCAAATGTGTCCTATGAGCATTTAGGTAATGGTAAGCAGGTGTTATTCATAAGATTATGGCTATATTGGAGTACAGGCAAAGCAAATTTATACCCTAAACCCACTAGACACTTACCTGTAAGCATTGCTGCTGGTGTTGTGCACAGCAGAAAATTCAGTGATGCAATGTAAGTTTTTACTGGCTCAAATTCAAGACTGGGTACATTATTCATAAGAAGCAAAAGTACCACTGAATTATTCAGGGCTTGCTGAACAAGTGTTGAAAACCCAGCAACACCACACTAACTTAAGTGTTTTTATTTTAATTATACCACAGCCTGCAAAGCCAGGGCCCTCTAGCTGTTGCAGCTCTTTCTCTACAGGCTTGGTAGGGTAAAACATAATTTGATGCATAAAAATATGCATATGAGACATCAATGGCTTTTCTTGATCCATGGCTTCATGATAATGTGTTGCAGCTTGTTTGCACATATCCAGCAGCTTGGGGAGGATGTCTAAAGGTGGTGTGGCAGGTGCTAGTAGCTAGGATGGCAGCAGGACCACCCTGCTCTGGCTGTTCTGTGTATTTATGGAGGAAAAAATGTCTCAATCCTCTCCTGCTGAGAAGGTTAAGACACCAAGACAGTCTCCCTGCTCACACACACAGTGCTCCCTCCTCTTTGCATCCTGGGCAGAGTGAGCCCTGTGGGTGCTGCAGGCAGATGCAGGTGTTGCTGCACAGCAGTAAGGAACTCTCATTTCCAGAGATTGTAAGATATGTCTGGTGTTTGTTAAAGGCTGAACATTATTTACCCTGCAAAAGAGATTTATAGAATTTTAAAGAGAAACTCTATGCCTTTGGGGGAAGAAAAGATTTTGTGTGTTATTTTCAGGGTTACTGAATTTTTAAAGCTTTCCTTAGAGACTGGGTCACATTTTCATCTGGCATAACTATGGTGCAGTTAATGTGAAGCGTATACTGGCCTTTTGCCAGGTGAACATCTGACTTTTTCTGGCATTTCCTAAAATCCGTTGTAAAAATAATTTCTTGTTTTTCTCAATGCAAGGATTTTCTTGCAAGGGGGGAAGGTAACTGGCCAGTTATACACACAACACTGACTAAAAGACAACATAAATAATGAAAACAGGTTAAAATGTGTATCTGCTTTCTCAGAAGCATTGGCATGTCCTCGAACTGCATAAATACACAACTTTGGGTCGGGTTTCTGGCTGTTTGAACTGGTGGTTGATGTAGAAGGTATTCCCTTTCCCAATATTTAGAGGCATTAGAGTGCAAGCTGTCAAACTTGGAAATGGAGCTAGTTGGAAGAGAGCTGGTGAGATGGTCAGACATAAATGGTATCTTTGGGGAAATCACTGCTGGGTGAGAAAATATCATTTGTAGAACGAGACAAAACATTGTATCTTAATAATTTAACTGAACAGGGAAATAAAATCACCCTTTTTATGCTTTTTTGTTTTTCTTTTCTGTGGGATACAGTGATAGCACTACAGACTTCTGCCTCTACTAGTTCTGCTTCCTAGAGTGAAGCCCCCTCTGCTATTACTGGGTGCCATCCAGCTTGCTGAAAAAAGCCACGGCAAAAGTCTGATTAAATTCTGTTGATATCATTAAAGACCTTTGCCGACCTGCACTGTGCTATTCCTGAGAGGTGATGGGCATCACGCGGGAAGATCCTGCGCCTGCAGAAGCCCGCAGGATTTTCTGTGTCACTGTCAGCTGGTGTGAGGCCAGCACGGGTAATTGGCTTTTCTCACACTGATAGGGTGCTGCAGTTATCTCTGCCACGGTCTGAATGAACAGTGCTAAGTCTGTACTTTTTAACTGAATCTCCAATGACTCTGTCAGCAGCCGTCTTTCAAGGCTCTTCAGCATATTGCTCATGTCCACCTGAGCAATACAGCTCTTACACATTCGCTTAAAGATCTCATTGCTCAGCTTTTCAGGGGCCTCTTGCCCAGTAGGACCTTGGCCATTTTGGGAAGACCTTCTCAAAAGGACCCATAATTTCATAATTTTATTTTCTCTCTGGTGAAGGTGACCTTAAATGCCCTTATATTCATTGATTCAAATCTTCAGTACCCTAAAACCATTCCAAATAGCAAAATAATTTTCTCAATTTCATTGTAAGATTCCCTGGCTAGCTGTGTCACGTGGGTTCTAAACTGGTTGTTAAATAGCAAAGCAAAAACTGTTTTTATGCCTGTAGGTTAAGTACAGGTTAAACACATCTCACAAATGAAATTTCCAAATTAAGCATGGATATACCTTATCCATTGTAATCTGGCTTTTCTGTGGTTACCCATACAGATAAGAATTCCTATTAGCTAGTCTGTTTTATCTCTCTTTCCAACCCCTTTCAGATTAAATAATAATAATTTTTTCTATTATGACTTACTATTATGCCATTAAAAATTATGAGCAAACATTAGATTTAATCACCTCAATGTTTCAAAGGCAAAGTTTGATTGATGGACTCCCAGGACAGCTTCTCAAAATACTAAGTTCTTCATCTATCTTAACACAACATATTGTCATGACACATTTTTATTAGGCAGGTAGCAGTTATTTGGAAAAAAAAGTGCTCTTGAATTTATTATATTCAGCTTTAATTTCTAGGTCTGAGTCTGGATGTCCAGCATTTTACTTGTCGAAGCAATTAAGTCTGTCATCCTGAAAGGTCACATTTGGTTTGGTTTAGCCTTGTGCTTTTGGTAGTTTAGTCTGCATAACTTCTATAAGTAGAAACCATCCTTGTTGGTGATCTAATCAACTGATTTAATGCTTGAACCATGTCTGTTATAAACTACTTCCTTTAAATTCAGTTTTTAATTCCCTAGCCTGTTAAATAAAAGTCATCTGGTTGGTTGAGGTGAACTGTAGTGAGTCAGAATGTCTTTTGGGTATGAATCATCATTACATCAATAGTAATGACAGCAAAGTAATACTGCCTATAATTTAAAACTTGAGAACAATTGTAATTTCTGGTATTTTACGCTGGAAACCACGACCTATTAAATTTGTCAAACAAAGCCACAGGACTGGCAGAGACAGACAAAGCAATAAATGAGCCAATAACACCTTTGCTCAATGCTTTGTACCTTTTCAAGGAAGATATTTTTCAGCCTCATGTTGCTGTTACTATAATATGTTTGCCTATCCTTCTGTCATTAGATTTTTTAAAATTGAGGGTAGAGTTAGACTTATGGTGTCTAGCCACGTCAAGTTTATTGGAGGAAGGGAGACCTCTCTAGAGATGAGCTATTACACCCACACAAATCCATGTGTTAGGATGGGCTTATGCTTGTTTTTTGGAACAGCTAAATGTTTAGTATCACATAGAAAAGCATTTTACTGATGCCCGCTTCAAATGGACTCAGTTATCATTTGAATTCTGTTAAATTTAATAAGTTTAGATTCTCTCTTTCAGATATGTATCTGGCATAAATATTTTATTGACTTCAATCAAATGGGTGCCCATAAAAAAGTCTCCATTTTATTTCTGTCAGACTTTCACAGGAAAATGGATGGACTTTAAAACTCCATACCAGTACTTTCTCTTGTATATTTTTGCTGTGAAATTAGTTTGCTCGGTAACATAAATCCAGCTGCTCAGATTGGGAAAAATGTAGAGGTGAGTCCTTCTAGGAGCTCTAAAAATATTAAAACTAATACTTAACTCCCTAATGATCTGCTTTAGGATCTGATTTGCTAGGCAAGGATGTAAACCCTGTGTCTCTCTGAGTAGGCTGGAAATGCTTACCCTGGTTGGAGGACAGACCCTTTGACTTTTCATAAACATGGGCTTCCAGAACTTGTCAGTTCAGCAGCAGGAACCAGCCACTAGCACAGCTGGGACAGGTGAAGGAGACTAATTAGTGTATGGCTCACCTGATTGCTCACTTGATGAAAGATCATCAATTAGCCATATTAATTGATGGCCACCACTCACATCTGTAACCGAAATGGGTTTTTGCCCTTGTCAATGCTGGGGCAGCAGAGGGATATGTGACAAGCCACAGCTGCCCTGCTTGAAATAGGAGTAGCAGAAGGCAGGAATTGTCATCTGTACAGAGGGGATGTGACAATGAGGGGGTCCAAGCACAACACAGATACAGACAGCACCTGATGCCTCAGCTGCTGTCCTAGCTAGAGGAGCTCTTCCACTCTCTCCTTGTGCAGAGCATTAACATTATAATGCACGTGATGAAGCATCACCACAGGAAGAGGTTTAGGAAGGAGCTGAGATGAGGTGCCTGTAAATACAGGTGAGTGTTTTTCCCTGGGCAGATGGACTGCAGTTAATGACAGTCCAGGTCCTTCCATGAACAAACACATTTTTATCTGAAAATGAAATGGTAAAAAAAGAAAAAAAAACATGGTAAAAGTGAATGCAGAAACTTTGCACTGGTGTTTAGCACTGGAAAGTTATTTTCACCACGTGTCCTGTGGTGGCAGAGGGAAGCCAGATGTTTCCTGCAGGAGTAGCAAGTACCAGCTACTTTCAACAACCCAAATGCCTGTCAAGTGTTCTGATATGCTGTGCTAGAAGCCAGAAGGAGCAGTGCACTAGAAAAATGAATAGAGCAACGGGTTTCTGATGGGGCAGTCAACAAATGTCATGGGGCATCATTTCATCCTAGTATAAGAAAGAAAATTTTTTACAGTGAGAACAATCAATCACTGGAACAACCTCCTCGGGGATGTGGTGAAGTCCCCATCAATAGAGGTTTTCCCAGGTGATAGGATATGGTGCTAGGTAATTTCATCCAGGCTCCCCTTTCCACAGAATGTTGCCCCAGGTGACCTTTCAAGGTTCCTTCCTGACCCAGTCTGTGATTCTAAAAGTGGAAGCCCTAGTGACATGGGCCTGGATGTGGGTATGTAAGAGCCATGAATTTGTTCTTGGGATCCAACTATGTGTTATACTGGTAAATCTTACCTGAGGAATTTGCACTAACCTTTCTTAGGGCACAGTTGCTGCTGAAAGATGCCAGTAAGAGACATTCTGCTTCAACATTTGATTGCCCATACCAGAATGTGCCAGAGCAACTCTACTTGGGCAGAACAAGGTGAGTTAAGAGTAAATACGTTGCTGTTGTTCCTGTGTGGGAGTAATTTCTACCTTATTTGAGAGAAAGCCAAGCAGCACAAATCTTATCTGCTTCCATCGTTTTCCACACTTCAGTTTTGCACTCTTGGAATTCAATTTTCCTGTGGTTGCTTCACAACACCAGGTTAACACATCATTAATGAAATCAGAAGCATTTTTTCCCTCTGCAGCCTCATGCATTCATTAGCTGGGAGGTGGCAGAAGAAACAACAAATGTTTGTATATCCCATTCCAAGCAGCTAAAGCAGTGTGCAGGTTGCTGATTCTCATTCCAAACACATCCTAGTGATGCATCCCACACCGGGGATAGCACAGCGTGAAGGAGAGGTGTTCAGGATAAAGATCAGCAGTGCTATTCATCAGTCTTGTAGTTGTGAGCCAGTGAGACTACAGAGTCATCACTATGAAACTCCATTTGGTGCACCAGTGTCCACTGAACATATGTGGCTTCAGTCTACATAGGGAACTGGAAAACACCAGGAGAGGCTTTAACCAATCCCCAAGTGTTGTGATTCTCCTTGCTGAGCCCTTCCTCACTGGGTCTCACAGCAGCCACTATAAGTACAGATTGTCTGCAGCACCAAGGCACTGCAAGGAAAGGGCCAGGGCAAGTTCAGGAGCTCGCTGGAGACCTGAAGATTAGAGTGATTTCCTGAGCTCACCCAGACCAAGAGATGCTTCTGAGCACATGCAGGCCCAGGAATATCCTCATTCCCATAAACACTTGTACAGGATTTAACCAACACTTCACCTGATGCCAGAGTTGTATCCCTCATGATTTTCCACCATTATGGCTCCTTTCTTCCCTTGCTTTATATTTTCCATTCCTTGTAATCTACTCAGGTCCTTCTGATAGCCCACTATCTTTCTTCTAATTTATAAATATTTTGATAACAAAACCAAATCTGGAACACAAGCTAGGATGCAGATATTTTTCCTTTTGTTAATAAAGTTCCAGACAATCCCAAACCATTTTGGGGCTGAACCATTTGTTACCCTTGCAGCATTTGATGGACTGCCAGGTATCCATAGCATTCAACCTCTAATTGTTGAGTTTGTAAGCATGTTTAATACGGAAAATCTGCCAGCTCCAGACTGCTAACAGACCACAACGGAAGAGTTTTCAAACTGCTGCAATGCAAAATAAGACCAGTAACTGTGTGACCCTGTTTAGCAGATGGTGACGTTGTTCAGTTGTGGCAGAAATGGAGCCTGCCATATGCATCAGTACTGTCCTGTTGCAGGTTGACTGTGACAGGGAAAGAAGTGGATTTGCCTGTACAGCTGATGTAGAAATGCTTCTTCTCTGTGTGTACTGGGACCATACAGTTACCTCCTTTGAACCCAAACAGTATGTCCTAGTGACCCCAGCACTGTGTTCCATCAAGAAAACTGGAGATACCTGCTTTGAAAGCAGGGAAAGTTTTCCCAAGACAGACCCATGTCTCTTTATGAAACCTGCTGCAACTCCAGGAGCAGGGTGGGCAAGGATGCTCACTTTCCCCCAAAATGGAAGGATTTGATCTAATCTTGGGGAGGGGAAAACATGTCCTCTATTCCTTGATCAGGCTTTGTAGGTGACCTTCAACAGCCATTTCAGCTCTGTGCCTCAAGTGCCCACTTCTAGTAAGAGGTAATGGCACCGACCCACTTGTCTCACATGGGTCAGAAATATCCAGAGAGGCTGGGTAAGCACCAACAGTGCTTGTGGATGGGAGAGTTGCCAGTCACTGGTTTCTGGTGCCCTCCATGCCAAATTCAGTAACAGGGGGACAGCTCTTGTGTGATGGAGAATTGAGACTCTGTCTAATGGAGAATAATGGCAACTTCTGACAGTTTTGTTCAAAATCATGCTGAGAGCAAATGATCTGGTTTATGGTTACTCATATGGGCTTGGTTAAGAGATGAGGAGAGCTATGGCTTCCTCTCCTCCTGTACAGAGCAATGACAAAGCATCAAATGACTGTGAGAAATGTCAGTGCAGGCTGGAAGTAATGAGCTGCATCAGCAGAATGAAATTGGAAGGGGCAGGGGCCAAGAAACCTTTGCAAGGTGAGCAGATGAATAGCATTTGTCTCCACAGAGATGTTGCTGTTTTTCTCATAAAAATGCATAAGATGCTTAAGAGGTTAATCAGAAATTTGTGAAGGGATACTTGGCAGCTGGCCAATGCTTTATGAAAGACAGCAGCTCCCTTAAAATAAATGAGGCTGTTAACTAATCATTGGGTTCTTGGCATATAGTTATCAACGTGCATAGGCAAATGAGCAAACGAATAATTTTATTAGCTTATTCACAGTGGTTTATGCCCAATGAATGCTAATTTAAGTGTCACTAAAAATGTGAGGTTAATTCTGGCATATCTAATTATAACATAAGTAGGTTTTACTTCTCACTATTGAGATACTCAGTTAGAATCTAAAGTGAATAAAATGACTGTGAAAGCCTCCAGTACCCTGCAGAGTCTGCAGGACTCATACTTGAGGCTGAGGGCACTGTTTTATGCCCCATCTGCCCTGTAGAGACAAGCATGGGTGGGAAGTGAGCTGGCAGCTCTCAGGAACAATGTTTCCTCCTTGGTTTGCATCAGGGATTTGGTGCCGATGCAGCTCCGTGCGTGCGGCCAAGCTGTGCTGGCACTGTATGAAAACACACCAAAGTGGAGGTGCAGCTGCAGAGTACACAGTGTGAGTGAGTGGGATAGGAGGAAGAGGAAGAATGGAAAGTTGCTGTTATTTCCAGGCTACAAATGAGATGTGAAGAGGGATAAAATTGCTTTGCTTAAGTCATGCAAGGCAGTACCACTGAAGCACTCAGTTTCTGCCTCCTGCACCCCAGCCCAGCATCTTGCATGGGTCTTGCCTCTCAACTTGCTTCCCCTGGCTCACTCCTATGGCAGGGGAAGTCCTTTTTCCTCTTTTTTTTCCTTTTTTTATATGGACATATTTTTATATGGGCATATTTCCCCGTATTATGGCATCCAGAAGTAGTGGTGGGTTGTTTTTTTTTTTTTTTTTTTTTTCTCTTTCCCTGTGGTTACTCATTAATAAAGAGCTGCAGAAAACTAATTACAGTAAATAAATGCTGATTACAGTGTCAGACTGAAGCAGTGAATTGTGAGGGTGACAGTTAACTCTCTGATTCATCTGCTTTATTTTTGGTTTGTGAATATTTTAAAAAATCCATAGCTCATCAGTAGGAATCTGCGAGTCAGGACCCAAGGCTTTTCCACAGAACATGATACACTGAAGAAGTTACAGGCAGAGGTCAATGGGTGAAACTCATGGGACTTCTGTAGTCCCATGGAGAACCTGGGAGGCTACTGCTGGATGGGGTCCATGCCACCTGTGTGCAGTGCTGCAAACCTACAACCTGTTATTGAAATAAGTCCGCAGTGGGAGTTCATTAATTTTTTAACAATGTGTAACTTCTCCCTTCCGTTCATGTGAAAGGCAATATGAGCATAAGCACATAGGAGCTGTCCTTCAGGAACAGCCTGCTTGAGAAACTTAGTGTGTAGATGCTTTTACTGAAATCTCCCTCTGCCTTCCCCACGCAAATCAGGATTTCAGCCTTCCTGTATTGACTTCAACTGCTAAATGTGTGTTAGTATTGCAAGAGCACCATGAAGAGTTTAGCAAATATCACAAATTAAATTCTCAGTTTTATGCCAAAAATTATTATTGCCATAAATGAAGAAATGTTCCAGGACTGACTGGAAATAAATAAAAGCAGCAAATAGTCTCCAACAGCAAATAGTAGAACAGAAAAATGTCTTGTCAGCTTTGTGCAGCAGCCAAGATATTGTTGAAATAAAGATGAGTAGAAAATAATAGATGATTATACTGTTTATTCTTTTACCATAACAGATGTGTATGAGGAAGGGATATGAAGAAAATCCTTTTTTACAAACCCACTATCTGCAGCATCAAATCAACCAATCTTGTTAAGAGAAAAAATGGACTTGAATGTTTGAAAGGCAGCAAATGTCTGAGTGTGAAAAGGACAGAGACAGCTGGTCTGTTTATCAGAATCTCTGAGGCAACATTTTTGATTTTAGAATTGGATATTTCTTTTGATTTGTATTTGTTCTGTCTCAGATGAGTCACATCATGGTTATCCATTCTCTTTGCTGTGTTTTATGGTGGTAGCATGTTCCTTAACTCTGAGACTCAGATTTACTGAATGTTCTACAAGTAATGCCTCCTAAATCTGGAAGAGGATGAGCAAAATCTGTCAGGTAGACATAAAATAATTGAATTTTACCAAGTTGAAATGAGCCTCTCTGGAGCAGATCTTTGGCCTGTATTGAGCTAACTCTGATTTCTTTGAACTCAATAGGAGTACAAAGCCTTTGTAGGGCACTTTTGAGAGCCTCACTGAGTTTATTTTCATAGTTATCCTGAGAATACTGCTGTAGTCAGATGCCTCTGGCCTGAATTCATGTTTTCTCAAATGCTTTTATGTGGTTTAAGGTAAGGTGTCTGACATTGTCTGTTGGAGAGGAGGTGTGAGCTGGCAGATGCCATTTCTTTGCAGACTGTGGTGCCAGAGGCCTTGGGGTGGGGAACATCTCACCCAGAACCTAGCAGAAGGCAAGGGAAAAAGCTGCCATCAGCAGAAAGCTTTAAGCAACAAAAGTATTTCAGAGTTGTTAGGTGTCCTGTGGCATTCACCCAGCCATTAATCAGCACCACAGAAATGCACACACCTACTTACATGCTTGCTGGCAAAGCTGAATTTGCTTAATATGATTCAGCCTCTTCTTAGGGCATAGAAACCACTTGCAAGCCAAATGAAAAGATCTTGTTTGCACCTTAGTTCTATAAACACTATACTCATTCATAAACTGTCCCCATGTTTTGCTGCCTACGCTTCACTCACACGTGTAGCTCCATCCTCTACTTTCTACTCCCTATAAACAGCTCCATAGGATCCCAAAAGGTAGATGTTTTTTCTATACATTCACTCAACACATCACTGGAAACCCTCTCACTGACTGTAGTGTGTTTTGGTTTGGGTTGTTGGGAAGTGATAGAGAAGATACGAAGTCAGGTTGTTAGAAAAAAACCCAGGACTTCTTGTTGTATCTTTGCTACTGTACAGTTGTATGGGATTTGTTTCAAGTCAGGAATGAAAACACCAGTTTTCAGAACAGTTTCAGGCAAGAGTGATCTTTCACAGCTAACCTGTTACTTCTTGTTTCAGAACAGTAAAGTAGCCAAATTTCTCAAAGGACACTAGCATATAAATGCTAATTTACCACAGGTCTGCTAGTGATCTCTCAAAAATGAAATATATGCAGTGTCTGTGTCTACTGAGAGGGGAAAGATATGTCTCATATTTGCAGTAAATCAGTGATCTTTCTGTCTCTCTATACTTTTGTTTATTCAACTGTAAAACAGAACTTAAAAATTCTTGCCCAGCAAGCCTATTTTAAACATTAATATCTGCAGAAATGTGTTATGAACTCTAAACAGAAAGTATTTCTTATGCTAAGTGAAGAGGAACACTAAATTTCAACTTCAAGTTTCATTTTTTCAGCAATTCACCACAGAAGCCAAATTTGACAGTCTTACATAAGCAAATTTTCTTTCTGGATTTAAATAATTCTGACTACTCCATGAAAATAATTGCTAAAGGAACAAATAAACAATTACTACGCTGTTTTCTTGCACTATATAGAAAATTTTGAATGAAGTTGTGATGGAAGAAATTGCTTTGCTAATGGCGAGGTATTAATAAGGAACACATTTTTAATGAGGAACTCAGTGGAGGTGATGGGGATGGTGTTTCTCTGTGCAGAGCACCAGGGCTGCCATGACTGATGTTGGCTTCAGAGCTGGCTGGTGTGTGTTGGGCTGATGTGCCACCTGTAATTTTGTGTTTGTTGTGATTACTGCATGTCTGTATCTGAGCAAGTTTTCTAGACCCACTTTACAATCCATGGGGGAAAACTGACAGTCTCAGAATTTCATTAATGTCATTCTATAGTTTTAAAATTAAACTACATTTAGAAATACTTACAATGAAACGTATTTAGAATGTATGGTTTGGATAAAGGTGCCTGTTTCCCTCCATTTAACATACAGACAGTCCATGCTAACCAGCTAAGAAAGAGAGATAAAACACTCAGTGAAGTGAGTATCATGTTGTGCTGATTCTGGCTGGGATGGAGTTAATTTTCTTTATAGCAGCTGTATCAGGCTGTGTTTTGGATTTGTGCTGGAAACAGTTGCTAAAGCACTGATGTTTCCATTATTCCTGAGCAGTGCTGACACAGAGTCAAGGCCTTTTCTGCTCCTCACCCTACCAGTGAGGAGGCTGGGGGTGCACAAGGAGTTGGGAGGGGACACAGCCAGGACAGTTGACCTGAGCACTGGTGGTCTCTTTCTGTCATGCAGCTCCAGACAGGGCATAGGCTCCTGGGCCTGGTGCCAATATGTGGTAAATGGAGATGAAAGAAAATTGTATATTAAAGGCTTGCCTTCCATTCTCACCATGGATTCATGGATGGGGGATTCAGTTGTTAGCAAAGACAGAAAGCTGTGAAGTCCACTGCCAATAACTTACTCAGAAAGGGCATATGCTTCCTTGAAACATGTATTTTAAAATACTACCTGGAATAGTTTACTTTTTTCTCAGTCATTTACCTACAAGATAAATATTCATGATTATTTCATTGCATGTCATTGATAATGTCATTTGCTGATGTGGGCTACATTATCATTCTTGGGAAACTTATTTTCCATTAGGACGAGTAAGTAGATCAAATCATGATTAGGTTAAAAATGTTGCTGGTTTAAGACCTTCTTGTTAGTTTAATGTCATTCCTTTGAGACCTTTGCAAATCAAAATATTGATACCATGATCTGAATAGTTGGAATATATTTTCTGACTGGCATGTACACTTTTGCTCTTCTGACATCTCTTATTCTCTTAATTCTCTACATTAGTTAATCATGTCTGCCAAAACTCCCCACAAATCTCTTGGTGTGGTGTATGTCTAAAGCCGTGTATTTCCTTGTAATGCTGGGGCAGTTACGATGGTGAGAGCTCAGACAGGCGGCTGCGCTCTGCTCCTTCCGCCTGGCTCGGGAATGTCAAGGAGGACTCTTCAGTGGAGCGTGTTGCCTCTGCAGATCTCAGCCTTCAGACTAAAGCTTACAACATACTGAGGAGTATTTCTAACAGCTGTAACTTTTGTTCTCTGGCACCCAACAGATGTCAGCACATTTTAATGCTTTGCTGTCAAAGAACCATCGATCTCACTATGCCATGCTTAGAAATGTGCTTTCTTTATCCAGTGTTAAGAAACTGGTTCTTTAAAGCAGTTTCCCATATTCAAATGCATTCTTTTAAATTCTTCCCATTTTACCAAGTAGTCCAGTTCACTTTGCAAAGTAAGACATTCTCTTGCTTGCTTGCTAGCTGCCTGATCTTGTTATCTGCTGCCTATTTTACCAGCAAAAAGCATGTATCACAGTCAAAGCATTTATTTAATGCTGGCTCAAAGTCTGATCTCTGCAGGAGCCTGCACCAAACAAGTCCCCTTTGGCACTCTTGATGCCTGGGCACACTTGAAGACCTATATGTGACCCAGCCTTGAATGTATCTAATCATTCATAATCACAGAACCATAGAACACGCTGAGTTGGAAGGGACCCATCAGGATCATCGAGTCCGACTCCAGGCCCTGTGCAGGACATCCCAAGAATCACACCCTGTGCCTGAAAGCATTGTCCAAACGCTTCTTGAACTCAGACAGGCTTGGTGCTGTGACCACTTCCCTGATGTGTACACCTCTGTCAGCATGTTGACTGATGAACACACTTGCTGTGGTTTAACCCCAGGCAGCAACTCAGCCCCACACAGCTGCTCGCTAACTCCCCCAGTGAGGTGGGGGAGAGAACAAAAACAGTAAAAATGAGAAAACTTGTGGGTTCAGGCAAGGAGAGTTTAACAGGTAAAGCAAAATCCACATGCTCAAGCAAGGCAAACCGAGGAATTCATTCACCACATCCCACGGGCAGTCAGGTGTTCAGCCATGCCCTGCAGAGCAGGGCTCCATCACATATAACTGTGACTTGAGAAGACAAATGCCATCTCTCCAAACATCCCCCCAGCTTTTTCCTTCTTCATCAGCTTTATGAGCTGAGCACGATGCCATAGGGTGTGGGATGTCCCTTGGGTCAGTTGGGGTCAGCTGTCCTGGCTGTGTCCCCTCCCTGCTCCTTGTGCACCCTTGGCCTCCTTGCTGGAGGGGTGAGGAGCAGAAAAGGCCTTGACTCTGTGTCAGCACTGCTCAGGAATAGTGAAACATCCCTGTATTACCACACTGTTTCCAGCACAAATCCAAAACACAGCCCCATACAGCTACTATGAAGAAAATTATCTCAGCCAAAGCCAGCACGATACTGCATAACACTCAAGTGTCTCAGGAATATCTAAGAATACATATAGTATATAGAACTGTAATGTTGTTGGGAAAATGCCCAAGCCTTCCTTTTTCACAAGCCTATGCTGAATTACAGAGTCAGATCTGCTGATCTAGACCCTAAATTAAATGGTTGTTTTACTGATCTGGGATAGCCTTCCTACAATGTACGATATCTGGGGTCACCATGTTCTTCTTTGGGAGCTTCAGCAGCATTTCACCCCTGTGGTGCTTCCCCTAGTTTCCCCAGAGATGTTGAAACATCTCTGCTTCGTCCCTCTAGGGGTCTTTTCTGCAAATTTTAGCAGATGGCACCTCACCTCCTCCTCTGCTCCTCCTGTGGGTTGAACACAATGTTCACCAGCATCATACGGATTAAATATATCCCTCTGTTTCAGTTCCAGTTTGGCATGGGCAAGTCAAAGCCCAGAGTGGGCTCCACACGAGGCACAGGGTGTCTGCTCAAGCACCGGTAGTGCCTGAACTGCAGCTCCCAGCCCAGACAGGCAGGAAGCCTTGCCCTGCCACAGCCTCTGTTGGGACAGTGTGCAGGAATGGCACAGCACAGTCTGTACTACTTGGTGTAAAACATTGCTAACGTACTATATATTTCACAGTACCCTGGGAGCTGAAAAGCTAAACAGTTACACAACAAGCTTGGCAACTGTCTGTCTAAACCTACACATCGAAACCTGATGAAAGCTGAAGATTTTCATATTTAAATTTTGCCAATATCAACATGTTTTAGTGCAAAAAGTTGCAGTATGGCTGTACATAGGATTTTCTCTTACATTACTCTGACTGTAGGCACAGCCCAAAGCAGCTTGTGGTGAGGACACCGTTGGCCCTTTTGGCTGCCAGCTCATGCTCTTGGCTCAGTTCAACTTACCTCAGCCCCAATCAGTTCTAGAACTCTTGGCTGTCTAAGTGGGCAGTTTAGCCAGAAAAGCTCTCTGAGTCAGCTGGTGTTTCTAGGATCACTCCTGGTGTCAGTGTGGGATAAGCACAAGGAAAGTGGTGTCTCCTCTGCCACAGAGTGCCACATGTGAGCCATCAGCAGACCCAGGACATTGTCCCTGGCAGTGACGGGAGCCGGTGCCACATAGGCAGAGCAGGAGACACTGACTGGTGCAGGCTGGTGCTTAGGCTGGCTCTGGCATTTGTGCAACACGTGAACTGAGAACTGAGACCTTCTCATTTCAAGGCTGTTCCATCCAGGTTTCATGGAGAAGGTGCTGTATGAAGAGCTCAGTCATCTGGCACTGCTACAGATCAGACTTGAATTATGATCTGAAATTGAAGGCAACAAGGTCACAGGGAATGGTGTTCAAGGTTTTCCTTTATTGCTTCTGTCTCTCACCTCTCTCAGGGAATCACATAGGAAAAGGCAGTAAAAAAGCGTGAATTTTGCAAGGTCCCTCTTTGGAAATGTTTCGGCAATATTTTGATACACTTGCAAAGTAAGTTATAGTGAGGTTTTGTCCATTCATTTCTCTTAGATAAACATCTCAGAAATCTGAGGGACTTTTCAGATTCAGCAGTACCAAGGGAGACAGCAGAGATGATGGGTCAGATTCGTGTCTGCTCTTTAGTGCAGATCTACTTGTTTTCCTGGTACAGAAGAGGGACTTCAGGCAATAGCCATGACTTCAGAGAAATTTGGGCAAGTATTTCAGGGGAGGTTCCAAGATGCTGCCTACTTGGTACCTAATCTAGAAAACATCCTTTTAAGCAAAAAGATTAAAGTCAGAAAAGGAATTTTTGTGGTCTGAGCTGTACCACAGGCTGCTGCCTGTACCTGAGCACAGAGTCTAATTCTCTGCACGTTAACCTTCTCTGTGCTTTGGGTTACAACTGGAAAAAGTCCCTGGAAAAGGAGATGATGGGTGTCCTGTGCTGCTATAAAGTTTCTGTATACTGGAATGACTTTCCTTTAATATGATTACTTATTTGAGGTGTGAAGGACACCAATAACTCTCACTAATTTGATGGGAGTTGTAAGCACTCGGTCCATGAAATATGGAGAATGGTGTGTAGAGGTGGGTAAATACACATCATCTCATAAATACAAGAGAAAGCTGCCGTGCCTTTTCCCCCTAGTCTGACACACACATCAAATCCTATACACATATTTTTCAGCAGCATTTCACTTTTTATAAGGCAATCACATTACCGCGAAATTGAAATTAGCCATAGAGAGACAGATCCTGCAAATTCTTTGCAGTGGAGGGAGAGAAAACAGACAGAGTTTGATCAGGAAATGAAAATCAGGCCAGCTTTATTGCCGCATCAGGTGTTACTTATTGAATGGGCTTGTTTTAACTCCAGCACTCAGTTAAAGAAAAGCCTCCAGCACTCAGTTAAAGAAAAGCCCCAAACCAGCCATCTGTCCTGAATGAACAAATTGACTTCCCAATACAAAGCCATTCACAGAGTGTGCAGCAGAGTTTGCTCAGTAGCTCAATTTGTGCCACAGAATGAATGGGAAGATTTTGCCGAGCAGTTTACTAGTCTTTTGCCATTATTACAAGCAGAGGTACTGACAGGAATGTTGCTGTATCCATGAATCTCCATCCTGCTCCTTCTTTCCTGAGGTGGCTGTGGAAACGCTGTACCCAAGATGTGGCTCTGTGTGTGTACCTGCAAGATGACCAGGACTGTACCAGTTTGTGCCTGTCTACAGGCCCCATTTTCTTCACTTTCCAGCTGAGCACGGAGCCTTGTTGATTCTCCCTGCTTTTCCTTTGGTAAAACATGTGGGATAGCCTTAAACACAAAACCTGAATCCAATTTTTTACCGAGCTTGAAAGTAGTTCATAAAATGATTGCTTCTACAGTCAGGTTTTATTATTATTAATCAGCTGCTAATCAAAAAATAACATGTTATATAAACAAACTGCTGCCACCCCCAGCCTCAAAAATTATTTTTTGAAATCTATTTTTGCATAGAGTTAAAATAATCCTGTTGATAGATTTTCACTCTGCCTCCTCTACACTTCACAGATAACAGTGGAGTTATATTTAGTGACGGAGTCTGGCAGCAGGGAGGAAGTATTTCCCAAGGAGGCTGTTACTGGTGTGTGTTAGGTGAGAGCTGCAGACACAATCCTGCCCCACCAGCATGGGCAGTAGAGTCTCAGTGGCCTGGGAATGCCGTGACAGTGTGCACCTTTATTCTGCCTGCATCGCTAAAGACAAACGGTGTCTGGACAACACTTGAATGGGAGAGGAGTCATCATTTTCCATGGGTGGGAGCACTGCAGTCAAGGCAAGAGGCACAAATTGTTGCTAGTTCTGCCATTTTCTATAGGATCATGGGTATATAAATATATATCAGACAGTTAATTACTATGAGCTTTTAGGAGCAAGGGAGCTTTTACATGGTTTTACAAATTGTCTAGCAGAGTGGGAGTATCACCTTGGCAGGGAGGTGTACAAGATCAAGTCTTTATATTACAGCACAGCTACAATGGACTAGGGAGAAAAGATGGGCAAGAACAGAGGCTCAGTGTTAATTCGAGGCTCTTGTTCCTCCAGGCCAGCATGTGGTGGAAGGAGAATGGGGGAGTGAAATCCCACTGAGGGGATAATAAATAAGAAAACAGAAGATGAAAGTTGGAGCGAAGTGGTGATACAAAGGTCAGACAGGTCATTTCCATGGGAGCCATGGGGGCGGTGAAGAGACAGTTCCCATCGAACTGATGCAGTCTGTTCTCACAGTACCTTGCATTTCAGCTGCCCAAAGGCACCCTGAATCCAAACTGTTTGAACGGAACAACTCAGGCTGGTTTTGCACTGTGTAAACCATGAGGAGAAGTCCTATTCAGTGGTTCAAGCATCAGATCTGGAGTTGAGACCTGGTCGCTTCACCTCAATTTTACAACACCTTCCCACCCCTGCCCTTGCCTGTGCTGTACTCCACTGAGAGGGTGAAGTAGGGACAAGTCACAGCTATTGCTGAAAGAACCGGTCTAGGCTAGAGCTCAGCTAAGTGAGCAAGTGAGTTTGAATTCTTCATCTATTTCCTTTATGCCTTGTGTCATTCAGGACTCATAACTCAAACATGCAGAGCAAGCAGACCAGTGTTGCTGAAGCCAGAGGAGCATCATCCTGAGCCCCTGCTCAGGGCGAGGTGCTCCCCCACATGTGTTGTGTTGTCATATGGAGAGGAGACAGTGCATTTACAAAGCATTTTGACCCCTCCTAATAATGAGGTTATAATTAAGACAGTGGAGTATCTTTCTTTTCATTTGTGCTTGATTAGGGCTGCTTCAGCTTCTAATGTACTTTGGAATGGCAGCAAAGCTTTAGTATGAAACAGTCCAAGTCTCCTGCTGAAGCTCTGGGTGAACTGAGGACTGGAGATACTGGGGCACCACACAGGTTGCTCTGGCTCCATGATGGGAAGAAACCCCTGTAGCAACGGCCCTGGGCATAATGTTTCCTCCCCTGCCACAGATTTTTGTGGCCCTGGCCAGTTGCTTAATGCCTGTGGCTGGATGAGGATAAAGGCACACATCTGTACTAGTTCCCTGATGCTGAGCCCAGCTGCTGTGGGGTGGCCCATGTCTTCCCGGCAAACTTCAGATGGTGTAGCCTTACCACATCCAGTCTGTGTGTTGACAATGGTGTCAGCTCCAAGTGCAAGCCGGAGCCATGTCTGGGGATTATCAGAGACAGTGCTTGCCTGCACTATGTAACAATTTAACAATATGGAAAATTGAGAACTTGTGCCAGGGAATGTTTCCTTTGGGGTTTCCAGGCTGAGGCACATCTTTACATCACCAGAGGTAAAACTGCAAAGGTGTATGCACATGTATATGCATAAGTTATATACAAGGCATAGTTATGAGATTAAATATAGGAAACTTTTTTTAAGTGCTTGGATTTATAGCAAAGATATTTAGACCCAAATGGTCAAAGAAATGTCAGTGGGAATTCAGTATATCTGCATATTTGCAGATCTAGGCCACAGTCCCTGTCCCAGAGGGGTTTTAATCCCACTAGATATCACTAGTCCCACTATCAGGAATGAAGGACCAGCATAAATGATGATGCGCATTTTCCTTTGATCCTTCCCCTGCTTGGCATTCTCTTCCTTTGATAAGGTGCCAATCACTCACACACTCCCCCCCCACTGTTCCTATTTTTGCCGGACCACACAGAGGAAGCTCAGAGGTACTTGCAGTGATTTGAGTGGGCTGATTAGCCTTCACCAACTTTCAGTGCTCCAGGTACGGAGCTGAAGGCCATAAATCTCATTCAAATTGCCATCTTAATGTGGTTTCTTGAGGCTCTTTAGGCTGGGGTTTGGATGGAGCTGCTCACTGAGTTCATTCGTTTTTCTTACTCTGTTGCAGATTTCACCAGCTTACTGATCTATATCTAGGTCAGCTTCATAAAGCATCATTTATGCTCTAGTGTTCAGCTGGGAAGACAGTTGGAGGGGGCTGGATGACAAAGGGATGAGACTGCATGGATCTCCAAATTTGAGTGTGAGTCTGTGGCTCTTAGTGCCTTATAACTATTTACAAAGACATGTGAATTGAAGTAAGCCGTGCGTGAGAGACTGAAATTGTTAAATGTTGCTAAAATCGTTAAAGGACTTTTGCCCACCATAGCAAACGGCAAAGACACAGCTGAACATCTGTGAGCACCGAATCCCACCCATCCCCAAATATGCCTAATAACTGGAATTTGGATTGTGATGGGAACTTGAGATAAGATAAAGGGCATACTGTTGTCCAATCACCCCAGATCTAGGGAGGAGAATGTATCCACAAGCGATACTGGAAGAGAGACTAGAATGCTGAGGGTTCAAACATTCAGGGGGGAAGCTGCCGATGTGCAAAGGCGCAGAGGGTGAGCACAGCACACCTCAGGCTACAGCTGGTGTTGACCGAGGTAAGGAAAGAGGCAAACCCTGTGGGGCAGGAATTGTCTCTTTGTCCTTACTCCAGTGAACTCAGCTGTGTTAACTCCCCTGCTGGGGAAGTATCCCAACGCTCAGATGTAGCCTGGAGGTGTCCATCTCTGCTGATGGGCCCCCATGGGCTGTAATGGACTCAACGGCAGTGATGCAATAGGCAGCTGTGTCTTCTTAGAAGGTGTCAAAGACTTCCAATCCACAACATTACGTCATCCAGTTGAAACTCCCTGCCCCAGAGGAGGTATCTGGGCATTCCTGCTTGAGCCTGAATGAATATAAACCAAACAGAGTTTGTATTCTAGGGGTTTTTTCACCACCTGATTGGTCCAGCCTGTAACTGTTGCTTTGACTAAGACTGTGACCATCACTTCACCCAATAAACATCGAAACTGCAACAGCTGAGCCTCCTCACAAGGCCTACGTGTGGTGAGATTTTTCTACTCTTTTACTTTTCTTTCTTATGCATTTTCTTAAGTGATATTTTTATGCTTTTATGTTGCCATATTACTGCAGATAACAGCAACCAAAATGGCTACATACCTGTTTTCCTGTGCAACAAAATTATTCTACAATAAACCCTACATATGTATAATTACAAAAAAATCCGATAAACCGATCATTCAGTGTTGTTTCACTCTAATCCACCCCAAGTGAGTTGAACACTGAGATATATTGATAGTATGGGCTAAAAGTATTTAAAATGGGGTGAGCGATCCAAGGCTGGCTATAAGGGGTGAACTCTCCTTTAAAGGTGGCGCAATGGGTGCTTGGCTGCTGGTGGGAAGAGCAGAAAGGGAAGAAAAGCAGGTAGAGTTTAATGGCAAATGATTTTCTGGTCTGTTAATCATGAAATAAAGAGTTAAAAAGGAAGTCTTGGCAGCTGTGAGGTCAGACCTGGCTGCACTATGTACAGCCTCTGCCCTAAGGGTGACAAGGATGGAGCTGGAGTTGGGTGAAGAAGGAGAAAAAGAATGCAAAGCCGGCAAAGAAGAAAAGAGGTGTGAAGGCTGAATGGGAGAAAGGGAGAGCAATTAAATTATCATCAACCCTGATTTACATTTGCACAAGATGTATGGTTTTTACAGAGTCTCAGAAGAGAGAAAAGTCTGCTCAGAAACAGCTTTATTTGTCACTTTGCAAAGCAAAGTTCTTTTTTCACACTAGAAGGGAGAAGCCATAGAACAGCACTTTGCAGAAGTGAACTGAATTCCCATGATCAGCTAGACTGTTAAACCTGTCCTTACCAGGCTCTTTTTCTGTATGAGGGACCTCATTCATGTCAGTTTTTGAATCAAGCAAAGTGTAGCCCTTCAGTGAATTGGAAGGGATGAAAAATTAGAGGTCAGAACAATCTTATTATACATGAGGAAGGAGACTTACCTTTTCTCTGGCAGTGTTGTTTGATTTTACCATTTTCTATCTTTTTTGTATCTTTTCTCCATACATGAAATGTCCAAGAAAAAGAATTTAGTTTAATGGCTATATAATAATTTTCCAGATGATTTCTATTAAATTTGAAAGTGATAAATATTTCAGTTAAATTTAAAAAAAAATGCCATTCTAATAATCTTCAGCAGGCATTTGCCAGTGAGGCAAATCTTAGGTAAGGCAAGTGTTTGAGTTGCAGGAATACTGAAAAATAGAGGAAAAGTCTACATGTGCATCACTATGCACACACATAAATAGCAACAGATGTTAAAACGTAGGCAACCATCCTTTGGGGTGTTTGCCAATTAAACCAGCTCCAAATCTGCCTATATTCCCAGCATGCTGAGAAGGGATTCAGCTTGCAGCAAAGATTTCAAAGCATCACTTAAAGTGTCACCTGTCAGCCTGTCCTGTAGTCAGGGCCAGTCAGTCTTCACGAAGCCCCACGGTGTGGCAAAGCTAAGTCATGAACCTGAATGGGTGAGAAGGAGATGTGAGCTTTCCCCCCACGTACAACAAATCATGGTGTATCTGCTGCAACTGGGTATTTGGGAGGAAGCTTCATTTTCATCATGATTCAAAAATCCTAGTACAAACTCCAAGCAAGGATTACATTTCCTTTCAACAGCACTAATTTGCCATTCTATGAGTCCCAGCAGGTGTTTTGCCATTGCAGTTTTTGCATGTTTTGGAGTTTGTATTTTTCTGACTCCCATTTAAATTTTTTTCTAGAGCTCCCCCTCTGCAAGGCCATTTTCTTGTTCTTGGCTCTGCTGGGATGAGAGAGAGGTCAAGTTCAGGACCAGATTTTCCATGCTGTGTCTGGTTCTTCCATCTACAGCAGCCTCACTGGAGAGAGAATCCCCCTGCCAGGAGCCTGGAGCTTGTGCAGGGTCCCTGGGGAGTGCCTCTGCTTTCCTTCCACACATTGCTACCTGCTTGTTCAATTCCCCAAGCTATAAAGCTAGCCAGGAAAACAAGCACGGTATTTGAAGCTAGAGCCCTGCTCTCATTTAGGAGCTGTGGTGATATTTTAGGAACTCGGGATGTCTGAGATGGTTTGCCTCTCTGAAATGTGAATGTTCAGGGCCTTGTTGCCTCATTAAGTAATAAAGTTACTGACTTCAAGTGAATTGAAGACCTGGGACAAAAACTGTCTCCTCTTAAGCAATCTCTGATTTTAGTGTGATGGTGGTAGGCTGCCTGCTAATTACATGGCTGTCTTGAAACTGGAAACCCAGATCCCCGCGGGGACCTGCTGTGCCTCCAGACACATGGTCTCTTAATTTTCTGAGAGCAGCAAGCAGAGCTGTCAACTGCTTGCAGATCAGAAGATAGTGCTGCAGCAAGAGGGAACTGGGATTTCAGGATATTGTTCAAGAGAAAACAAACCCAGCTAACTTGTTTTCTGTACAGGACACAGCCTGGTCTTAATGCTTTACTTGTTCTGCAGCTACATAGCAATGTGGGGTTTGAGTTTGCTTCTGAAGAGGAGCTGAGTGCTACAAGGTCAGTTCATGGCACAGAAGCACCTGCTGTGGCAGGGGAAGGCTACAGGAATATAGAAGCATTTGGGTCTAAGACATCTTCTGCTTTTGGTAGAGTACAATTTCCTTTCCAAATCTATTTCCAGAAAGCAAAAGCTGTAGGTCCCAAAAGCCCAAAAGCTTCCTGCAGGAGGAGGGAGTAATCTAAACAGAAGGGACACTCAAACAGAACTGGGAGGACCGAAACAGAGTACTGGTTTCTCTGAGCTCACACAGCAAAGCTGAAAGATCCCACCTTTGGATGTCAATCTGTGTCTTTCCCCAGGCTCCCCCTCCTTCAGGTGTCTGCTCATGCTTCATCTGTCACCCCATGGCAGATGACAGTAAAATGTTGCTGGTAAGATTTTCTCTCCACTGTTGCTGACAAGCAATCTGTCTGTTCCTTATCTCTAACACTGTGCTAGAGAGCTCTGCTCATCTGTGTGTAGTGCTAAAGGTCTTGATATGGAAATGTCTGACGTGTCTGCATTCCCCGGACCTCGCATTACAGTGGGGATTGACATTTCCTTTAGAACTGAGGTCAAAAGCCATATAAAAATAAAAACCCTTCATAAGATGATATAAATGAACTTGCTCCATAGCTGGCTTGAACCTCCTTAGTATCCACAGCAATCAAGTCAGTAATATTTTCTAAGATAACAAGGTTCCAGAATAAAAGCTTCTCTATTACCAGAGCACTGTTGGAAAATAAAAGCACCCCTTTTTATCTATCCAAGATCCAGTGCTTTGTTCCTGCCCTGTGAGCAGTACTAGCATCTTCCCCATGGGTCAGTCCAGCTTTGAGACCCTGGTGAGTGTTACAGTACAGATTTGTTGGCACTAAGCATTGTTGGTGTTCCAGGCTCCCTTGTCTGGTTTAGGTGGCAAAATCTGACCCAAGGATGTTGAGAACATCTGGAGGAACCAGGACAAAAGCTAGATGGAACAGCCTTGTCCCAGTAGTGGCCTACCTGCCAAAGACTCTTCTCCCAAAGCTTTCTCAGTGTACTATTATCTATTGTCATCATTATAATCACAATTATTAATAATTTGAACCACTGTACTGCTTGGAGCACCAGTCTATTCTAGGAAGAGGATCTCCCTGAAGCAGACAGAGTGAACCTGTGTGAAGCAAGAGATGGTCCATGCAATAGAGAGCTCACAACATAAATAGTGAGATTGGAGGCTGGGAGAAAGCAGGTGGCAGATCCTCCACTCAAGGCTCCTCTCCCTGTATTAAGCTCTACCCTACTTATGAAACCCAGAAAGATCTTTGGCAACCATATGCTGTTAGTAGGAAAGCTCAGTTGTTCTTAAATCCTTACAGGATGTTATCTGCCCCTGTTGCTTAGCTGGTGGGAGTTTTTCCATCCATCTCCAGCTATCTAAGAGTTAGCCATCTCCTCTAAACTAGTTTTCTGTGGTCTGAGGATAACTTTGAGAAAGAGATAGGAACATACTGACTCTGCATTCTTTGCAGTGTAATGAGTGCCCATTCTTCAAAGTGTAATGAGTGCTTCCTTTGGGAGTGCCCACTAGCTAACAGAAGGTGTGTAGGTAGGTCTCAGACTAGAACTTGACATCCATGTGATCCGATTAATTGAGATTATAAACAAACTTGTAGAATAAGTGATAGAGGAAAATGCTGAGCTGCTGATGAGCAAATAACTGCTGAGAAGTTTCAGGAACTCCAGCTGTGTCATTTTTGGATGTCATTAGATGAGTGAAGTGCACCTCAACTACAAGCTATGGAAAAAGGGGTGCTTCTTGCCATGTCTTTATGGAGGTTGCAGATCTCACCCAGCAGCAGATGTAACTGGAGTTTTTGGACCCTTCCCCAGGACAAAGCCTGAAGGTTTAAACTGCCTAAAGCCTCACTGATGAGTGGTGAGTGCTGGTGGCAACAGAGAACATTAAAAGCCTCAAAGAAAAAAGATGAGAAAATCTGCAGAAAGGGGCAAGAGCAAATATTAAAATAACCTCAACACTTTAATCCTCATCCCATTTTAATCTAGGGCTGTGCTCTGTTAGCATAAAAATACCAATTACATTTATTTTGTTAAGGCTTTGCTGAGTAGACTGACCCCTAGACTAATGCAGTTATCAAGTATATTTCTGTTCTACACAGAGGTGAACAGATGGCTTTTTTGTGTGTGACTGTGTAAAAAACCCATTTCTGTAAACGGGATGTCAGGCAAGTTAGTGGAACAAACTTCTACTTCCGTAATAAATTAATTGTCTAGCAAAACAGAGCTTAGTGTCAGGTTAAGTGTCAACTTAGTTTCCACTCAGCTCAGGTAAATTAATTAACTTTCCAGTGTGTTACTGGAAAGCTGAAGGATATGCTGGTGTTTCTGGATATGTATGACATCAGAACACACTTTGCAAGTGGGACCAGGAGCCTTTTCCTCCTTGCTGATATCAACAGGAGCTGGTTTGATCCAGCTCATGGTAACCCCTGTCATAGCTCAGTCTGGCTTGGAGAGCAATGAATCAATGATGAATACTTAAAAAAGATAGCTGTGAAATCCCACTGAAGAGTAAAATATTTGGGGCTAGGAAAAGCCATTAATGACCATCTCAACCTTCAGTAGGGCAGAGGGAAAGATTTTCAGCTAGTTGGGTTCAGATGCATTGCATTGCATCTGATTATACTGGTAAAACAATGAAATGCTATTTTATTGCTGATTGCTAATAAAAATATATTTGTATAAAAACATTAAATCTCATTAACTAGAAGCACATATATCTATGTATTTAAAATATCCGGATATGTGCTGCTGAATAGGAGCAAAGATATTGTGATTACTCCCATTTGGCTGCACACATCTTTGATGAAGACTCTGTCTAAGCTTTGGAGAAAAACAGGAACTTCAAGGGCTCATCTGACTAATTTTAGGCATTTGCATTATGATGAGATGGCCAAAACCTTAAAAACTCTACCTCTGTACTGATTGAAATGAAGAGGTAATGATTAACATAGAGGTAAATGTCTGCATCAAAGGCATCCATATTTCCTAAATAAATCTGACTGTATTTTTACTGGAAAACTTTTAGTATTAGAAAAAAAAAAAAGGTATTCCTTAGGAAAAACAACTGATGGCATAATAGAAGAGCAAGAACCCAGTTCATGAAAGCTGTCCTGGAAGAGTTTGTAGGCCAGGTGAAATTCCCAGGCTCATTTGTCATGCACCAGAAATTACAATGGGAAAAAACTGAACTTTGAGTGCTCTGTGCTCCTGGGATTTTACTAAACAAGGGCATGCAACTGCCAATCTAGGACTGTGAAGACTGACATAAAAGCTGCATTTGAACTACACTTCATAGGGATTAACATTTTATTGAGTTAATCAGAATCAATATCAATTTAGGTTGCTTTTTTTCAGATGTGGAAGGGATGGTGAGCAGAGTGAAGGCAGTAGAGGCTGTGAATAATGATAAATATACGTGACATGTCTTTGTTATTGTAAATAGGATTATTTCTGCCAAAATCAGTGCTCTGTTTTAACTTGAATATTCAGCTAGGGCTATTGTTATACTGCACAAATTATGTGGCTCAAAACCTTTCATCTGCTTGATGCCTCTCTTAAAGGGCAGGAAAATTCAGTGAGAGAAAGGCATGAACCTCAAGCAGAACAGTTTTTCCTCTGACTCAAGATAGCCATGTATCACCAGTGTTTCCAAATCAGCTTATTCATCTTCAGTGTGCAAAGATATTTTTTAAAAAGGGTTGAAGAGGAAAAAAAAAAGAAATCAAAGTTGAAGAGTTGGTGAGATGCTGAAATGCAACATTTGCAAGATACTATTTAGAAAATTTCATGTGCAGAAGGAATTTTGAGAAAAGAGAGCTTTTTCCAGTGCTACTTTCTCAGACAGAGCAGAATTATCTCTTGGTGAAGCGAAGGTTTCAGTCTCATCTGCAGTGCTGAGGTTTTGTTCTCCTCTCCACGGGGGCTTCAGGAGCTCGTGGGGCTCATTACACAGCTGGAAGTCAGGAGTGTCTTCTGTCCTGCTACGAGTCAAGTGGGCTGACCACAGGGGAGCTGGTTTGGTGCCATCTGGAAAGAGATACTCAAACCTGACATGATTACTACCTACAGGCAGTGGGTATAAACTTACCTGAGTCTTCTCTTTGGTGGGAGCCTCAAGAGGTGTCCCATGGACCTCAGAGCCAGTGAAGGAGGAGACCTGGGCATGGCTTGCCCTGGACTCCACTGCTCAGTGTGGAGCTGGCTCTCAAGGACATGGGAGCCTTTCACCCTGTTGTTCTCTGTTCTTCCCTCACCTTGGGCTGGGGGTGGTGTGTGGGCAGCATCCCTGCAGGAACACCTTATAGATCCATCCCAGCTGGAGTCATAACCCTGCTCTGCAGATCAAGGATGCTTTTCCTCATCTCCTCCTGCTGCACAGGAAGAGTAATGATGCCAAGTAACTTATAAAACATCATATCCTACATATTTTGGCTTCTTTCTGCTTTCATAAAAAGCAAAGTGTGTCTGACCATTTTCTCTGTTTATAGGCAGGGCATGGAAACAAAATCAGGGACATGTGTTGTGTTTGTTCCAGCAGCTGTGCAGCTCATATTGCAGCATAAACCAGCAAGCACTGGCACACAGAGCTACGTATGGCAAAGGTACACAGCCCCACACAGCAAAGTCTGTATGATACGATCATGCCAAGTCCTATAGCTCCCTCTGGAAGCTCTAGGTATGTGTTTCTGGGCACCCAGGAATGCCTGACCTCATGTGCTTCTCCTTTGTGCCTTTTTCTTCTGCTTACTGCTGATGATAAATTGCTGTCTGACATAGAGAAATAACTGGGCCAAAGTACACTCAGGCAGGAAGGAGCAAAGGAAAATGTGTGTTGTATTTATGTACATTTTATAGCTGCCAGAGAAGCACAAGTTTGATGTGCAGTATTTTCAGGAGTTCAAACCCTAGTAATAATTGTGACATGGGAGGTATTTACCATGTATGTGTTTTCCTTAAGGGGGATAATGCCAGTCATCCAGACTGGCATTTTGGGAAAAGGGCACTCTCTGTCACACGAAATCCCTTGTGCCTTATGTACCCCCTCCCTTGTGCTGGTGGCAGCAGCTCAGCTATGTACCAAAGGTTAGCTGCTGAGTCACTGGAACCAAAGCATCCAAACAGTGACTTACTTGAAAGTTACTTGCTAGGAATGATGATTCACTGATTTGAGGTCTCTTTCATGTGACTTTGAGAGCAATTTGATTACCCTTCTTTCCTGAAAGATTTTTTCCATTTCATATTTTTCCAGGAACAGGAGCAGCAGAGCAGCCATACAATGCTGGATGCTCATCTTGGCAATTTCCAAAGTGCTGTGAGCAGAGTATGCCAGGAATCTTGTTTCTAAACAACCATTCAAGGTCTTCTGCCTCTGTAAAAGCTTCCAGGCTCCTTATTCTGAAAGCTAGAAAATTTTCCTATGCATAAATACATGAAACCTCTCTATGCAAACTTGGGCTTTTTGACTTAGCAGCTGCCCTAGCACTTCCTTGGACTGAATCTGCTTTTCCCTGCTCTTGCTCCACAGACCTACAGTCACTAAGTCAGTCACCCTGTCTGCTGTTAAACGTTGAAATTAATCCCTTGCTATTGTGGCAGGATCCTCATTAGGCCAAGTCCTTTCTGATATGGCTTTCAGCTAGGAGAGAATCAGCTTTATCTGAGCTGAGAACTGACTGGAGAAACTCAGTGTGAGCTCCAGAGTATTTACACACAGTGGATAAGCATGGCTGATAAGCATGGCTCAGTAACTCACGGGTGACTGAGTGATTTAGTAGAAGAAGCAGAAACAGAACTGCAGCTTCCTAATTGGCACAACTTGACATGACTTAGCAGAGGGCAAAATTCTGCTTCATTTATCCAGGCCCCATGTGCTGTACAGTGAAAGGTAATTATTGGGGCATGATTATTTACAGGATGTGACAACAGTCTCTCTAAGGTCTTGGGGCTCAGATTAATGTTTTCATTTCATATCTGTCTGGTACCTAACAGACTTGCCTTTTTGTCTTATCAAGGAGATTCCAGTGATAACAACGTCATCATAACCCGTAACAGCCCCTGCATTTTCTGACCTGTATTTCTCTTGCAGATTAAGTATCTAGCCATATGAAAAACATATAAATACATAGTCTCATGGAGCAAAGCTGCAGTCTGGGCTATCAGCCTTGGATGGAAGAAGAGAATTATGCTCTACTCTTTTGGTTTTCTGAATTGCAATCCTGCTGAGCACAGCTGGGAATTGCAGTAAATCCAAACATTCAGGACAGAGCTGAAAACTGTAGTGTGCACATTGTCAAACACTGCCTCACATGAGAGAAAGTTTCCCTGACTTGGTTGGAAGAAATAGTATCCTGACTGTACCTTTTATTTTTTGACTCAGACAGGGAAATATAAAGAGCCCAGGCCAGCGGTGCCATGTATCTGGAGCTACAGAGCACAATGAATGAGCTCTGGAGGATGAAATGAGGAGAAAGAGGCAATTTCTTGCACCACCAGATTGCAAGTTACAGACTATAGATTTTGTGTCCAGTAGAGCTGAGTGCCTGCAGATGTGTTGAGCAGGGTCTGACTGATCCTGAGTCATCAGAACTCCCTGACATGGGCTCAAGGATCTAGCTTCCCTTACATTCAACCAAGAAAAACAGTGATTTCTACACAGGATCCCTAATATAGACACCCACATTGACTAGAAAGGGATTTATGGGTGACCAACGTGGCTGTACCTGCATCTGTAAGCAGATCATGTATTTCATTTGTGATTTCATGGCAGCTCATACTCAAGTGTCCAAAAACCCCCAACTTTGCTCTCCAGGTGGTCACTCAGGGTGGCTTTCCAAGGACAGTCCTGGCCAGCTGGTTTGTCAATACAGATCCTGCTTCACACTTGCCTTGGCTATGTAAACTGTCTTGCAGATCACAAGGTGCTATCCTAATGTGGAAAGGCTGTTTGTAATCCTGTTACTGTTTTGATTCTATTCCCTGAGCTTTCTCCATGCATTGAATTAAATTGAATGTGTCTGCTTAGGCTAACAAGAGAGGTTACTTGGACTACATGGAGACTGGGACAGTGAACAAACTATCTTTGTAAATAGGGTAAATATGTGCTTCTCATGCAACACACAAGCCCTTGTGGGGAAGAAAAAAAAAAGAAAAAGAGGCAGGTTTGAATCTATCTTTCTCTTTCATCCTCATCAAAGTAGCTAGGAACACTTGTTACCACTTCTTTATTAATTGAACATGATTTAGTGATTTAGCAGCCAATTACCTCCACATTCTTGGAATGAAAGTAGTTAAAAATTAATCCAGGTGGTTTACGCTTCAGGAACTGGCAACCTGTCTTAAATAAGCTTTCAAACACTGGAATCTTCTAGTGTTATTGGCCACTCAGAAATGACAGAATTATTCTGGAAAAGATCTCTTAAAACATAACTGAATGTTCTGCATTAACTCAACTCTTGACGTCCTTATCAGCCAGTGGCAGCTTGAGTCAAATACAATCTACAGCAGATTGAAACTTCAGAGCATTTGACACTTATGTGCCTGGTGGGAGGGATTTTGGAGCTGTGAATTGATGTGTGTTTGGACTCCTTGAACTCAGTGAACTGAGTAAAGGAGAGTCTGATGGTAACAGACGCCAACGTCCTTGCTTCCCAGAGGCTGGAGCAGCAAGTGAGCACCACGAGGCCCCCAGGAAAGGGCTTTCAGGTGCTTTTTGGTGTGACTGAGAAGGGATTTTCCTAATAAGAAAAGTAAATCTGTGCAGTGATCAGCCAGACCTACTATCACTGTTTTTGCTTTCTTTGCAGCTGCTGCCGTGGTGGCACAAACCCCACTGCAGCAATGGAGTGATTCTGCCTGTGCCTTATAGGAGGGACAACCTGGACCCTCTCCATCAGTCAGATAAACTTGCTGGCTTTTTGTGAAGGAATGCATTCTTTCAAGCAATAATAGGGGAACCACAGCAGTCCTTACTGCTCTGTGAGACACCAGATGTAATATTTAACACTTTAAATATACCAGTACAACTCTCTTTTTGTTGTATAGCTTAGTAATGAGAACCTTTTTTGCCAAAATCCCTACAAAAACACTTTCTGCTAGCCTGCCCTGCCCTTCCTGTTTCTCCTCTCTGAATATCATGCTCAGAAGCTGAGAGAGCTATTAGAGGGCAGGGAAAAAAAACCAAGCAGCACTTTTTTGTTGTTTGGATTGCTGTGGTGATTTATGCACAAGGTTATCTGCTGGAGCTTAAGGGAGCAGCAATTACAGATGTCAGGTCATCAGATTAGTTCTCAAGGGGCCAAAAGCTCCCCTTAGGAGTGGTGACAGATTCAGCTACCAAGAGCTGCCTTTCATGGAGCATCTGCAGTCACTTCAGAAGGCCAAAGGTTTTACTGCAAATGGGATTTTTTTTTCTTAATCTGCTGCAGAGCAAAGGACCAGAAAACAGCAGGACTTACCATAGGGAGCGTTCATTGCTGGGAGGGGATGAAGGAACTGTGCTGCTGCAGAGCCAGTGGGGCTGGTCCCAGCTTCCCCCAGCCCTCCCCACCAAAACACTGGTGCCTGCCTTTGCAGGGAGTGTTTGCACAAGTGCAGCACGATCCAGTCTCTCCCCGCCATGCTCCGTGCTGGGCCATTTCCAGCTGGCAGATCTTCAAGGACCTTGAGGAATTGGGCTTCATCCCACAGGGAATAAGCAGTGCCTTACATCTGAATGTGCTCAGAGCTCATGGGCTTCCCCGGCACCAGTGCAGCCAAGATTCATCCCACATACAGGACAAGACCTCTCTGCCGTGCCTTTGCTATTTGGGAAGTAAAATGATGTGGCTATGTCTGTGTGGCCCCGTTGTGTAACTGACTGAAAGGGCAGCAAGAGGCTGATAGGAATTATTATTTATACCTGTGAAATGAACTGAGTTAAACCAGACAGCAGTGATACTGTGAGCAGTAATGGGCGGTATTTTCCCTGAAATTGCATTGAAGTTTTATCACTGCTACTGTTGAGTTCATATTCTCAAGAGATCCATTCAAACAATGGGTTGGCCGGTGAATGTGAGCCACCATGGCCCAAAGCTGGTCCCATCACTGATGTGCAGACATCAGTGCAAAACAGCACTGTGTTTTTAAAGCAAGGAAATGGAGCATTTTATTTGAAATAACCAGTTAAAGTAAAAAAGCATCAGTTCATAATCACTGGTTGTTTAGTAGGCAATTAAAGAGAAATGCTGTTCGTTAGATAATCTCATTAAAAGTCAAGGAAATCAAGCAATTCACTGACACCTATGCAGGCTATTAGTTTGCTCATTTCCATTGACTTGTCTCATTTCACATTTCCGGAATAATGCTTACAATCCCTTTCCATGAAGCCTATAAATTATGGTATGCACAGTGCAAGCTCTGTCAGAGAGGCTCTAACACACAAAATATTTTCTTACTTCATTAAACAATCTAACATTGCCCTAAGAAAACACAGTATCTTATGATCATCTCCTTAATGAAGTCAGCATAAGTTTTGTAGTACATATGGAATTTCCATGGGCCAAGGAAGATGAAAAGCTGGCTCTGATTTTGGAATAAAGTAAATTATTTTCTTTGTTAAGCAGGATAACGTGGGTATTGACTGGACAATGACCATGTCCTGTAGAAGTTTTCAAAGAAAAGTAAGACTGATTTCATAGAGGGTGACTTGGGAATGGCATCTCAGTCTGTCCTGGTCTAACTATTGATGCTTTTGCATTTGAGGTTGAGGCTCCTCAGGCTGTTGCAGATTCACAGTCACCATTCAAATGTGGCATCTGAAGGTGACAAAAGCCACAAGGTGTGGACCCAGGGCCATTATGAAAGTCTCCAGCTGCTATAACTGTCCTGTCTGATGCAGAATAAGTATCCTTCATAAATTCACCAATAGGAAAAGAAACCCCTGTGCTTTTCTCTGTATGTCTGTCTGTGCCCTGAATTCTCTCTCAGACATTGTCTCCAGTAGCCCTCAGCCAAAGAAATGCCATTTCTATTTAAGTATTACTCTGTGGTGACTCTAACAGATGATACATTTTATATCTGCTTTAAACTCTCAACGTTCTTTGGATGCGTTATTTATTTTCTTTTTTTTTTCCTCTTTTCTTCCCCGTGGATAGATTGCAGTTGTCCTGCTGGGCAAAGCACAGAATTGAGATGGTTTTCTCTTCATTCAGGCTTGCAATGAGTAACTTCACCATCCCATTTTCAATATTGACTTAGTCATTTATATCCTGACATGGTGAACTATCTCTTTCAATCTGGATCTAACTAATTTGATGAAGGATGTATGATAAGTTACTCTAATAAGTTCTAAATTCAGAAATACCTGGAATCTTGTCTTGGTCTTGCCTAGACTGTGACCCAGAAGAGATTTATGGTGATTGGCAGTACTGTGGGAATAATCATCAACAACACCTTAGGGATTCTTAGGACTAAAAAAATTATCATGAGTAATTCAAATTCACAGCACATCTGAGAAGGTGAGTGGTGATTTGCCAGTCTCTGAGACAAGGAAAAACTGAGCTATGCTAGTTTACCTCATACCCAAGTTTCAGAGCTGAAACACGGCCCCAGTTTTGTTTGCTAACATTTGAGGTCACTCTTCACTTACAAGCAGAGTCCATTCATTTAGCTGGCCATGTGAAAAATGTTGTTGGTTTGTTTTTGTTTTTCTTTTTTTTGTCAAATGTTTCCGATCAGAAGCATTTTCCTGCATCAAATGTAAAACTCTGGCACCCAGAACCAAACTCTCCGAACTACATTCCCAGCACTGCCTGCAGGAGTTTGGCAGGGAGTTCAGTGGAAACAGAGTAACGTTGATATTTCAGCTACTGTAGATTTGCAATAAATAGCCAAAGTATATAAAAAAACAAAGTGGCTTTAATGCAAACGAAGCTCTGCCTCAATACAGTTACACATCTTAAGACGCCAAACAACTTCTCTGCTCTAGCCATGAAATAACAATATAACATTGGCAGCATTATGTACTTGCCTTGCAGTCCCAAAATGTATGTGGAACTCAAGGAAGAGCTGAAGAGAAATATGTATTCTTTTTGAATGCCTCATGAGCCAGAATGAAACTTAGCACCTCTGACTACGAAAACATCAGTTGTCATATTGGCCTTTTTTAAAGGCAGTGGCTTGCTCAAAGCTTCTGATCCAAACTGGGGATCAGCATGCTGCTACGTGGTGTGTATACACCTACAAACTAACGAACTTACTTCCCCTAATCCTTGAGAGGAAACTAATTAGTCTTTATAAAGTTAATGTAAACTGGATAGAAATAGAAATATTGGCTGCTGAGACTTTTAGAAAATGCTCTATATTTCACTTTTTATAAGCATTGAATAAAATGTGATTGATCAAAATGTACAACCACATTATGAAGATAAATGTCTGTGCTCTTTGTGCACATTAAATATCTCCAAGCACATATTGCAAATAGGGTAAAACAGATTTTGTTCTGAAATGTTCCCCAGATAGCTTCTGTAGCTGCTTTGTTCCCATGTCTGAAGAATCTAAGAGCAATTCTTTGGTGAAGGTCATTATTCATTTACAGAAGATGTATATATTTAGAATTTGAATAAATAAACAACTAAAAAAGTTAATACTCATAAAAACTGAAGTTCTTGCCAGAAGAACATTGGCCTTGTCAGGTGTTTCAATTTTAAAATACCAAGTGATATTTTTAACCCAAAATTATGATATTTATGGCTCAATATGCCTTTTAATTATCTAGGCTAATATTCTTGGTAAACACAATATGACATCAAACCAAAATACTTCCCACTGTCATCAATCTTTTTTTGACATGCAGTTTCAAGCCTCCAAAATTTTGAATTATTGTCTTCATCTAAAAATTTTTTTTTATCCCTAAGATGACAAGGCAACTGTATAAGATATTTGTTGATCATGAAAGCATGGCTTGGGGGTTCATTTCCCTTCCAGGCTAATCCCTTCTGGGGACAGTTAAATCTGTTATGAATATCCTCAGATGTCCAGCAGTGGCTGTGGTGCTTGGCCAAAATGTGGCCTTATGTACCTTCATAGTGGTGCATGGTTTGGGGTTGTTCAGTATTTTATCATCCTTCCACACTGGATGTTCCTGGAAGCCCCTGGATATCGTTTAGCCTGCTGATGACACAAAGTAGATGTTTTCTAATAGTGCTTAATGTAGAAAACAGAGCAGCTGAATTAGACAAAGCAGTGTAATGAGGTGGTAAATAATCTTGTCAGGTGTTGTCTGAATAGGCCATGGAAGGTAATTACCTCCAAAGGGATTGTCTTGGTTTGAAAGACAAGTGTCTACTAAGGAAGGCAGGAGCCTCCCTTGGAATGGAGAATGTAAGCCCCTTCCCTCCGAATTATTATAATTTTGAAATTAAAGGGCTCTCAGGCAATTATATGAGAAATAGGAATAACAGTTCTTTACTACTATATATATATAACAAAGCAATAATACAGAAATACTGGTTTAACCTGACAGAGTCAGGATAAGACCTGACACCCTGCCAGGCAGGGTGGTGGTAGCAGCCCGATCAGGTGGTGGCTGCAGTTCTCTTTGAAGTGATTCTGTTGAAACAGTGATCCTGTAGAAAGGCCTGGTCCTCCTCTGAAGAGCTAGTGGTAGCTGTGTAGCTCTCACCCTCCAGGAACCTCATAGGTAAGGCTGCTTGTGCTGTTCCAAACCCCAGATTATATCCAGGTGGGAATGCTGGGCTCCTTGCCCCTGGGTGGAGCATCTCACAGTGGGGTGATGTAATTCTATGAGTCGTGTGGTGGGTCCTTGATTGCCCATTAAGCAGAGATAGCTCCGGGAGGGAGTTATCAGGGGTGAGTCATGGTAGGGGATAACGAGCACAGCCCCACCTGCTGTTAACATTTTTGTGAAGATGATAACAGAATACAAACTTTTGGTTACATCTTATATTGTAACCTAGGAGAGGATCCCCAACTAATTACTTGTTAGCTAGACAATTCAGCTCACTGGTTGTTCAGAGAATCCCAAATGCTGTCATATCCTCCTATGGGCTAATTCCCTTAGCCAAGGGCCTTCAGGTGATAAAACCTTGTAGACATAAATAGAATTGATTTGACCATTGGTTCTGCCCATATTGAAATGTGGATTTAGCCATAGTACTTAGTTTTAAAATTTACAATAAAAGGAACTGCCTGGAGCATTATGTGGAGCTGTAAATACAAGGTAGATCCAGATTCTGGTTATATTCATCACAGAATAGTTAGGGCTGGAAGGGACCTCTGGAGTTTATCTAGTCCAACCCCTGATTTTCTAGTCCCCTTGAGGAAAGGTACTGCAGTAATGTCAGATTTTCTGTGTGACTTCAGGCTGATGCTGACAAATTTTCATAACCTTCATACTGTCACAGATCTGTCTCACAGAGCTGGAGGGACCAACTCAGACAGATCCTTCAGGGTGACCATGTCTCTCCGGCCAGGGTGCCAGTCTGGTCTACAAGAAATTTTCTCCAAGAGCTGTGAGAATGAGAACTGAGTTTCCCTTCCTCTTACATGAATGAAGCAGCCAAAAGCTGTTGGAGCCCTCACTCATGTTGTGCATGAGTGAGGCAGCGCTGCGGGTCACTGGCTGCCCGTGTTTGTCATGGTTCCCACTCCAGACTGGTACGTGAGTCTGGTGTGGTTGGGGTGTCTGAGGACAAGCTTAGAGCAACAGTGGGGATTCAACTTCTGAATGTTCTCAGCTGCTAACAGCCCCACTGACCTGGCCTGGTCTGTTCTCCTTACAATACAATTGAGAGAACAGCCAGGGCTTGAGCCATCTCGTGGAAAAGAGTTTACAGCACACTGAAGTGCTGCCAAAGGATGTTAAACCCATTTGCTGGGTGAAACGTGCCTCCTACTAGCCCCAAGTGTGGTTGTTTGCTTAAGTACCCACGCTTGCCTTCCTCCACCCACAATCCATGTGCCCCACGTTTGCTCACATTTGAACCCTCCTGCCCAGAAGCTGTGGAGCCTGGAAATGTCCCAGTCCCTCACAGTGCCTCCTGCTCTTTGGCTACCTCAGCTTTGCATGCACTCGGGGAAGGAACAGTGCTTCCGTGACACAATTGCTTTTCAGGAAGACCAGGCAAAGCCATCAGAATTGGCTGGATGCAAACCATCAGAGAGCCAAGACCTCACTGACAAATTACCTTCAGAGGCAAGGTCAGGGGTCACTGAATCCACTGATTTTCACTGTTTTTCAGAACCTCCAAAAATTCACTTTCTTTCCTTACTGGGATGGCAGATGCCAGTGCACTGGCAGGGAAAAAAGGAATTCTGCTGTTGAAATAACTCTGGCATGATGAAGAACTGATGATGTAAAACCAGAAGAGAGCAGCTAAAATGTCTTCCCACATCAGTACTTTGTAATCAGCTTTGTAACATTAAAAAATCAGGCTTTCATGAGATGCAATCCAACTAACCCCATTTCAAATGAGTAAATCAACTTTCCCTGATGGCAAGCCATGTGCAGTACTGAAGGATTTAGTGTAGCTATGGTGACAGTATCTTCCTGCTAACTAAGAAGTATGCTGCAATCAGAGAAAGATTTGTGAACAACCAATAAGTGGGCATCCAGACAACAAGAGTTTGTAGAAAATAGAGTTGCAAAGTTTTTGGACACAAGTTTTTGTAATGCACTATTTGGGTGTTGCAATTTGATTCTGAAAACAGCCAAACCAGCACTTTCTTGGTTTGCTGAAGGGGCGTAACTTGGCCAGGATTACAGCTTTTTGTCATTTGTAAAGGTTGTGGCTTATCTCTGCTTTGACAATTTTCAGCTCCTTTGGAAAAAGTCTCCTGAACTTTTCACCCAGCTGATGTTTGCTCACAGCCTGGATGTGCATACACAGAGCTGCCCTGTTCCTGTCATGGCTCAAGGGACTTTTCCTACACAAATCTTTGGAGATCTTGGAGAGAATGGGTTGTTGAGGGACAGTAATTACAACATGGTGATGGTGGGCAGCCACAGGTTGTCTCACACATCTGTCTGCCAGGTTGTATCCCCACAAGGCACATATCCATCATACTCTCCATTGCACATCCAGAAATTCATAACTGCACTGTGTTTCTCTCAGGTTGCACGGCCCATTCCGGCACAGTGCAGCAGCTGTGTCAGACTGTGTGGTGCAGGCTGTTCTGGTACTCCCAGCACCTCCACTGGTTATTGTGCCTGCCCCTCAGCTGGCTGCTGGGAGTCAGCAGATGGCTCATCCCCACGTCCCCAGCAATGGCACATCTCTCTTGGCTGCTCAAACAGCATGTAAAACATGGTGTGCATTGATAACAGAAATGTTTGCTGGGAAGTTTCCATCCTGGTTCATACAACCTTTCTGTTGGTCATTTAAATTGCCAGAGGCTCACACTGTGATCACCCAGCATCTGCTCCTTTGGTAACATATTCTTTCCCTGCTGTAGGGCAGTTGTTATATTTGATATATTTCTTCATTTTCCAAGGAAGTGACAGTATGGAAGATTTTAGGAAACATTCAGCACAGCAACACTGCCAGGATGAGTATGTCAGCTTGGAGGAAGATATCCTTGCCCAAAGCTTTCAGAAACGTTTTGTTGTCCCTGTGATCACTAGGACATAGACACCACTGGTGTCATTGTCACTTCCCTGATTATCTGTGCCTCTGCTGCGTTTGTGACAGAAGTCTAAAATCATGGGTCAAACAGAGGGAGTAAATAAGAAAGAAAAGGTGAGTTGTCTTCACAGCACAAACAAGGAGCACTGCATAGAGGGTTCAAAAGAAACAAGAGAGATTACTGTCTGCAACACACGCCTGAATGGTGGGACTCTCACTGCAGAGTGACGCTCTGGGACTGGACAAGTGTCTCCTTGAAGATGGGAAAATGGGAATAACAAGCCTTACTTTCAGCTCTTAAAGTCCCTGAGCAGCAATTCCCTGGAGGTCTCCAGGACAGTGTTGCATTCTGGTTGCCTGGCCTTCTTTGTCTTACAGCACCTGCTGGCTGTTATCAGAGATGGAATAACAAATTTTCTTAGGCTTTAGCTTCACACACTGTGCTTGTTCTCACCTGCCAGTGCTGCACTGCCATGGTAATGTGCACTGAGAGCCTGAGATGGAGGAGGAGGCAGAGCCAGGAGGTATTTAATTTTTTACTCTGCAATGGAAAGAGAAATCCATTTCATGGACCTGGTCTGTTATCTCTGCTCAAAATAATGATGCAGTGCAGCCAGGCACACCACGTGGCTCTGTCTGTCTGTTGATGGCTGCACTCACTGGGAAGTTGTCCAACACCAAGCAAAATGCCCTAAACCAGCAAACCACTGTGGCTGGGTTCTGGAGTAGAACTACATCATTTCTTTGCCTGGAGGCCAGTGGGGTGAGCGGGGCACACTGCTGTATCAGCATGGCTTCCCCAGCATGGAGACCTGAGGAATCATACATTTTCTTCAGTATTCCAGGAGACCCCTTGCCCTGGGAATTCCCACTGCAATCATGTCCCAGGAGGGTGGGCTGCCCATGCAAAAGAGAATCAAGTGGAAAACATGGCACTGGAAAAAAAAGATGTGGAAAACTATTGGCAGCATTTCACCAGTTTACCACAGACAAGCCCTTTGATTTGATGCTGCCCACTGCTCTTGATACCTGCTGGGGTGACCATGCCTGAGTATGGCTGGCTAAGCCTATTTTTATTCTGAGTTTGCTGGGCCTTGTAGTATGGTACTCGGCACTTTTCCTCCATGTCTCACTGGAGGAAAGAGGTTGGATTGTGCAGTTATTATTAGCACACATTCAGGCTCTTAGCAGCTGTAGGACACAAGCAGTAGCACATGTAAGGAGGTTGGGTAATGTGACCTTTTGTTTGTGCCAGGTATGGGCATGAGATCAGAGATACAGAAAGTACCTTGGACCTTTCTTCCCTCCCTTGTTCTGTTTACAACCTGAGTGTATTTAGGGTATGGGGACATGAATCAAAACTGACTTAGACTTTACTTAGCGCTGTAGTTGCGGTTCTTGTTTTGACCCCATTGAATATTTTCTTGGAAGATTGATTTCCTTTGGCTCATTCACTGATTATTTCACATGAGAAGTATCCAGGAATTTTACTGATTTCTTTAATGCTTGCCTCTACAGTTATTTTTATAAACTGGTTCTTCAAACCAACAGGTGGTCAGTATTTCAACATAGCTGTTACAGAAAGGTGTGTACCTGGTGTTATCACAAAATGCTTTGAGGAGTGAATCAACCAGAATCTGTCATGTGTGAGCTCAACATGCTCATTAAACAGCCTTTTCATGCTTTTTCTTTCTAAAATAGGAAATGATGGTGTAAAAGATGATCATCAAGGAATATGAAAGTAAACAAATCAGTAATAATATTTAGGAAGTGTATATCACCTATCACCTCAAGATTTATAAGAGTTCCATAACCTGCTAAGACTCGAAACTAGCAGGGAGTTATTGTAATGAGTATGGAGACATCCTACCCTGAGCTTAAAATAGCCTTGAGCATGCTAGTAAGTTTCTATTATAGACCTCCCTGTGGTCAGTGTTAACAGGGGTTGAGATATTTTGAACAGGATGGACAGTTGAATATTAAGGTCAAAGTAAAAATTGTTGTGGTTTACAAAGACAACAAAAGTAATTTCTTTTCCAAATGCCTCTGAGAAAAATAAGATTTTTGTTTTATTTTTATTAATACAAATGTTTATTTATCTAGCATGGGAAAGGATCCCCTTCTTAAAATTTCAATTGTAAACCAAGCTCCAAAGCCCATCCTATGAATTTTTTCATTGTTTTATTTGCTTAAATTTGTGGGGGAGAAGCTTTTTTTTTTTTAAAGCAGAAGTGTTCACGTCATCACATAATTTCAGAAAGTCTAGTTTTAAGTAAAACACCAGATATTAAAACACCAGATATTAAGAGTTTTATGATAAAATGATAAGAAGTAGCAAAAATTACAAGAAAATTATTTATTGAACCCAAACCAAGTCTTGTTCAGTATTTTTTCATGGATCAATAGGAGTTTTAGAGAAATATGAATTGTTATAAAACAATGTGAGTGGAGGGGTAGGGAAGGTGATACTAAATTCTTACATAGAAAGAATGAAACCAGGAGACATTTTAAATTTCTGAATGGGATGTGACACCAACTATGTTGTAAAGAGCAAAGCTGTCATGAATAAGTTTTAAGGAAAGTTTGCATTTCTAGTCTCACTGTAAGCAAGACTTCAGTATTTTTGATGTTGCTATAAATATCCCATCCCAGTGGCACTGAACTTCAACAACTAAAAATATGAATAAGGTCACAGAATGATGTTTTTGTCAGTATTTGTTGGTAAACTCAGAAGGAGCATGAAACTCTGTCAGAAAAGAGTTTGAAAGTGTCTTTAATAATCCCATGGCATCCTTCAGGAGTTTATCCAGGCCCAGGTCATTACAGACCAGTAGTTGCTGGATTCATCACAAATTAAACTAGTGATAACCCATCAAACATGCAATTTCTGTCTAAATTGGAAATAGCTACTAACGATTTTTATTATTGGGTTTAGTATAGAATGATTAGATACTGTTCTCATATACATGATGGGCTTTTCACCCATTCAGATGAGACTATAGTTTCATTTGCAATTTGCTGTATGAAAACTGTGGCTCTTCTACTCGTAAAAGCCCTTGAAATTTCTAGCTAGCTGTACTAGTTTGAAAACAAACTAGTGAGAGAGTCCAAGTCAGAAATACAATTTAATAGGAAAAATAAAATAAATGCAGTAGCGCAAAAAAACAACCCACCTACAAGGTCAGAGCACAAACCTGACCCCCTGATAATCGGGGCGTTGGTAACAGTCCAATTAGATGGTGACTGCAGTCCTCCTGGAGTGATGGTTCTGTTGAAAAGTCTGGTCTTCCTCTGAAGGTCCAGCAGTGTTGTAGGAGGGTCTGGTCTTCCTTGGAAAATCCAGTGGTGTAGATCTTGTCCTCTGGGATCCCAGTAGGTAAGTCTGCTGTTCCAGGCCCCAGATTTTATCCTGGTGGGAATGCTTGGTTCCTTCCCCCTGGGCGGAGCATCTCACAATGGGATGGTGAGTCATGGGGCAAGGCACTGATGGCCCATTAACAGGAGATAGCCCAGGTTCGGGTTACCTCTGAGTCATAGGGCAAGGCATTGTTGGGCCCATTAACAGGAGATAGTCCAGAGGGAGGAGGCAAGGAACATTGCTATACCTGGTCTCAACAGCTCATGGTAATAGAATACATTGTAACCCAGGACACTAGCCAAGGACTTTTTGTATTCTAGTTTGGTGTATTTTTCTGGCTTGGTCTATCTAATCATGCTACTCTTCTGCTTTTCCTGTTACACAGCAGAAAGATCAAGGAATGAGTTTCAAAACAATAAAAGGTCTCTTCTGTTTACTGATTCAACAAGCTGAAGTATGATTCAAGCTGAAGTAGACAGCTTGAAAAACCTGGAGGCTGATGCCTGCTATTTTATTTTCTGCTTTTTGTTCAGCTGGGAACATTTTTCTTTTGCTGCTTGACCAAACTAATATGCCTTCCCCAATATTCAGCACTTGCCTATTTTATGTGTAGGCATAAAGGCAGCTTCAAGCTACAAGGCAGTAACTTTGAAGCACACACTTTATTGCCCGTTTCTTGGTAAGATGTGACTCATCCTTGAAGATAACGAAAACCATAGTCACTGAAATGATTTGTGCTACCTTTGCTCTTTCTCTAATGTTTCTGGGACAAGTCTTGTGCACACGACCATTGCCAGCACCACATGTAGCCCATGGCAGTCAGGTGTGCAGCACTGACCATAGCTCCAACTGATGAAATGAACTGTTTAAACCTGCACTGGGGTTTTCAAGTTTATTAGGAATCTTTAATATCTGTGTGAAGTGGCACAGACAGAAATATTTTGTTCATGAGAGGAGGCCTCCATTCAACAGGTCCTCTTCCCATCTAACTTGGTGGCATATCTTCATGGTGCTGGGTGACAGAGATGTGATACAACCTTCTCCCTGTCATAGACAGGTGACAGAACTCTTGATTCAGCTCTGAAATGTCTGTATTTTTCATACGGAAATGAATGAACCCAACCACAGCATTCCTGTTTGTAAAGGTTGGCTGAACCTATTACCTGGGAAGAAAAATCCCGGTAGCCAGTGATACAAGGAGCAGCTGAAGTGACACAGTGATTAAATACCAGTGCAAGAGGCAGTTCCAGTGCACTGCCCTACAAGATACATTCTGATTTCAGAATTATAGCACAGTCATACTCATTTCTTAGAATGCTTCTCTTGGCACATGCTTGTGTTCTGGCTTATGAACCCACCAGGTGTATGGTAATGTCCCGATGGATTTAGCTCTGCCTGTACCTTGGGGAAGGTTCACCATGGGTAGCACAAGGAGCTTGAAGGAGCACACCAAGAATAACCCTCCTTAGTCACAACCACCCAGCTCGAAGGAAAGTTGGAGTCTGTCCTGAGAGTGATGGAGGACAGAGGGGCTTCAGGCAGCCTCCCACTATGAGTTGTGTGTTTAGCATTGTTTCTAGAGCAGATGCAATTTAATCTCCTTTCAGTCAATACACAGACATTTGTTTTCTGCTTAAGTCAGGTATATACCTCAGAAAGATATATAGAGCTATTATTCTAAAGCCACTTGGTCACTTTTCCTTGCACAGACGAAAAAGTCAGGAACAAAATATGCTTGGATGCTTTGGTAGATACATTTTTGGGGAGTATAACTCAAATGCTGTGGAAACTTGAAGTAGCTGGCAGGAAAACAGACCAACTCTGTGCTGCCTTCAAAATCCCTGCATTTTTAACTCTTTTATTGATGTCTCTGTTTTTTACCCTAGGTATTGATTCTGTCAATTCTGATTTCAACCAGGCTACATGTGGGAGAAAAGTGAGGTCTGAGCAGACAGTTGACATGAAATAAACAGTGAATTACTTCACAACTCTAGGAAGTCCAGCACATTCTGCAATGCTCTAAGTCCACATTTAACACAGATGCCAAAACAATCAGACTTGAGGGACACTCAAACATTTAGGAATAGATGTGAAGTATACAGCCTAAAGACTGAAATCCTTGATCCTATGAATAGAAGTGCTTTATCAAAATTTCTGTAGATTGGACTTCTTGTTCCCCTCTTAATAAAGCAATATTGACAGCATATATTGAGGGAATATATAGAAATCCAAATTTTACTTTCTGCAGTGAAGATTTCTGCAGAGGGATAGACCAGTTATCCTAAGGCACAGGGCTTGATTATCTTAAATGACTGAACAGGAGCTAGGAAAAGATTAGACAATTGTCTTGATAACAGCAGTACCTGCAACCAGAATGGACAGAGTGAAAGCAGTTCTGCAATAGATTTCTAGTCTATAGTTTTGGGTCACAAGTTAATCAGTACCTGAAAGGACATCAAAGGAAACCATTTTTCAGGGCAAATCATCGCATGACAACCCTGGGGACAACTCTTCAACTTCTGGGTTCTCCAGAGATTGCTTTTCTCAGAGATGGAGGACCAGGCTTCAAGCACTAGATGGGGTGAAGCTGACCTGATAGTCCCTTGCTTGCTGTATGTCCTACCTAAATGCCTGATGAAAAAAAGCATTAAAAATTGTGTGTGCACATCATGAGAATGTGTTGTGGTTGGCATCTAGCTTGAATGGCTCCATTCCACCTACGTAGCACCCCTCTGTCCTTCTGTGTAGGAAGAGAGAGAGCATAGTTTATGATATCTTGCTTTTATATCTCTATAAAACACACCACCTGATTTCAGTCATGAGCAAAGTGTTCCCTGAGCCAGAGTTATCCCAGAAGTTGCTCGCTTTGCAAAATATTTTGAAACCAAAAAGGTGAAATGTACTAAATGAGTGCAGAATTTTGTTATTAAGTTGAAAATTAAGTCGTTCTTGGATGATCTGGCAGTGCTAAATCGTAACAGTAATTTTTCTGGCCTGAAATGTTTCATCCCCTGTTTATCTAGGTCACAGAAAAAGCTAATTCAATATTGCAGCCATGAGTACTCTGCCTGGGTGGATTAATGGACTATACTGAGCCTCTACCTCTTCTCCCGTGATACTGGGTCAAAGACCTTAGTCGGTAATTATTAATACTATTGGCCTACATTCCTGTCTACTTGTATATACATATACTCTAAAATTATCTTCTTCAGTTTTAGTCTAGTGAAAGGGGCTTTTTGATGTTTTCATTTACAGGCAGACAGCTGGATCACAGGCTATGACATAGAACTAAGGCCCCTGGGCTGAACACAATGCTGCCTGTCTCCTCTGAGTTTTAACCTGATAGGCAGCAAAGCATTCCCTCCATCCCAAGCTTTTTAAAGGCAGGCAGAGCGATCTGGGCCTGAAAATCTGGATGGTGGCTTTAACACCCTTTAGCTTTGCAGTCTTAGGGGCTGGCATAACATTAAGCCTGTTGGCCTAGGGAGAGCTGGGGAACTGGAAATGATTCAGGGCTGAGCACAAGCATAATCAGTGAGGACTTCTCTCTCCTTTCCTTCCAGTGCTGTTTTCCAGCACTATTCTTGCCTTTTTCCTGCAGAAAAAGGGGCTGATCTGCTTTGTTTGCTGAAGCAGTTGTCAGTGTTCCAGGACATGAGCATATGTCATATGAGCATTTCAAACAGCTACACTGGGTGGAATAGAGGATTCCTTGGGATGGAACTAGGTCTTCAAAGCAGCCACACAGCTAATATTAAATTTTCGTTTTCATTAGTGCTATAACATCAAGTGCTCTGTAGGGACAAAAATGGTCAAACTTTACGGATGCCATTTAGTAACAATGAAGAAGGAGGTCAACTTACTAAGTGCTGATCTTCATGACAATTCACCTTTTCACATACTGCAGCTTCAAAAATGGAGAAGGCATGAGACAAATTTCCATGTTTCCTTGACCCTGACAAGTATTTTCCTTCTGGAGAGCCTACACGTACCATGAATTTTTCAGTAGGGACTGGGGAGAAGCTAAACGTAGGAATTTGGATAATACTGGAGGTTCTAGCAGAGTGTCAGATGGCTTGATTTTTGGGTCGTTCACTTTGGAAGGTATTTACACTAGTTGTTCATGTATTTTAAAGGACTGAACAATTAAATGCAGTCCTTGTGACACAGAAATATGATCAGGTTTAATTTGATGAGGAAACAGGTGCTTTATAGCACTCTTACTCCTTTCACCAGGGACATTGTTTAGGTACATTGAAAGTATGTTGAAGTATATAATTCATGACTGTTGTGGCTCACAATTAACTCCATAAATAAACACTCAAATGTCTGTAAATGGGAAGATGATTTATCGTGAGGACAAAAGACCTATGGAGAGCTTTGATGTAGTGTTTGTATGAAGGAATTACCATTATCAAAATGCATGTTTGGCTGCTACTGTTTAGAGCAGCTAAATTTTGACAATCTGGATGGAGAACCGATGCATTTTCCAATGTTACTCATAGGTTGCATCACCAGACAGAACCGTGCTTTGTCTGCTCTCAGGGGTGCAGCCTAAACGTCCTAACAAATACATTTTCTTGTAAACTGGACAGACTTTTGGTCACTTGAGATACAGAGGGAAACACCTAACATAACTTCTTCAGATTCTTTTTCTTTATTTTTTATCTGTTTTGGAGTGACGTTGGTAATAACAAGTAGGTTATGAGACAGGATATTTTAAGCCTTATTTTAAATATGGCAAAATTTATGGGACTGCATTTCTGTCTGTTTGTCAGTGAGTTATTGCCTCTCAGTACTTCTCAAATCCACCTTTTTCATCAGCTTTGACAAAGATATGGAGCCTAAAATTTAGTAAGTGCCAGTAAGTTTCAGAGAGGTAGAGAAGAGAGAAATCAGTCTGTCTCACTTCAGCAATAAAGTTGTCTGTGAGAGCTCCTTGGTTACGTGCTTGCTTTGACTCATCAGCTTTCTGCAAGAGTGAGGACATGGGGCAGCATGAGAGTGCTGCCTAGGGCTTCTCTTCTGGTAGTTCTGGTTTTCTTTACCCCTGGAGCAAACCAAAAAATGATGTTTCTATCTCGTATTCTGGCACAGCCAGATTCAGAGAAGCAGCTCCTTGTGCATTGAAGGTTCTGTAAATTAGGATACATCAAGCTTCTACAGCACCCAATTAACAGGTAACTTGTCCAACAAGCAAGAAGTGATGTGCCAGAATAATTCCCTGTTACCAGGTTGATTTTGTTGACTATCCCAAGCTTTTATTGGCATCATTCTGCTCACAGACTGACAATTTGGTATGACTTGAACAGCAACACGAGTGAGCTTGACTCATGGACATATCTGTGACAGCCCTGCCTCCCTGATAACAGATGTGGTCATCATCCTTAGTCTGTGAGACACTGGACTATATTGAGCACCCTGTTTTCTCCCCGTTCATCTTTCTAGGCCTTTCTTCCATAAGCACAAGGGCTTCCCTTTACCCCAGGATGCTGTAAGCCCCAAAAAGGTCACAAACAACAAGAATGCCACCAAAAGGACCAAGAAATAGTGTTTAAGTATCTCCAAAGTGGTACTTAATATCTCTTTTGTCCATATTTTTGTCCCTCAAGTTTGCAGTGTCAGGTCTCCAAAATACCTCCATGCAAAGGAGTTTGGGTCCCACAGCTGCAGTTGTCATCATCAAATTCAGCTGAGTCTGGTTACTGGATTAGGGTACCAGAGGTCATATCCCAATGTGACTTGTAGCAAAGGAGCTCTGTATTCCCTCTCTCCTTTGATCATCCTCCAGCCCCTGAAGCTTTTCTCCAAGAACTAAGGGAAGTCAGAAAAAAGTCCTCTCTATTTCCCAGATCTGCATTGGAAAAGGGCAGCCTTTTTTTCCCTGGTTATTCTCAGCCTTATGTGTTCAGAGACAGAGCACATAAGTTCACAGGAAAAGCTCATGCTTTTTCCCTACGAGAACAGGGAAGAGGGATCAAACAGAGCTCTTCCTGGCACTGAGCTCTCTCTCTCCTTTCCTGTAGTCCAAGTCAGCTGCTCTTCCAAATTTTCTGTCCCAGTATCATGGCACAGAAAGCATAGTTCTATTAAAAGAGCTTATGTTGGGTCTTGCCAGGGCACACAGCTCAGGTGGGGGGATCTGCAGGCATGTTATGCAGCTGAAGCATTTTGATTTCACTTATAATGCTTTTCCAAGCGTGAGTTTAGCTAGGCTAAACTTTCTTCCCTGCCCTCATCTTTCCTAATGGGATGTGCAACCTGCAATTAGGAGCCACCATAATTGCAACCCATACTCATGAGGTCCATGGATGTGCTGCAAATAACACCACCAGCATGGGGAAGCTGCAAGTCAGCAAAGATATTTCCAGGAAAAGAAATTTCCCCTTGCTCTTCTGCCCTCTCAAACTATCCTCCCCAGAGTTCCTTCGAGTGGGGTGGCAGAGCACTGGGGCAGCCAGCCAGGAATGCTGTCAGCTCTGCAGCTCTGCTCTCTGCCAAAAACAAATCAGGAAACCTGCAGTGAGTTCAGGAGCTCAGAGCCGACATGGAGAGCTGAAAGAACTTTGGAAAGCAGAGATTAATTTCTGGCAAAGGATGTCTGACATTCATGAGCTATTAAAGCTTTTGGATATAAAAAGCATTGGCCTGTTTTATTATGGGTGAGCCCAGCTAGCTGGGTTTCTTTGCCGTGGGAACTGAAATGCTGCTGCTTTCTGAACCCATGAGTCAGTTTTATAACTCTGCTTAATTGCCATTTCTTTGCTTGCACTCTTCACTGCATATGCTTGGGTCAGAGCTGAATGACATGACTGGCATTTGTTCCACATCTGGATCCTGCCACTAGAAATGAAGATATTGTTAGCCTGAGTTGAATCGTTGCTATTCTTAGATTTTTGGCTGGAGTTTCTGCTGTATTCTCCCTTCTTCTCCATCTCCTGAAGGTTTTTTTGCTTTGTTTCTCCCAAAGCTCACTAATGAGGTTATTGGGAATGTATTGCTGCTAGTAGAGGAGGGAGTGTTGGGATTGCTCTGAATTTTAAAAGACACTAAGAATAATGTGCAAGTCTTTCTGTTAGAAACCATCATCACTGCATTATTGGCGGGGGGTGTGCTACTTTAAAATCTGTCCCCAGATTTTTTCTTACAGGTAGGGTCTTGTCTTGACTTGCTTGGACTAGGAAAAGCATAAAGTTAAGATACATATAGCTCCTGACCTCTTAAATGGTGAAAAATAAAACAAAGGAGAGCTGAAATGATCAGAGATCTCCGAATGCATCAGCACCACCATCAAACCCAGCTATTCTCAGCTGGGAGTGAGGTTGTCTTTGCCCTGTGTCTACAATTGTTCTTGCTCCCATTTTGCCCACCATTGTGCAACCTTCTGAGAGAGCTGGTGGTTTGAGACTGTGCTGTAGGGGAAAACAAATGAACTGATAAAATCTTTTATTTCCCTCTTTTTTTTTTTTTATGCAGATACCTTAAATTAATGCCAAAGTTGTCATTTAAAGTCTTTTTTCATTATAAGATATTAAGCGTCCTCTAAATTGTCCAATTTAAATTAGTGGGGGGGGAGCTCATTTCACTGTAACTGGTTATAATAAATAAATACATAATAATAAAGTTGATAATAATAATATACACTGCTCAGGCATTAACAGAACAGGATTTCTCTTGAGTTATTGCCGTGCCATGAAGCTGCCAGCCAAGGTCCATCCCCAGGGCTTTATGGCAGTCAAACACTAACAAGGAAACATGTGGGTGTTGTACTGAGATAGCTTTTAATGCAGAGGCACAACAGCTCCTTCCTTTTAGCAGCTCAGCTCAGTGGCTGTCTCTGAGCTGGTGGTTACTCAGGCTGGAAGGTGAGGAGAGAGTTCAGCCAACCCAGGCTTGCCATTCCCTCCTCCACAGGGCTTTTGGAGACCTGTGGATAATTATGCAGATCCCCATAAGAAAGGGACTGAGCAGTATGGTGACCCTCAGAGCTGCTTCTTTCCTGCACTCTGTCCACTCATCAGGAGATACATCTGCCCTTACCAGGAGCTCTGAACAGCTTGTATTAGCAGCTACAGCTGCAGGAATATCAACATACCCAGAAAAACGTCTCCTTTCTCTAGCTTCCCCTAAGAGTTTGTATTCAGCTGGGATGCAGTGGAGTTCAGCCCTTCCCCGTGCCTAGGATATGATTTTCCACAAAACCCTCAGGACAGAAATGGGGAAATTATCCTTGTGGAAAAGTTAATTCTTCTTCAAAAATTAGGAACCGAAGAGTGCACTGAAGGCACAGGTGTGTGCAAGTATGTTGGTCTATGTAGAACAAGAGTTTTCAGAGCATTATAAAGAAGACAGAACATTGAAGATGAGATCTCGATAGTCTCTCTTGGCCTCACAGGAGGCTGTCTGGGAGCCCCTTATGGCTTCTTCAGTCTCTGCATCTCCAGAGATGTCTGTCTGTCAAGGCTAATTGTACAAGCCAGCAGAAGTGCTTTGCTGTGCACTCGCTGTAACAGTCTGTAGGGCTTTATCCTGCTTCTCACGAGCAGCTCTGTGGCTGCTGCCTCCAACTCAGTCTACCTCCCTGCCAGGGCCCCAGGGTGTGCTGGATGTGGGTCGCTCAATCTTCAGCAGCACCCCAATACATCACCCAGCATCCACTCCTCTGAGCACAGGGTTATGGTCTCCCCTTGACTTGTGAACAGCTCAGATAGAAACTGTTGCTCATAGGGAAGTGATGAAAAATGACACCCCAAAGGCAGTCTAAGATACCAGTCTTCCTTTTCAAAAGGCTATTACAAGCAGAAAAAATAGTAGCACATGAGAACAGACTTGTTACTGACAGTCACATGCTTTTGAATGTCTATGTTTGCAAAATTCAAGGGTGAGATTAACACGATTAACAAGGACATAGTTTTAAGCAGTGTGTCTGCATGTGTAGCTGTGCGTACATGCTTGTGTTCAGGTTTCTAAAATGCAAAAGTAGCAGAAAATAAGAAAAACCTTACCGGTTTTTTGGCTTATAACATGGCAAATGCAAATACTTTTCTTCAATTCACATTTCTGCTTCTTTTGTTATCCTAAATGGACTTTTATTCCATTAAACTGTAAGAGAAGTCTATAATCCTACCAGCTATGTGGACCAGAGAGGAAAGCACATTTGCTGACATTCCTTATGAAATCCCAGTGGCAGAACATGGAAGTAGATTGTGTTTGTTGTGCCATAGCAGTCCTTTCAATCAAACTCAGAAGGAGAACACAGCAGTGCATTACATGAAATTGCTTTCAAGGTAGGAAGAGCAAGATGACCAACCAAAGTGTGCAGCTAAACGTAATAATAGATTTGATGTTGTTGGGCCACCTGACATCAACCTTTGCAATAACATAACAGTGCATCACTGCTTCTCTTACTGGCCAGCCTGAAAGACAGATGTAGCTGTATCCTCCATAAGACAGTTATACAAAAGTAGATCACTTAATTGCACTTTAATGCGTCTAAAATTATAAAGAGCTGAGCTGCTGAAGGGAGGCTTCAGTTCCATTTCTCTGTATTGGAGGTGATCAGATTTCTGTGTCTCTGAAGGTTTGCTGCCCATTTATGACCCTTACCAACTTGTCATGCCGTACCCCAAACAGCTGTAGTATTTCCATTTTTGAAGGTTCATGAAAGTTTGGGATTTTCAGCTGGTGGTTGATTATTCAGCCACTTACACAAGAAAGCAGTTGGAGAGTTGAGAGAAGCCTGAGGGCATTTGGGACTGAGCTGTGACATGACAAATTTCAGTTGCTTACACACAAATGCATCATCTTAATGTGGGTCTCAGTTTGATAGAGCAAGGAGAGCAGGCTTCTCCCAGAGCTGCAGCCTGGAAATAAAAGGAGAGGCAGTTTCCACGTTGAGTTAGTGCTGAGCTAACCCTGCACACAGCTGGAGAAACCAGGTTTAATGAGTTCTCTCAAAAACTCAGTTTCCAAATAGAAAAACAACAAAAAAATTTCAGCCAGACTTGAAGAGAAAATACATCTTAATAGTGCTACTGTCTACTCCCTCTGTCCTCCCAGAGAACCCACTGAGAAAGCAATAGACTTCTGTAAGTATCACATGTCTCAGTACAAGGAGCCTTGGTTGGCCTGGGGTGGCCCCATTTTGGATCTCTGAACTCTCCTGTGATCTGATGACAATATTAAACATGAGCAGAGACACACCAGCTCCTGGTCCTTCTCTAGTCACACAGCAAGCTCTGGCTGGTGAACACAAGGGACCTTGAAAGGTCATCTGGTCCAGCCAGGGAGCCTCAGTGTGATTATGTACCACCTGGCCTCATCACAGCTTGAAACCCCTCAGTGACTGGGACTCTACCACACCCCTGCAGAGATTGTGACGGTGTGTGATCATTCTCACTGTAAAAAATGTCTTTGTTATATCAAGAAGAAACCTCTTCTTGTGCAACTTGTACCTGCTGACCTCCTCTCCATGTGGTGCCTTTGTGAAGAGACTCCCAACCTCTTTGTAACTTCCCTTTAAGTATTCAAATAGTCTGATGAGTATCCCACTGAGCCTTCTCTTCTTCAGGGTGAAAAGAACTATCTCTGTCCACCTTCCCTCACAGGGCAGGTTCTCTGAACATCTCAGCCCTCTGAACATTTCTGTGGCCCTCCTTTGGACCCTATCCAGTCTGTTCATGTCTTTTTTGAATTGTAGGAACCGGAACTGGAGAAATCTCCAAGCACAGCTTCATCTTTAACTGTTGTCCTTGTTTTTGTTGTTATCCCTCTATGACGTTATCATCCATATAAGCTTTTCATACACAGACCACACAACAACTGCAAGTGAAGATGAAAAATTTAAGAAAGGTCGACTTGAAGAAGTGTCTTGGTTTGAAAGACAAGTGTCTGCTAAGGAAGGCAGGAGCCTCCCTTGGGATGGAAAAATGTAACCCCCTTCCCTCTGAATTATTATAATTTTGAAATTAAAGGGCTTTCAGGCAAAGATATGAGAAACAGGAATAACAGTTCTTTACTAGTAAATATAACAAGGCAATAATACAGAAACAGTGGCCTAAACTGCCAGAGTCAGAATATGACCCGACACCCTGCCAGGCAGGGTGGTGGTAGCAGCTGGATTAAATGGTGGCTGCAGTCCTCTTGAGGTGATAGATGTGGTTCTGTTGAAGCGGTGATCCTGTAGAAAGGTCTGGTCTTCCTCTGAAGGTCCAGCAGTACTTATGTAGCTCTTCTCCTCTGGGAATCGAGTAGGTAAGGGCTCAGTGTGGTGTTCCAAACCTCAGATAATATCCAGGTAGGAATGCTTGGTTCCTCCCCCTGGGCGGAGCATCTCACAATGGGATTGTTAGCGTAGAAACACATCATCACGGTATGATTATATGCAGGTGCTTTTATTGGAGAGCTCTGGGAATTGGGGTACCAACCCAAATCTGATTCCGACATGGATTTGGGATGGATACATTTTTATACTCTTTCCCCACATAACTGTTGTATAATCATATATTAATCATTAACTTTATATTGTTCTGTTGTTCTATTGTTTTCACCCGAGCCTGAGTTTTAAGCCTGAGTTAAGCCCTCCTCACAATATTTCTCATGTTTGTTGTTCCTTTCTCATGATTCTTGTTGCAATTAAACAATTATTTTAAATTATATTTAATTATTAAGCAATCATTGCATTTAACTTTATCAACTACCATACAGGTGGGTACACAGGTGCAGGTTCACACGATTGTAATGACAATGCCTGTTCCCGTTCCCAAGGCCTACTTTAGCTACCATGATTTTAGAAACATTTTAACCCTATGCTATCAGGATGATGTAATTTTATGAGTCATGCAGGGAGGCTGGATGGCCCATTAACAGAGAAATATCTCTCCGGAGGGAGTTGTCAAGGATGTGTCATGGAAGAGATAAAGAACACTGCCCCACATGGTTTCAACAGATGGTGATAGAATACATACTTTTGGTTACATCTTACATTGTAACTTAAGACAAGCAGTTTTGAAAGTTTGCAGAATCTGGGAAATATTCAGTACATAATCCCTCAGAAAGTTTAGGTGAAAGGTTATTATTCTTAGCTGTGAAATGACACTTCAGAATTAGAGCTGTAATGCCTGCAATTTTAATCTTAATGTGTAGCATTAAAAGATGCACATAAACATTTGCTTATAGTGAGTGTCAAGTAGTAACTTCTGAAGCAGCTTCAGGGCGGTCTTGATAATGCTTAAAAATACACTTGTCTCCACTGCAAAACAAGAAGTGTGAGTTACTTGTGACTAAGCAGGAGAAAGCACAGAAACGCATTTTAAACTTTTCATATAGCTGAATTATAAACATCTTTTCTGTAAGAAGTTAGGATTTGAAAGTGTTCCTGAGATAATATTTTTAACTGATGTGTCTTGAATGTAGTGACAAAGATTCTGTTTACTACAAAAGGGCAGAATCATGCACTTATTGAAAATACATGAGTTTGGAAAAGGTAATTTCTCTCCTCCAGTCAGTTCCATAATATTTTTGCTGCTGCAGCATCCTGTTGTAAAGCACTTCAGTAAGGTTGAATGTCAGGTTCACTGCTTGTCTCTTTCTCTAACACATAATTTGGTGTTTCAGTGCTGAGTCTTTCTCTAATCAAAAGTTATTTATATGGCATAGAAAGCTTGTTCACCAGATTTTTTTTTAATAGATAAATTAATTCAATCACTTGCAAATTTGGCAATCAGTTGTCATGCAAATTGAGATGATCCTTAGACTACAAATTCACCACTTTGCCTTCCAACTCTCCTCTGGCTTTCCCTAGCTCTTTTAATCATCAGGTTATGCAGACAACCCTCTTGTGCTGCTGCCTCTGCCTCTTATTTTAGACTTTGAGTTCTTTTTTCCCAGTATGCTCTTGAAATCCGGTTTCAAAGTGCCATGGTGCTGCCAGAGTTACCAATGCAGCAAATAAACACCAAGTGAGGTTTACTCCAGCAATACAGACTGATTAAACATGTTTACCTCTGATAAATCAATGTGTGGAATAGTGTGTGTGGAACAGGTCACCCTGTCTCCCAAAGAATAGAGTACGACTTGAAACAGAACTGAGAAAGGCAACAGGACAGCACCCTGCTTTAGTATGACGAAAGGCTTTAAAAGGGACTTCAGTCTGGAATGAAAACACAAGAGTGGATGTGACAAAAGACGAAAGGAAAGTATTCATTTCTTCTTACAACCCATGCCACAGGTAGAGCCTAGTTGAATGACTAGGTCATAGGTTTATAACAAAGAAGAGAACACTCTGGTTAATAGGAAGTGCAACTGCACAGTTGGGCTTCTTAAAGGAGCTCAAAAATAAAAACAGGCTCTGAAAGGGAATAGATAAACTCACACAGTAATGAACTATCACCAGGTATTAGATGCAGTTATCTGAGTGAAGCATCTGTCTAAGAGATCATCAAAGCACTGTTTAAAAACATTTAAATTATTTCAGTATGGTTAATTTGGACTTGCTCCTCTCTGGCTCTGAAGACTGAACACCCTTAACAGTGGGAGTGCTTGGGGTGCTCCTGGAGCACAACTCAGATTTCATTTCCACTGAAAGAAGCTCAGATCCTGTCCAGCAACCTTTGGGGACACAGACTGAAGCAGAATAAGACAATTAAGATAGTTTTTTCTGAAGTGCTTAGATGTGAACTGCAACACATGTGAAAGCTCACCATTATACAGTTGTGCACAAAGCACCTTGACTTCAGTGGATTCACTTTCTTTGGAAGGGGGGGATGGAAGAAAAATTATCTCCCCACATTAGTATTCAGATGGCATAAATACATGAAATGCATTAAGTGCACCTAAATATGGGAAATGGCCTAAACATATAGTAACACTGTGGAGCACCCACAGAGGTGCTCATGATGACCATGTGGAAAATGGCCTTTGAGTGAAAAATTACTTTTCCTCTCATGGGTGGGAAATGGGTTTGGCTTTTAAGGCTGTCACCAAAGTTTCAAATTTTGTACCTGCAGGGACCTGTTTTCATGGTATATGTCTCTTTCTTCCTCATCCAACAGCAGAGATTTTAAGGGTCACATGCAAGTATTCACTGATTAACAATTGACTGAGGATTAGATCCACGCTTTGAAATTACCTTCTTTTGAAACAACACAGCACATAAAAGCTTCCTTGCTTTGATACACCAGAAAAGAGAAAGAAAACAAAGGAATGTTGAAATTCTGAAATTTGATCCTCTTTGATGTGAAGATGCTGCTGTTCACAGTTAGTTTACCCCACATGTTCTTGGAGCATATAAAAAAACTGTTTGAATACTAAAATTCAGAATATACATAGGAAAACATGTTTTCCTCAGTTGACTGGCTCCTAATGCCACAGTGACAGTGTAGGAAAAAAGCTAGACATTTTTCCTGACTTGTGAGGTCTGTTTTTCTGGGTTTTTAGTGGGCTGCAGTGACATCTATTAGTTGATGAACAGTTATTTCTTTCTGAGCATCACTCTTTTTCTAGAGAGGGTAAATTTCATGGTTTGAGATGTCAAGAATCTGTTGATTCTTTTGATGTTGAACCTTATGATGTTGATCCTAGTTTCCAGCTGGTGTTATTGAGGAAATTTTATTTCTTGTGTATTTATAATATTTTCACCCTTCTTTCTGTTTTTAAAAGTCTCTCCTCCATGATAGTGTGGCATATTGAAAATACAGCCAGAACAAAATGTACAGGCTCAAGCAGCAGAAAGCAAGCAAAAGGATGTTAAAATATTTATTTGAAGTCTTGAAAGGATTATATCAGTGGATGATTTTTTTGGCTGGAACAAAGATTTTTTAAGTGCAGCCATTCACATCTACCTCACCTGGGAATGTTCTTGGCAACATGCATTTCTAAGAAACATGAATTCTTACAGGAGTCTCACTGGATTTGCTCTTAATTTGCTGATCAGTTAACATGAAAATGATATGCAAGTAGCAAGCTAATTTTATTCAGTTGATCACTTCACATAATTTTACATTATATTGATAGTGTTTCTATAGAAATATTAGGAGGTGGGCACAACATATGAACAGCTAGACTAAAAATAATCAAAGAAAACAATCTTAAGCTTCGGAATTATAATTTAAGCCCCGGCTTGGTGTAATAAAATGGCAAATAAAAGCAAACGAGAACAGATCACAAGGCAAACTTGCAAGACTCCAGTCTGCTTCTTAGTAAGCAATCAGTCAAAAAAGTGTATTAAAGATTGCTGATGAGAAGCAGTATTCAGAAGAAAAACTGGTTTGCCAAAATTATTTCTGTTTTGTACTTTCATCAAAACTTATCACAAATGTTATTGTAGCCAGGAAGGAGGGAGAGCATCAGCATTAATTTCATGGGGACAGAGCTGTTTAGATCCACAGGTTGTGTCAGTTCACTTCAGTCTCTGGGAGTCAGTAAATGTGTTTAGTTTTTCCAGCTTTTTCACAGAGACAGATCAAGTCTAAGCTTAGCACATATCCCATCTGAATTCTGTAATAGCTCCTTCAAAGCACCAGGTACTTCTAGAGGTTTTTATTAATTTGTTTTATGAGCACTACCAGGGAAACAACTATTCTCACTGCTATTTTGCAGGTGGGTGGCAGTCCCATAGGCAGGGGAAGGACTCAGACACACAATCCAGTCACTGTTTCAGCAGATCCATGGCCCTTTTTCTTACTTTGGAGACTGTGGCAAATGTGATTCAGTTTGATTTTCTTTGATCCTGACTCAAATACTAGCCTGTCTGGAACTGTTTCACCAGAATAGCTATCTTGCAAAGATGTATCATTATACATAATGAAACTAAGGCAAAATTGTACAGCAGCCTATTAATGATGGAAAGAATTCTTCAGGTAAATTCAGCAACTGGTCAGAAACTGGAGATAGACATGGTACTTCCAATGCACAAAGCTACCAGCAACTAAGAGCCAGCACCAGTCCATGCGAGGTGTCAGGGCTCACTAACCACAACAGTAATGCTCTTTTCAGTCTGCCTGGTAAGTCACCGACGGAACAACAGCAAATATTTTTGCAAGCACTTTTCTGCACCTTTTGGTAGTACTGCAAATGGGAAAGCCCAGAGGTAAAAGCCCAGCCTTGCAGGAGTTTCACTGTTCCTCCGGGTCTTGCAGACATACATGAAAGTTGCGTGCCTTAGATCCTTGAAAAGGTGGGTCCTGGCTTTGTGCAGCAAGAATCTATAGTTTCAGTTGAATTAAATTAAAAAGACATATCTGATTATATCCCATCCTTTCTGTGTCTGTTTCCCCATCTGTGCAAGACACATACACACTTTTTAATGCCTTTTTTGGTTGTGAAGTCCTGTGTCTAAGTCAGGTAGACTGATTCCACCACTGGAGAGATGGAGGGATGAATCCAGTCTGACCTATCTGGCCTCTGTGCTGCCCCTTGGCTGCTCATCCATCCTCCATTCTCATCCCATAAGCCTGTTCAGAAGTCCAAATAAGAAATATGGTTAGGAAAACCAGGAGATGTTTCAAAGGCTCATTGGGTGGTTGATGGAACTGCTTTGCCTAAACAATCCATTCAGAAGAGTTGGTTGTTTTCTGAGTCGTGATGGCTGCTGAGATGTATAAAGAACTTCAAACTATTAATTACTGAAGAATCAGTCAATCTGAGAATTGAGGTTCCTACAAGAGAGACAGCAAAGAGAAAATAATAAAGGAGCAGCATGTCCCCAGTTGGTACATGTGTTTGAAAGGAAGATGTGAATGGGTTTTATATTGAGTAATCCAAAATATCCATCACTTCATGTCTGATCAGAGGGACTGCTCCAGCTCTTGACAATTTTATTCTTTTGTCATCTGAGTACATTCAGCCCTACAAATACACAAAATTGGCCCAAACAGAGGCAACATGCAGAGTGACCCTGTCTTTCTACCACTTTGGCCTTATGTAGGAGAAAGAAAGAAATCTTTTTCTAAACTGTCAGCATGGTATTGTAATTCACTGTCTGAATAAATATATCCTCTGCTGGATATTCAACATTTCTAAGAAGGAGCTGAGGGAAATAATTTTCCCATGATTAAAGGATTCTGAGATGTTGTTGAGCATCTACTCCCACAGTTACCGCAGTGCAACTTGTCAGGCTGTAAACAAAGACTTAATTGTTGCTGACTAACTCAAAGTTTTTTGAACATCCATATGGGATGAACTTTTTCCACACTGAAAAAGTGACTGTAAAAACCATCAAAAAGGAGGCAACCCCATCATTCAAAATCTTGTGTATATAATTCATCCATGTAAAACCCTGCTTAGTGCCTCTGCCAATGAATCCAACATCCTCCTCCCACCCTGCACCTCTGACCTGAAGCACAGGCATACTTTTGAGCTCTCAGATATATTTCTATGTATCTATTTCTACTATGAAGGTTCATGGGACAGTTTTATCTGTCTCAGTAAGAGTTTTTTGGGAACATTAATGCCTCTAAGTCTCTCGCTCTTGCTAGTACAGGATAGCTGGGAATAGCTGTAGTGTACCCACCACAGACCATTAATTTAATACATTTCTCCTGAAAAGAACCCAATAAATTTTTTTTTTAATAAAACAATAACATCGTTAAAATCATCATTCCCTATGCCATTTCATAGCAGCTATAAAACATAGTGCTAAAGTTTAAAACTTTGGTTAGAGTTTCACATTTCTTGGGAAATGTATATCATCACCTCCCAGGTTGATAAAACTCTAATCCTTGTTGCTGATGGGTTGTGGGTTGCTATAAACCTTTCATTTCCTGACAGTCTACAATTGGATGTTGCCATGATTTATGTAATGTGGGTAAAATGCAGGACGAAGGGGATGTAATATTAGTATATTTAAATTCATTTACCTTTTGTTTCCACTCATATTTTTATCCCTGGTAAATGGTATCTAATAGTCCAAAACAATGCTCTCACTGTGTTGATTTGAGTCCTGTACAGACAAATGATAACAAAGTGGCTGAAGACTTTAGAAAAAGCCAAAGAGGAACTACGTATCAAAAGTAAGTTTTCAGTTATTATTCAGAAAGATGTCTGAATTGATTGCCTATTTCTACCTCCCATCTTCTGGTGGCTGTTTTCACATATCTCTAGTTCCTGATTTGGATGGTCATATTTGACACAGACTGAGCTCCTTATTCCTTGTGCTTGCAGTAGAACTTAGTAAGTGTCATGATTCAAGTATCAGACAGAATACAAATTAAAATTTGGGACGATTTTTCTAGATGTGATAGCTTTAAAGACACTGTTTGTGCATCTGGTTCTTGGAGTTTTTTTGGGTTTTTTGTTAACTTTTGGGATTAGCATTCAAGAAAAATGGTTCCAAAGAGTTAATATGGAAACAGTTTGGATGAGAGCTCTTTATCCAGAGGCAGATTTGTCCAGTGCTTAAAAGTTCTGACCAATTTTTCATGCTATGGAGAATTCATCTTGCTACCTAGAAAAGATCAGAACTGCAGAGACCACTGCTGGTAGTGCCAAATCCTCTTCTCCCAGTCTTGGGGCAGCTCTGGCGTGCTCCTGCAGACAGCCCATGGTGTGAGACTGTCACTGAAGCTGCTCTGCCGTCCTATCTGTGATCCCAGGTCCTGCTGCATCCCAGCTGAGGAGGACTCATAAACAGGCAGAGAGCAGGGATGCACCAGGGCCTGGGGAGACACTTGCTCCATTTTTTCTTAACTGAATTTTTGGCAGAGGAAGAGCTTTGTGTCAGTTTACAGCCTGGTTTGCTTCCAAAGTGACATCTAACCCCCTTCAAAATGATGAAACCACCTGTTTGTCCAAAGGTTGTATGGGACATTTTTGTATAAATGGCAGCCTCGTAGTGAAATAAGGCAGGGCACCAGCAATAAGAGGGACTGCAAAGCCCCCACAAATTATGACAATAAGGAGGTGATTTGCTCCTAACACTGGCATGGCACACATGAGATCAGTGTAGTCCTTTTTAAAGCCTGTGGAAGGACAAAGGTTTGTCGAAGAGGTCTTGGGCAGCCTGGGGAAACACAACCAATAGAGACTGGGGGCCCAGGTAGAAACTCATCAAAATTGCACCCCTTCTGGTCCCACCACACAGCACAGAGAGAGAAACCTCAGCACCAAAAAATCGGATCTACCAAATTGCTACCAATGCAGGAGGCATTGCTAACACGGGCCACGAAATGGCCTCAAATGTCTTTATTTTTAAAACCACATCAGTTCCCAGCTGTATGTAAGACAGAATGACCACAGTGATTTTAGTACCTTCTTAGTACCTTTTTTCCCCATCTGTAAACCAAAAATAGTAACACTAAGCCTAACAACAGATGTTGTGAGGCTAAATTAACTTCTGGCTCTCATCAAAGGATAGAGTTTAGGCTCTGCCTTTGATAATGCTATGCTCATACTCATCACTGGATTTATCCCACTGGCTGTTTCATCTGATCTCTTTGCATTGTAGGTGTTAGATAGAAAATAAATGGAAAAATAATTTCAGGCTGAAGGGTAAAGCTATTATCAATTTTTCCAACCATTTAATAAACAAGAAAATGATAAACCACCAAAAGATTATTTTAAAAAACAATAACAAAAGCCAATGGCATTATTTTCACTTGCCATGTGGTTTTTAGTCTTTAAATGCATAAATATTAAATCCAGCAAAGACTGTTAAATAATTCGTTATGACAGTCTGAATGGAAGGAGCTTAGACTTCCTCCTTTGGACTCTTGGTTGAAACCTAACAGCATGTGTTTGAGTAAAACAAACCTTCCAGAAACACGTCTTGTTGTGTTGAGCTTTCCAGAGAGGCAAAGAGTCTCAGCTCCACATGAAGGTTTAGAATGGGAACGGCTTACAAGTAAATGTGAGATTTTTTCATTGCCAAATATGACCCACCTCAGCATCAGGGGCTTTCAGAAAAATACATTGTGAAGCCACGAGAGTTGGCAGCTAGAGGAATTTTAAATGACGGATGCTCACTTCTGTGTTGTTTGTGAACCATTAAGCAGATGTTTGCACCCCTAGTTTCATGAAGACTTTCCACTTTTGCTCCTGACCATTCACACAAATACTCTCTCTGACAGGGAGTGTACAACCCAGACATCATGCTTGGAGAAACACCCGGAACTCATCCCCCACCAATTTCTAGCCCTGTGTCAAAGCAGGTTGATTTTATCTTTTCCCTATTTTATGAAAATAATTGTCTTCAATGTGTGATGTATATGACAGACAAATAAAACAGGTTAGAGACCACATGTGAGAGATACATCCTAACAGAAATGAAAAATGCACCCATATATTTTCTAACTTGCCCTGTGACATGCTGGTACATGTGGAGAAGATAATGGGCCATGACTCTTCTGCCTCATTCCCATCTCTGGTACAGCTGCACTGTAAGGGCAGTGGGACTATCTAGCTTGCAAGAAGTGCTTTGCCACAGAAGGACTCCCCTCAAATCAGAGGTCCCCTGATTTGGAGGTAAGGTGTCCTGATTGAGAGGCAAGGTCATCCTTCTGTTTCTAATTGTCAACTCTGGCCTAATTTTCAGAGTGTTAACAAAGCATCACTTTATGGTTTACTGGTTGAAGATGGCTGTGCGAGCAGGACATCTTCTTGAGCTATTGCATGGCAGGCCCTGCTCCAGCACTTGAGAGTGGAGAAGGTAGGAAGTACCTGCACATTTTCTCACTCTGGATTGGATGACTGCACGACTTTGGTGTCAAATTTTGGGCATGGACCAGTATGGCACGTGACAGATATTAGGCCCTATGCAAACAGAATGAAAAGACAGCACTGCATGGAGAGGGCATTGTTAATACTGTCTCGTTTTACTCTTCGTGGTTAGTGCTGCAGACTGCAAATATATCCATGTGAGGAACTCACTTCAGCTGCTGCTTAAACCACATTTTCTTGTTATTTTCATATTTAGTGGTCTGGCTTAGACCACACACAGATTACAAAGTGTGTTATGACACGTGGCTGTTGCTGCTGATTGATCTTTGGTTTACCAATGCCACAAAATTTCTCCCCAACTTCCTTCAGCTGATTTGTAGTGTGGAAGAACAAGTTGAAGGCCTGTTGTCATTGGGAAATGAATTCTCATCTCATTGTTCAAGTAGATTTTCAAGATCACAGTCCTGTGCTTCCTCCACATCCTGCAAGGACAGGAATGGCTCTTTTTTTCAAATATATGTATTTGTCTCTGGCCACGCCATCCACTGAGGCTCCACATGGCCCTGCAATCAATCATAACCTGTGCTAGAAGTGGATTTTAAATGGGTCTTCTATGTTAAGCTGTATAATTGATAATATGATCATGAGACAGAAAAAAAGAAATATAAATGTAAGCCTGTTTAGAAATCTATGTTCCTTACAGACTTTGCCTAGTTTTCTGAATGCAGAGTAAATTATTTCTGTCTGTAGATACAGAAAAGAATTGCCACATATTCAAACAATTGCTGTAGGTGAAGGTTGGATTTTTCAGGAAGGCTGTCTGGCTCAGATAGTAACCAAACAGTGGAGATGGAACAAGTCAACTCTTCTGTTGAACTGTCCAAGTTACTGCACTATGAAGTAAAGCCCCAAAGGGGAGGTAGTAGGTCAAAATTCAGTGGGAGACAATACAGACCAACTTTAATCACCAGATAAAAAAAGCTTGTTCCATTACTTTCTGACTGATAAGACACAGTTATTAATAGCGAAGTTTACTAAGATTTGTCAAAATCACTTTGGATGCTCACAGAACATTCTTGCATCTCCATCTCTTTGTTAGTCAATGAAGACAGACTATGGGGAGTAATTCTGCTTATTTAAACACCATTGTAAACAGAAACAAACTGAATATTAAATCTTTCTAGTTTACTTTGCAGACTTCTGTGGGTGTCTAGATGATGCAGTCCAGGAGGAGACATGGATACATAGAAGCCAGTACTTAGTCAGAAGAATTCTGTCTGTTAATCCTCCCAGTTAAAGCTCCTTAATACACTTTTTATCTGGACCTTGAGTTGCTTTGGATCATTTCAGATCATCCTATCTACAAAAATAAGAAAAGATTGAGTGATTTTTCAAATACCTATCCAAAGACTGGAGATATGAACACAGGTGTGCACCAGAAATCCCACACCCTCAAAATTCCAGAGTTAAGTCTGTAAAACTATTACCACAAATTCATGCTGATTTTCATCAGTACCATTTATTATGCTGGAAAGTACTTAGAGGATAAACGTAATTTAGTAGTAATCATGCTCTGAAACTGAATTAAATTACTTGAGAACTTTAAAGCTTTTCTTTAAGTTGAACTCTTCTTCCAGATTATGCGCATTACTTTTCCTTTTGGAAACGTGCACAACAACATAGCCCTGACTTAAATGCACAGCCAATACAGTCTGATGCGTGGGCTGTGCATTTTCTTGTGCAAGTGGGGTCTCATCTTGCACCCACTGAATGTGAATGAAAGGATCTATTAACTCTGGTGTGCAGGACCGTGATCATGGGTACCTGTGAATGTGACTTTTGATTTTTCCCTACCACTATCACTTAGCTTCTAAGACTTGTGGGACATAACTACACCAATTTTTCCACAGTAGAAGTTCCAGTTGATGGGTGTGAATTACTGTCTCCTTCTCTTTCTGGCAAGGAAAGACATCCCTTTCATTAAAGGAATAATGTGGCAAGAAAACAGACTACACATTGGGGTTTAGATGTTTGAATTATGTCAGGAGCATTCACACAGTCTGAGCACGCCATGGTAAATCATCCTTGCCTTCCCCTCACAACCTGTGTACAGAAGAGACAGGTATTTAAAAGATTTGAGGAAACGGTTATAATTAAATGATTGAATAGAGAGGATTTCCCCATCCTCTTTGCCCCTTTGCTGCTCCTTCTGTCTCTGGGACTGTGAGAGCTGGCAAACACTAGTCCCTTCCTTGCCCAGGCAGCATGTTTCAGAGAGGCTCCTGGTATATGCATGTTTCAGGAGGTTCCATCTGACATGGGAAAAAAGGATTTAAGCAACTGACATCAATGGAGGATGGGGTACCACAGAAGTTGCCTGACTCTGTGCCCCTCCTGCTGCTCCCATTGGATTCAGCCCATGCATTCCTCTGTGCTGTGCAAGCAGAAAGTAGTGTATGTCCAAGTGTCCTTGAACATTTCCCAACACATTGCACAATCCTTGTGTCAGTGTGAGCTGGGAGGTATGTGACCTCCACACGTCTTGGGAGAACATTTGATACTGCCCACACTCCCTCACTGGCATAGTAAGTGCTGGCAATTTGTGATCAAAGAGTACTTTGAGCTTCCTGGGAGCAGTGGGGTGAGGTGGAATGCCAAGGGGGATGTTCTTCTCCACCCACCTTGGTGCAGACACAAGGGAACCACACAGCTGCTGTGTGACAGCCTCCAGAAAATCCTTTGAGAACGGGGAAGTCCAATCACAGAGGCTGGGCCACTGTTCACCGGCCTCTAAGAAAACCCAGATCAAAAAATTATACAGTAAATACATGTCATCTTCCAGATGGAGATGTGTGGGCTCTGGGGCTGGGTTTGGCTTGCCATGAAGACAAGGATGCCCAATGCTTTTGTGAAGCCAAGACCCTTGTACACAAATTGGAGGCATTAGAGCTTTTTCCAAGATAGATTAGGTTTTTAATATGCAGAACATAAACCTTGTCTCAGATGATGAAATGGGTTGAGCAGCTGGTAAGAAAGCCCTCTCTTGAGGGCTATTAAAGCAGGAACATTTAGATACATAAAGGCCACTGAGTAAAGGCCAACAAAAACTCGTCCCCTGACAAGCTGCTGCCTAATTCTGCTACAATTTTCGTCTCTCTGGGCCATGCTCCTGGACTCTGAGCAGTGCCCATGCACTGAACACTAGGGACTTGGTGTCTCATTTTACTGTCACAAAGTCAGAGTGATTTGGTGCTGAAATTACTGGTGTTGCATGGTGGTTGTGAACCTACGCCAGCAACTGGACCCTGCAGGAGCATGGGACCAGGCCATGTGCATTCTGGGCACTCTGTTTGACAGCCAGCTGAATATGAGCCAGTGTGTGCCCAGGTAGCCAAGAAGGCCAATGGCACCCTGGCCTGTATCAGAAACAGTGTGGCCAGCAGGACCAGGGCAGTGATTGTCCCCTGTCCTTGGCACTGGTGAGGTGACACCTCAAATTCTGTGTTCAGTTATGGGCCCCTCAGTATAAGGAAGACATTGAGGTGCTGGAGCATGTCCAAAAAGGGCAACAAAGCTGAGGAAGAGTCTGGGGAAGTCTGATGAGGAGCAGCTGAGGGATCTGTGGTTATTTAGCCTGGAGAAAAGGAGGCTCAGGGGAGACCTTATTAATCTCTTCAACTACCTGAAAGGAGGCTGTAGCAAAGTGGAGGTTGGTCTCTTCTTCCAGGTAAGAGGTGACAAGGCTAGAGAAAATGGCCACAAGTTGTGCCAGGGGAGTTTTAGTTTGGATATTAGGAAAAATTTCTTTGCTGAAAGGGTTGTCAAGCTTTGGAACAGGCTGCCCAGGTAAGAGATGGCTGAGTCACCATCCCTTGAATTGTTCAAAAAACATGTGGATGTGGCATTTGGGGATATGGTTTAGTGCTGAGCAGGGCACTGCTAGGTTAATGTCTGGATTCAACGATCTTAAAGGTCTTTTCCAACCTAAATGATTCTATGGTCTCAGAATTGAATCGGGACAGAAAGTACTATTATCAACCAAATTCCTATCTTTAGGTGTATTCTTGCTTTTTCACAGGAGGACAAGCTTCTATATATAATGGTATGGAATTGTGCAGGACATATTTTATGAGAAAGGATCTCTTTTGCCCTCATAATTGCCTAAAAGACTAAACTATCAGTATGGTAGAGGAAATTTTCTTTTAAGCAGAGACTGAGCAGTAATGAGAGACTGAAAAGGATTTGAATGCTGTAGTGAACATTAAGTTCCTTCTTCTGTTCTTTATTTAGATTACAGGTAAGCATGTAGCCAGATAGATGGTTAAAGATACAGAAATCATAGAGTTTGGGGAAATGAAGGATTAGGGCTTGGCTTGGCCTGAACTCATGTGACAAACTTCCTTTCAACATTTATTATTTTCTTGAACACTGGGATTAGGCTGTGCTAAGCACTGAGGAAAAAAATCCAAACCCAACAACACAAAACTAAACAAAATCCCTGCCAGTATGAATTTACCATTTGGATACAAATGACACTAAGCACAGACAACATGTAGGGTCTCTCATGCCTGTGATCAGAGCTGAGGTTTTGGTCCTTACCTATCTACCCTCAGATTTTCACCTGCATTCCCAAAGCTGTTGTTTCCCACCACATTTGTAGAATCATAGGAAAATTCAGTGGCAGGGGTTCTTGATTCCGAAAAGTGAGCCACAAATACATGGTTGTATGGGACGCATTAGAAAGGAATTACATTAAAATCAGGTTTAAAATGTCTTGAACAAAAAAGGAGGTAGTGTTTTGTAAGAGATATGTACACTGCAATTATACAGAGCACTTTAAAGCTCGTTAAGCTCCACATTTTGTGTGCTGTGTGAGGAGATCTGCAGCACAGCATGGTGTCCTGTCCTGGCTGAATGCTCAGCCTAATCCTGACTTACTGAACCCTCACTCATTCAGAGGAAACATGCATAATGATTGAGAAGAAGCAAATTATTAAAAAATTTCAGAAGAGAAACAACTCAGTTGTTGACTTGTGCTAAAAATACTTGCATGGTTAACACATAGAACTACGAGATCCTGGGTCATGCATGTGCCTCACAAGTCATGTGAGTGAACGAGCAGTAATTCTGAAACGACCTTTTTCCAGTGTATTAGGGGAGTATGGCTGGAGGTATAAATCACTGTGAAAGCTACCAGTATTTGCAAGCTAACACACTGAACAGCTGTGGTTTTTTCCACTATTAAGTCAAGAGCAATTACAAACTACAGTAATCAAAAATGAAGATTATGTTTAAAATAAGAACAGTGTTAGGAAGTGGAAAAAAAATAGGAAGCAGAAAACTCCAGTGTGCTCTGTAGCCTGGAGGAAGGCAGAAAGAATTGGGACATATTTCTGCATTTTGTTCCCTTATGTCAGTCAGTTCCACACAGCATGTGCTGTGGAGGAACCGGAGAGACAGACATAAAATAGCAACAAGACCACAATGTATGAGGAAACGTAATCCAGAGTCCAGAGCAGAGTAGAACTGGGAGGTGTGACTGGGAAGGGTGTCAGTGGCTGTGGCAATTCCTTACAGAGAGGAATTCAGCCAGTTTAAAAATAGAAGTTGTCAGGCAAAACAGAAAGTCCTGGATACAAGCAGGTGGCTGCAGCAGATTTTTGTGTGAAATGGTAAGGTGGAGGAAAATTACCGTCTTCATCCAACTTTTCTGTTTCTTGAGATTGAGAAGAAGCCAGGAAAGCTCATGGAAATCTCTTGCCTTCCCACTGAGCACCCCCTTTCAAGGAAAAATTAAGATAATGTGCAATATGAACTACTGCCACTTCTACAGTTAGTGTATTGACGTTCTCTTTGCTCCCACAGTTTGCAAGGTCACTTAGAGGCCAGATACTCTTCCAAATGTAAAATGTAATTTACTGCCTGTGTCAATGGTTTTTTTTTAGTTTCTCCAGGGCTCTGAAACACTCATCCTCATTCCTGCTAGCACTTGGAGACAGTTGCCTCTGGCAAGGAAGGAAGGGATCTATTCCTAAAGTAACCAGATTATGTCAGAAACAGGAACAGGCAGAAGCAGACGTACAACAGCCAGAGCAATCTATCAGTGATTCCCGGGGCTCTTGGCAAACAGCCTTGACGCACTCTGTGCAGGAATTTACCATCAGTGTAACCAAATAAAGCTCCATGCACTGCAAGAAGAACAAAGCATTTTCATTGATTAGATGCTACATGCAAACCAATAAACATATTGTCAAAGTACATGCTTTGCAGATAATTCATTTTAAAAAGACGTAGTTTTTTGTGGCAAAAATACCTCTGCTGCACAGGGAAAGATACATCATTCCTAAGTTTGGATGACTATAGTGCTCCTTTCTCTATCTGAGCTCCCAACACTGCCAATGGAAACAAAAATTAGGTCGTTTTAAATATGATTTATATATTTTATATATTTTAGATATTGACTTTAGAGTGACATAATGGACAGTTGTAGCCACTATTAAGAAAAGCCAGATGAATGTCTCTGACATACTGTTCTCCACATCTGGTCACATGGAAAGGAGTAGTTTAACCTAACAGACCTTGGCCTGTGCAGACCAGCACTGCCCAGTAACTGTAACTCCTGCCCAGTGTGGATATGCTGGTTTATTTAACCTACAGTGTTTTGCACTCACCTGGGACAACCTCACCGGTCTGCTCGAGCTAGCAATGGGAGGATTATGTCTCGTAACAGACCCATGCCTTTGGGGCAGCACTGCCTGAACCAGGTCTCTTTTCTGGACTGTTATTGTATTCTTTGTATTTTCAGGGATGCCTGAACTCTCCACATTTCATTCCCCAAACAGCAACAGGGACTGCAAGAGCTGTACTTTGCAGCGTATCACCAGGAGGACAAGCAGTCTAGTCTTTCCCTGTTCCTTTCCCTGTTCCACTGAAAAAAGTATTGACAGCAGTGTATCAGCCTACAAACTTCTGAGGCATAGATAAGGTCCCCCCAAATCCTTTGGTTTTCAGCTGCACACCCTGATATACTCTGATGTGTAGGTGACTAATTTCCACTTGGTTTCTTCTGTAGATTGATCCTGCTCTCTGTCTTTCTCCTGAAGATTCTTGCCATTTCTTTTAGTTATTTTTTCCACAAAACACGTTCATTTTGCAAATTTATAAAACTGTTCAAGGCAGGTATGAAAGGCATGCAGTAGGCCTGAAATCAGAGTCTGGGTAGGACATTTCCAATTAATTTCCATCCTTTGACTTCTTCAGAAACGGCAGTTTCCATCACTGGGAAACTCTAGCATTTCTGACCTTATATTCCAAATTGAAAAAAACCCCAAACCAACCAGGAAATCTGAAATCTTATACCAGTACAGACACTTTCACCTGTGGTTGTGCGCTAAGGGATTAAGAGGGGAGTTTGAATTCTGCAAAGCAAATATTTTTCAAAGGAAAAATGTTAGTTATGGTATTTTCAGCCACAGCTAAATGAAGTCTATCTCTTCATTCAGATCTGACTTTCTTCACTAAATTCACTTGGCAGGATACTAGCTTAAGAGAGATTATTTTGCCAGCATGCTGTTGTGCAGCATTTTCCAATTTTGTTCAAATAGCTTTTCCCCAGAAAGCCCATGGGTAGGTGTAGAAACAGTAGCATATATATTGTAACTACCTTTCCAATTTCAAAGAAAGTTCAAGTTCACTTGCTATTGCAATGTCTATCTGGCAAATGACTTCTGGTCATAATCTATGATGTTACCTTCTGTGTTGGTGCAATTAAAAAGAGATGATCAATCTAAAAAATGTCATGTTGTAGTGCCACTAATGACCTTGTGTGCACATTCAGGGGATGAACACCTTCCCTGTATTCCTCTTATGGTAATGAAGTGTCTTTGTTCTTGTTACTGCCTTTTCTGTGTCAAAGGTAGGAAATGTTAGATACATCTCTGGTGTAAACCAATGCACCTTATAAAGACAGAGATTTGATTAAGTGATTTTGAAGAGGTTTTCTCCAACTGATAGAAAATACGGATATGAAGCCTTAAAAGTGCAGCACAGGACACAAAGGGATTTTGCTCAGTGCATCTGTTAGAGAAAGCAGTATGTGTGCATATTTCTCCATACTCAGGATGCAGAAGGGGGGGGTGTTAAGATCCAGTTATTAAAATTGTTAGAGATATGCCTCTGCTCTGATTAAGGTGCAAACGAGACCATATGCCAAAGTCAATAGTACGGATTATATTTAACTGTAAATATGAGGTAGAGAAAGAGAGAGAGAAAGAAATAGAAAAAAAGGAGTAGGGAAAAGATAGTGACGGAGAGACAGATTAAGTAGAAAATATCACTCCTCCATGGATCCCAACAGCATCCTGTTGATCCTCTTCTTCTGGTCTTCTTGGTGGTGGGTGTCCTGCTAAACACAGAGTTCAGTGGATTAATATATGTTTAGATTGGGTGGGAATACCCAGGTACCTCACCTCGCTGCAGGGAAGTTTGGAACTGTCTCTTGCAACAGACTCTGGATCTGTTGCATCATTTGGCATCACGTGAAGCCCTCTGGTGCCCGGCCTCTGGGATGAGTCTGGGGGTGCTTTGGGTGGCTTTGATGGTTTATGACACCTCCTCAGCTGCCTATCACAAAAATGTCCTGTGTGTATGTGGCCTTCCCTTGGTGGGAGGTTTTACAACTGAGACAGTTTGTGTAAGGCAGGATGGGTGTTCACTCCCTCTGAGCAGAAGTTACACCACACACCCAAAAACTCTCCTTGTCCCACCTTGTTTGGGGGGGAGCGTGTGCAAACTTGCCTCAGCAAAGGAGTCTATGGGCTATGGCCTCTCCCACCCCAAACCCGGCCAGGGCTGATTATCAGGGCAGCTGCTGGGTTTGGCTTTCCTTGTGGATACATTCACCTCCTTAGACCTGGGGAAGCTTGACTCACAGTCCAGTTCCTATCAGGAGGCGTATCTGGCTGGGGAGTGGGCTTTGATGGTCGCAGCTTCTTTAACAACGTTTAAGCCATTAACTGTAACTTTTCATACAGTTTTATATTGTGGGCAGTAGAAAATGAACTTCTTCAGTATCTTCTGGGTCCTACCTAGAACTAGCAGAGCACTGCCAAGCAAGCCAGTCCCATGAGGACTGTTCAGCCATCACCTCACTTCACCTCTGTCCTGGCCTTCTAATATTTCCTCTGTGAGCAACAGCTGCATGTCAGGGTAAGCTCTGCTCAGGACAAGGATTGACTGGCAGCCTCCTGCCACACCATTCTGCAGAGGGATTTCACTGGCAAAAGATCTTTGACCTCTGCTCCTCTTCTCTTCCTTTCTTTCCCAGACTGCTTCCTGTAAGTTCAGTTCTCAGGGGAGAAAAATGTCGTCATGACACCCGTAAGTGAAATGAATAATGGTAACTCCTTTTATCTGAGATTTTTGTGCTTCTCAAAACACTTCAGCGAAGTCTGTAAGTTGGCATCTCATTTTTCTTTGGCAGAGGTCTCTGAGGCAGAAGGGCAAAACAAGGACTGTAGGGCAGTATCTGTACCAGCCTTTAGACACTGAAGACTAGGATAGGAACAGAATAGCATAGGACAGAACAGAATGGAATGGAACATTTTGGTTGGAAGGGAGTTCAGCCCTCTCCCCTTGCCCTCCTCAGGAAGCTGTAGCAATGAGGTTGATACTCAGCTGCCCCTTCTCCAAACCAGACAAGCCCAGAGTCCATCACCACTCCTCACAGGACATGTGACAGGATGTGCCTTCCAGCCTTTTCACCAGCTTTGTTGTCCTTCTCTGAACACACTCAAGGACCTTCACTTCCTTCTTAATTATTGGGTCCGAGAACTGCACACAGTGCTCAGGGTGAGGCTGCACTAAGAGCCTCAGCAGTGGGATAATCACCTCTTTAGATATCTCTCTTTGAACTAGACACCTTAGCTTCCCTTTCCAGTTAGCAGACAGTAGACTGATTCACTGTGCCTATGGTAGATGAGATGAACTGCAGCCATTCCTCTCCACTGATCACAAAGGCAATGCAGTGATGACAAGCTTGGCAGCAGATGTCTGTGTTTTAGAAGCTGATGTAGAGTGAGTTGTATTTTCTCCATTGTGATAAATGTCAGCATTCTATGGCACTACTTTTGATACACTATCAAGACTACCTGCTGCCCTGTGATGAATGTCATATTCAGACTCAGCTCCAAGGTAAGGATGAGACTGATGCTTGGTCTGGGGTGTAACTTCTAGGTCTTATCTAATGTCTTCAGCAAACTTTGTGATTGAAAATTCCACAAGGTAGTTGACTACAAAGGACATTTGCCAGCCATAACTTCTGTAAAAGAGTGAGAAAACAAGATGAAAGAACTGTTTTTGTGGTCTTGATATTACTCAGCATTAGAGAGCTTTAGAACCAGTTAGCCTTGATTAAGGAGCATAAAAGCCAGGAAAACAGAACAAGTGAGCAAGAAATTTACTTTTTAGACTGTTGTAACTTTTGAAAACCCTGTCCTTCCTACTCATCACATGCCAGTGTACATCTCTCAAGAGACACAGTTTTTTCCAAGTGTGGGCCATTGCCAGTCCCAGGTAAAAAATGCCCTGTTCTGAATTACCACAGATTATCACATTTACTCATTGTTAGCTGCTTCAACAGAAAGTTTTGGAAAGCAGCATTTGTAGACTGGCATTATGCAGAGGAAAGATCTCTAGGTAGTATGAAACTGTCATAATCCTTTTCACTTTATTTTCAGTTTTACGATCTTGCATGATAAACATAAAACAAATCACTTCTCACTCATTGTATCTTCCAGTATAGAAGACCCAAGCCATATCTCCAGGGTAAACAGTGTAAAAAGAGTCTCATAGCATTGTGAGACACCTTGTCTCAGAACAGCCAGTGTTTGGCTGGGAGAAATTACAGTCATTCCATCTTTGCCTGTACAGCCACTGGGATACACATATTCTTGAAGCAGTTACTCTCTAATCCCATTTGAGTCCCTTGTGATAGTTGTAGTACCACAGAAACCATTTATCAATGCCTTAAAGGGCCATTTTGATTTAACTAGAGGAAACAGGGAGATAAAATATTATCATTTCTTGCTGATTAAAGGAATCCCACATCTCAGATTTAATTTTAATAGAGTGAGAGGAGAGGTATGTTTAAAGAATCATATCCATTTGACTGAATTAATTATTGAGATTAAAAACTCTGACATAATCAAGTAGGAAAGATGAAATCATACTGGGAAGCAAATACTGTATTTGGAAATCAAGACACTTATTTGCATATATGCCATGAGAGGAAGATAAAGGACAGATGGCTTCTTGATCATCAATTCAGTTTTCATCTTGTCAAGTCTTACAGAGATGCCAGCTTTGCAGGCCAGGTCAAAAAAAACCTAAAACAGCAAACTGAAGTGTAAAGAAGGATTATGTTTGGTTTTTATATCAATCTTGTGATTCTCTGTGCAGGACAGAATCAGCTCTCCCTGAGCCATGCTGGGCTTGAAATCAGTTAATTGTGTAAGCACAATTTCTGTATATTCAATGTCATCTTCTTCAGATGAGCTCATATTTAAATTCGTATCAGAATGCGAAAACAAACAAACATACAAGCAAAAATCCAACAAAAAAAATGTTGAGAGGAAGTACAAAGCCAAGAGGAAAAGGATTTTTATGTCTTCTGTTCAGCCAAGTCTGAAAGCCATGTGCTGAGTGTTCCAGTGGACCAACATTATCTTACAAGGCACATAAGCCTCTCGTAGCAGGAGTAGCTCAGATCTGGTTGAGCTGCTCTCTCATCTCATGGTGCTCCTGAACTTACTCAGCTGTATTACAGGATCATGCTTGCTCTTCATAAAACACAAGCAGAACAAGCAATTTTAGAGTTCAGGCTTTGCTTGTTGTCTAAAGGCCAGCTAGCTGATTGAATGGATTCCTTTGTTATCCAGAGAGATGACTGCTCTAGACTTACCTGCTGGCCACATGTGGAAGGAAAGACAGAGCATGAGCCTGGAAGTAACTGAAATATCTGTATTGGCTATTTTCAGAAACAGGTTTCTGAAAAGATGGACATGCCTTAAAGTTCCGGGTACTGAGTTGAATCCTACTGAGGAGTCTTTGGGGAGACACATGCTGACTTCAGTAGCAGCTGAATTGTGCCTAATTTCCCCAATGAATTATGATGGAGTCATATGCTGTTACATTTTATATATATAGGGCTGTAATCATTTAAAAATGGACATGATAAGAATATGAAGGAAAACAGGGATATCCTGTGCTGTTATATTCACTTCCTGTGTCCCTGTACAGAGGGGAGATTGCCTAGACAAAGCAGTGTGTGTGGGGATGTTGTTCAGTCAGCATAGGAGTAGGTGCCCACAAAGACGGAAAATCTCCGTCCTTGGAGATTTCCAAAACTTGGCTATGCAAGGTGCTGAGAATCCTGATCTAACTTTGAAGATATCCATGCTTTGAGCAGGAAGCTGGACTAGATGACTTCCAGAGGACCCTTCCAAGATAAATGTACCCAAATCGTGAGACTGTATAAAGCTGCTGAGAAGTTTGAAAATGCAGTAAGAATAAACTTGATGTTCTGAAAAGAAACAAAGAGTGAAAAGTTAAAACCCCAAAACTACAAGCCTACCATCAGTCTTTCAAATTGCTTAATTGCCCATAATAATAACTGAAATCAGTCATCTTTTCCTCTGATTCTGTGCACTAATGCTAGAGTAAATGTTTTCCCTTTTTGCAGCTCTACAGTTTCCTTTTTTCCTGTTATTTGTGTCCCACCCTTACACCTTTGTCGTATCTGTTCACTACCACAAGAAAACACACTGCAAGAAGTTGCATCTATTGCCATACTCTGCCATCTCTGAGTTTCATGAATTTGAATCCTTAGTGCAACCTCTGCTTGCTAATGAACCACCAGACAAAAGACGTAAAAGTTCTCTCTCCAAAAGGTATCATATGGTTATATAAATGTATTGAGATGGAGGAATATCAGCAGAAAGGGGGAGTGGGACACTGAGAGTGTTGCACAGAAAGGAGACAGGACACCTAAGGAGGTGACCTGGAGGGAAACAGAGGGTAAAGTCTTGTCTGGGACCTATCTGTGGCTCATGACCCACCCACGCTCATAAATCCCCATCCCTTTTAGGAAAGATATAGGTTCAAGGCTGAAACTTTCTAGGAGATGGTCAGAAGAGCAAAGCTGAGCATGAACACATTTAAATCTTTGAAGATTTGGTGATATGTACACCCTTCAGCTGGACTGCTTCTGTTCTGGCAAAGGAGTGACTGGGCCCCCCACGGGCTGCAGTGTGTCCATAGGGGCAACAGGGTGCTCGGAGCTGAGGATCTCTGTGCACCAGGTCTCCACAGTGGAGGTGCCAGCAGAAGGCACTTAGATGTGCAGAGTGGTCCAAGGGTGGCTGAGAAGTCTGTGCCCTGAAAGTGGCTCCTTCTGTGCAGCACTTCTCATGAGCTGCTCTCCAAACACAGCCAGAGAACAGAAAAACAGGTTTCATTTCACACTGTTTTTTTTAAATGGCGATATATAAATATATTTAATTACATGACTGTGAAATAAAGACGTTATTTCAGCCAGGATAGTGGGGGGAAAAAAACGCAACCAAATTCAGGTGGGACATGAATCAGATTATTTTCATCAAATTCCAAGACTTCTGTGCAGAAGAGATAGATGGAAACTCTATTAAGTATACATTTTCTACTCTAGTCCAATGTGTTAAAGGGTTCAAATCTGCCTAGAGAGGACAGAAAAAAATAGGAATTATGTTGGATTTTCAAGTGAAAAAAATATTATAAGGTTTTATTTTCCACAGAGGAAAATTAAAAGTAAGGAAGAACAAGTCGCAAACCTCCAAGTGGAACCAACTTTTTCTTGTGTAGAGGGAGGTAGCTGACCCAAATCACCAGAAGACCTGTGTCACATCTGGGACTGGACAGTGGACCTCCCACATGCACCTATTCTGCCTCCCATGTGGCTCTCGTTCATCAGTTCTTCTCTCTGGATCAAAAACATTTTATCTGGTTATTAATTTCTAGAGCACTTTTTGCCTGCCATATCACTTGTTCTGAATTATGTGTGAGCTATAGATAAGAAAATATGTGTACTGTGCCTCTGCACCAGGAAGGAAAGCTGCTTGTGCAGTCTTGCTTTCCACAATCCACATTTTCCAGACATAAAAAATACATCCTTTTTCCTAGGATAATCCACCTTTTTCTCTGTGTTCCCTTCTTGAGAATTTCATTGCCTTTCACCTAAACTTTTGCTCATTTCCTTCCTCGTATCCTCAAAAGCAAAGAAATGAAAAAAAAATAGAGGTAGACATATTTCATAGCTGAATTTTCTGGCCAAAGAACACAATGCAGCAAACTCAGAGTAAAAAGTGAATTTCACAAATTTCAGCTTTTAATGAATGCCAGATACTGCTCACTGAAAGAAATTCAGATGTAAGGAACTTGGTGCCGTGAAGGAGGTTTTTTTGGCATTCTGTCCTCCTGAATCATCAGCACTGTAAAATTATGAGCTCTTTTGTCCATGGTGATACATGAGGGATTAATTTGATCTTTCGTGCTACTTTATAATGCTGTGGACAGCAGGTGTTACATGACTCAGACTGAAGCACACAGTTTGGCTGAGCTATGGGCTCATTGCCTGTCTCAGAGGTGTGGCCCCTCAATGCACACCTGCAGGGGAGCACCACAGCCTCCTCTTTTCCCACAAGATCGTGGGACAAGGGTACAAAGATACCAGCATTGAAACTCCATTAAATGGGCTGTAAGAGGAGCAGGGAGGAAGAGGAAGGAGGGAAAAGGTTAGCACTAGAGTTGAGCATTTCTCCAAGTAGTGCCTGAGAAAACACAAGCACACCATTCTTATTTACACCTGTGGCATTTGTGGAATACGATTCACGCATTACACTGAGAGCTGAGGTGTTGAGCTCAGGACTAGGGCTGGAGAGATGGGGCCAGTGCTCGACTCCTGGTTCTGGGATAGTGTGTGCCACCAGTTCCCTTCATGGACCTCACTCAGTCATCTCCTAAGACTCTTCCGTGGCAGGTCACTCCCAGGGCTTGCTGAATGCAATATCACATTTTTTTCTTAAAAATCCTTTGTGTCTAACCCTTTGAATGTGAATTAATATGTAGCTATATCCTTTTAATATCCACTTACAATTTCCCTCTAGAAAACATAACATCCATTTTACAACCCGTATATTAATTTCTTCCACTAGTAGAAATGTGTACGTTTCTCTTACACATTTCCTCTGTTCCAGCCTTGGAATATTTTCATGCTGCATTGATACAGATAAAAAACCTCTAGCACTCTGTAGAAAATATTAATCTTATTAAATCAAAGAATACATTAAAACAGAAACAGACTTCAGAAAAGCCTCACTGGCTATAGTTAGTAAGGTGCAACCTCTCACAGTGGAATGCTGGTATCATTCTACTGACTTTAATAGAAATAAAAGGAACTGAATCAAATTTTAAATGGATTCAAAAATCTTTCACCAACAAATTTCTGATCCAGAATTGCTCTTAATTAAGTCCTTCATTTCTTTTCACTCACCACTCTCTGGATAGCTGAATCACTGCCTTTTATTGCACCAGAAGAGGGATCATGAAATAATTTATAACAATAATCAATCTTCTGCCCAGCCTGTCACAAATAATCCACTACCAACAGAAGTAGGAGGCTGAGTTTGCACTGGAGACAGTCTTTGGGGGATACTGTAATATGGTACATTTTTTGTCTGATCTACAAAGTTCACTTAATAATTGCCGTATGACCTGAGGTCAGAATAAGAATTTAGATGACGTGCAAATGAGTCACGTCTGCCTCTTTCTTTGAAGTTCTCTCTGAGTGGAGTGCTTTTTGTTACTCTCTCCTCTGCTCAGATTCTGCATATAATAGTCCATAATGTTAGTCTGCATATAACGATATGTTGGAGTAAAAAAGATGTAGAAATGTCCTGATACAATACACAATTCAGTGTATTGTGCACTCCCAAAGTACCTTTCAACTGGAAAGCTTTAAGAACAACTTTGTGGATCCACTGGGATTAACAATGGAGAAAATAAACTGATTTCTTTTACCTTTTTTTCTTTCTCCATGGCTGGTTGCAGTACATGCCTAAGAAACAGGGACAACAGAGCTGGATCTGCCTGGCTCCCCCACCTTTCCCCAAGCAATACAGCTTGGCAGGTCACACCAGACTAATTATTAAGGTGACTTTTGCAGTTAGACTACACGGCCCCTGAGGTTACCCTGCTGCCCTGTTCAGCAGGAATGAGGTCTCAGCTGATGCATTTGGATACATTCGGAGTCAATGACTCAGAAAAAATAGAAAGGTCTTGAAATATATGTTAGGTTTCTATGAGGGAGAAAGTAATACCCACTTCCATCCCAGGATGGGTAGAATAAAAAGCAATCGAGGAAATGTGAAAGATGTTACACATGGGAAAGCAGAAAACACTTTCTGTGAGAACAATAAATGTTCTACTACCTTCTCACCTGCTCTGAAGAAAGGATCCTTCTAATCCTACAGTTTCCTCTATAAGCACTTGTAAGTTTGCTCAGTTGTAATTGTTTGAGATAAAACTTTCCAGCCTGGGAAATCTCCCTGGACCTGAGCTTTAGTGAAACTTTCAGCCCAAGTAGCAATAAAATTTTGTGTTCTACCACTTCTCTTGTCTTCATTGCTAAGTTGCACTAGAAGGATTTGGTTTGGGAAAACTGCAGTCTTTGCTGTTCCCAGTCATCCAATCCAAATTGGAGGAGCTACTTTAAGAAACCCCAAACCTCAATACATACCCAACAGAATTTTTATTTTGTGGTTATCAAGCAGAAAGTCTCTGCATTCAGAGAATAGAGCTCAGCTCCTAATGGCTCTTCAAATAAGTGATGTTTGAGCAGGTGTTGAAGAAGTTCCTTCTATTGGTACTTTTGACAGTATGTGTAACACTCACAAGGTCTTTAATGTCTCAAATATGGCTTTTTTCCCCCTGTAAACTAAGTGGAAAAGTGATGCAAATGTGGCTACATCTCAAATAATTTGTACAGGACCTATCTCAGGCCCTTATCTCTGCTTACTTCAAACATTCTTCTTGAATTTGGAAACTGAGATGAAGCACAAGCCTTTACCATCTATTTGATGTCAGTCTGCCAGGATCACTAAATCAGCTGCTCCTGTTGCCAGAGTGCTGTACAAAGCTTCTGCACCTTCACCTGCCTGAGGGGAGAGGGCCATTCAGATCCTGTCAGCCTTTCTGAACAGAATCTGCTCCCTGCTGCCATTCATGGAACCAGCATCCAGGTTTTGGTCTGCTTTCATGATGAAATGGGCTTTTTTTCAATCAAACACCTATTTTCAGTACAGTTTAATTCTTCAGCTAGTTAGCTTTAATAATAGCAATTAGCAGATTGGAAGAGCCTACTCGACCTCTGAAGTCTCTGCAATGATCTTCCTGCAATCTAAGAACAGCAAAGCCCTGAACCCCTGATAGGAATACAAGAAATATCTGTATCAGAACAGCTGTGGAAATGTGACAATGATATCACCATTTGAAGAAAAATTAACAGATATCTGATATTGTGCAGAAGTGACTGATGGAAAAATGCTGTGATGATAGCAGGATCATGGTATTTTCCCTTGGTCAGATAGAGAGGTGGGATAATTCCTCCTTTCTTCACGTTATCTCAGATAGGTCATGCCCAAGGGTTGGCTGAGATGAGGCAATGCAGTCTGTGTAAGAACAGAGAGATACCTGCTTGGGTAGTTGTGCTGGGCCTGGGCAGTGATCTCACAGGATCAAAACACAGAAAAAAATTCTGCAGGAGGAGAGACATGAGTGTTTTGGGGACTGCCTTGCATGAAACTTTTCATTCCCTCAGACAAGGGAGGCATATGCCAAGAGCAGACAATGAGAGAAGGGTGCCTGGAGCTGGAAGCTGTCCCTCAGGTGCTGGAGAGAGACTTCTGTCTGGGAGCTGGCACTGGAGAAAACTGCCTAATGAGCTGCCTTTGAAGCTCTGCAGTAGGCACAGCGTCACTCGTCCTGGGTGGCAGGTCCCAGTGGTACTGCCTGTGCACATCTCTAACTCCCCTGATGCACAGGCTTCTCACTGTCCCAAAACTTCAAACAAGGCAAGGCAGGGGTGGCAACATGACAGGTTTAGTTCAGCCAAGCCAAATTAAGGTAGCTGCACTTCAAGTAGGGGAAAAGATTACAGAAGAGAAAGGCAGAATAAATGAACCCAGCCTCAGTTAAATGAACCCAACCTCAGATCCTACCTGTGCAGAAACATTCCTCCCTGGCAGTTGCTGAGATGCCCTGAGGCTTTTCTCAGCTGAAGAGCAGAAGGAAGTTCAGGCATTGACACTCCTCTTCCTGCATGCTGCTATTCAGTGTTGAGCCCTAAACGGGTTTGACCTCTGAGGTCTTAGCCCTGACCAAACACCTTCCACATCCCTCCTGTGGTGGCTGTGGCTGAGCTCTCTCTTGCTCTTTTTATCTGTGATGGGCCTTCTTTCCAGCTGCATTCGAATTCTTCTTGCTGGTTCTTCCCTGTGGTAGGAAGGCAGCCTTGGTGGCTCAGATTGTTGTTACATTGGACCATCTGCTCTAACAAAAGACAGGCTCCAAAAGACAGGCTTGGAGGGATAATGTGCAAGTGTAACAGGAGCTCCCTTGTCCTCCTAGGCAGCCCTTCAGTTCTAGAGCCTTCTTAGGCTGAGGCTTTCCTTCTGAATTCCTATGACTCACGCTCTGTAAGATTCATTTATTGTACAGACACCATGGGAAACCCACGGCCCTGCTGAGATTTATCTCTCTACAGGGACTGAGAACTACATCACTAATGCAGAGGTTGGAGTTGTCCAAACTGCTCATTCCCACATCTGCCCACACACCACTCACAGAGGACCTGTTGGGAAGTCAATATCTATTTATTTATTGTGCCATGGGGTACAGAGGAAGCAGCTGAAAGGTTTTTCATTACCTTGGTCACTACCAGAGAGCAAACTTTCCCCTTGATTTAAATAACTATGAAGGCACACTTTCTGAGTGCCTCAAACTCTTTGAAGGGTTTTATCACTTCCCTGACTGTGACACTGTCCTTCCCCCTCCCCCTTTTCCTGCTTATGCAATAGCCACCAGTGGTGGTCATGAAGGCCAATTCCAGTTTAGAGAGAACAACACAATAATTAAGGGCCATAAATCTTGTTCAACAGCTGAGGACTAGCTGAGCATGTGCCAACTCAAAATACAGCTGGTGTGTAAATATGACTGCGTCAATCATCCTACTCCATAAATAGCAGGCAGCCCAGGATTCTCCTGCAGGGCAGCAGGCTGCATGACATGATCTCCCCTTGTGTAGGGATGCCTCTCAAGGTTACTCCTCGAGGCTGACAGATGCTTGCATGCTAAACTTTGAAATCTTACCTAAGGGATATAAAGAATTGATTGTGCCTATATAACCCTCTAGACATAAATGGTTGACTGAGTCTGGGACTAAACTTGGATCCAGCTGCACCTACATCCCCATCTCATAACCACAAAGGTTCGATTGGTAGGTTTATTGAAACATCTTGTTCTGGGTCAGTGCTGCTGTGCAATCTGAACTCAGGAGCTGTCTCTCCACTGTCACTCTGAATTGCTCTGCTGCATACTGTTTGTTCCTTCTTCCAGCATTGAAATGCTCTTGACTACGAGGGTTCAGTTCTGCAGCCACTGACTGCTAAAATTGCTTTGTGGCATCCTCTGCCCCATCTCAGTATGTCCCATAAGGTGTTATTTGCAGCCAGAGCTCATATCCAGGCTTGGATAAGCATCTTCAGATCTCCTGGCAAGGATGGGCTGGTGAGGTCCTCGCATCAGGTGCTGCAGTGGGGGGTGGTGGGGTGAGCACAAGCAGCTGACTGTGCTGCTTCTGCCCTGCCTCCCAGTGCCTGTACCACCTTACCCATGCAAATGGAGCATCTCATGGGGGTCCTGCCCTCACATCTCCAAGGTGATGTCTCTCCATGCCACCCACTGCTTCAGAACTGCACCCTGAGAGCCTGGATGGATTAGAGAAGTTTGGGGATTTTTTTCCCCAAAGAGGTTTATTGTGGGCTTTTTTCCCCCCGCAGCCTTCATGTTGAGTCTGAAAATGTGAAATACTGAAGCTATTTATAGCTTTTTTATAATGGAGCATTTGATCACAGTGGCTTTCTCTTTGTTGTGTGCTCTGTTTCCTCCAACATACACAACTGTGAGAAGCACATATATTTGCTGAGAAAAAACAGAGGTTTTTTCCAAAGCTTTCAGCTGCAAAGTTACTCTCAGTCTGCTGACTGTTTGAAGTCTAGCAATCTCAAGCCCCACACACATCAGAAACACAACTCCCACTGTGTTCAGCAGGAGCAGTACTGCTTTCCTGTGTGATGCTTTGGCAGAGAGTAATTTCAGTTTAATATTTAAGCCGTGCTGGGGATGATTGACCACACAAAACATGTTGTCTGTTAATTAGTTGATTGAACATGAATGCTGTGGCATACCAGCATTTCAGGGGCACTTTGATGGTGGGACTCATCAGGGCTTTGCAAGGTGTGAGCAGGATGCATTCCAGCTGCACACAGCTCAGCAGATGCCTTGCAAATGCACACATGCCCCACACAGTTTGCTTCCTTTTCAGTGAAGTATGTGGTAGCAAGTAAAACCAACTCACAAGGGTTCTTGTATAAAAGACCTCAGTGCCCTGAGATGACAGGTATTTTGATGGATTAAAAAATGGAGATCACAGTCATGCACATTCATAAATCAAGAGCCTGGTAAAAGCTCTGAGTTAGTGCAATTATAAGCAGTGCAATCAAAGAGCTCTCACATATGAAGGAGTTGCCAAATTCCCCAGGTAAAAAGAACATTTTTTGTTGACAAATTTGCCTTGCTCTCTCAAAAGCATGGAAAAAAACCCATACTGCCTGTTCTTCTGATAGAGGTATCATAAGGTATTTAATTCAGTTACGAGAGAAACTGCCAGTGGTTTTGAATCAACCATAGCCTTTGAAAAACTTGTAAAATATACTGAACTGCCTACAGACCCATAGAGCTGAGATGAGACCAGATCATGTAGGATTGAGCTATTGCTGCCAGACACTGACCCTGATCCGTGCTCAGGAGCCTCAGCATTGTCAGAGCCTGTCCTCAACCACATGTCCCACGGGGCAGACTGCTCCAGGTGATAAGCCTGCTCCTGTTGGGATCAAGCTGCTCTGAAACCTGGAGGTAGCAGGATCAGCTGTGAAATTTGGAGCGGGTTCCTCCTCTGTGCTTCTGCTGTGGGTTGGAATGCGCAGGAGCTGGGTTCCAGGTCTGGGTCTGATTTGTGCTGCTAAACCTGCTCATGAAATGCATTTTCTGAAACTAAATTTCACTTTTTTTCCAAGCAGGAAAGTTTCCCAGACCCAAGGACTGCAGAGATGTAAACCTCATGATTTTATAGTTTAATTTACAGCCAGTAAGTGAAGAAAGTCAATAATACAGGCTCAGTAATCAACATGCTGTGGTTACTTGGCCTCACACGAAGCAATGATGAGCACAGATAAACCAGGTGTGTGTCTGCTTTTCATTGCTGGAGGAAGAAGAGCTTGTTCCATTTAAAATTAAAGAAGAACCCAAGTGGTTGCTTTGTTCCAAAGAGGGAATGACTTACGTGCTCTTGCAGTGGTGGGAACAGGTGGCACGGGAGAAGAAACAGGAGTTTCAGAAGGCCACTTGGCAACGGCGAGCGTTTAATTTTAGTAGTGAGTGAGAGCTGATTTGGAAACCTTGTCTTGTGATCAGGGACTGCAGGAAAAACCTTGTGCCCTTGAAGGATGCAGAGGAGAGGTCTGAAGGCAGGGAGTCACCCAAAGGTAGTTAACAGGTAGGATTCATACCCCTTGCTCTGCTTGTCCTTCAGCCTCATTGGATGGGTTCAATTAACAAAGCAAGGTGTGATCAGCAGGGCTCATTAAATATTGCAGCTGCTACAAGACCAGACTCAGAGAACTGATATTTCTCTCACAAGGTGTCAGTCCCCCAACCTGTCTGGGAGTCCTCAGGAAGCTCATGGGGACTCATGAGGAACTTCCTTGCGGGGTAGCAAAATGAATGGGAGTAAATTCAGAGTCAAACCTGTCACTTTTTTGTGAAGCTAATGGAATGTAAGTGATTGCAGCAACCAGGGTTTAGTTTTGTGTGCAGCAAGATCATTTTCTTCCCATGAATAAATTAGCATATCTGAATACTAACCAAGTGGAACAGCCTTTCAGGCATCTATCAGACCTCTTTTATTCTGTGCCTAAAAAAGGTTTTGTGTATGGCATAAGCAATGGACTATCTGGGGTCTGACACAGACCGAGATGCCACAGAGAATTCAATCAGCACCCCAGTGACCACAGGGGCAGAAGATCCACAGGTGCAATTTTCCTCTTTGGCTCCAATGGGAAGTCACCTTGGACAACCTAACATCTGCTAGGAAATAATTTGCCTGACATGGTAATAAAAGGCTTTGGCAAGGGGCAGTTCAGCTACACAAGATCTCACACTCTGGAGTGTGTTTATGATACAGATCCCCCAAAGATTGATGGAAGAACTCAGCTGCTGCTGGGTGGGCAGATGACTTTGATGGCTCACAGTCCAGCCAGAGACAGTAAAGCGAAGTTCTCATTAGTCTCTGCTTCCCTATCCATAAATCCAGCTGACTTCTCAAACCACTAAATGGAAATGGAGCCACTAAAGCTGATCTATAAAATTTCAGCCCCAAACTAGAGATATTGTGTGGAAAAGTGAGGTTTTCAGAAATGAAGATGCTTTGGCTCTTGATCTGACGGCCTGTGGGGGCTCTACAGTCACTGGAGCACTATAGGGCTGTAATAGGATTTGAACTATAAATATAGTTCTTCCCAAACTTTTCCTTTTTATCTGCCTGCACAATCTTTGGTTTTACAAACTAAAAAGGCCCTGACCAAAACTTGTGGAGACAGTTGAAAGCATTAAGCCTTTCCATCTTTCCTCTCCCCATCAGGGATGCTACAGAAAAAGAAACAAATATGGTGACAAAGCATCCCAGCTCCACTCTCCAGGCTGAAAAGTCTTTCCTGTCCAAAACTCCAACAACTGTTCCTATTTTTACAGCACGTGCATTGACTCCACATTGCAGAGGTCTGTAGTGGGCATGTCCTTCAAGGGCCCATCTGTCACCAGTGATAGATGTTGACCCAGGATCACATGGACAGCACTGGTTAAGGCAGATATTCAACTCCCTTAAGGTTCTATCATGGCCCTGGGAGGGAAAATCAGAATGCCTGGCTTTGAAACCCATCCTCCATATTGTCACATTTTAAATACCCAGTCCGTAAGGGCTCCTCACAAATAGCTACTGCAGCTCCTTGTGCCAAGAACAGGAAGACCTGGCCATGGTACATTAAAATCCAGTTTCCAGAGCCATGAGCAAGTCTACTTAGTGGTCATAGCTGCTGATGGAGTATCTGTGTGAGCTGCATACCATCAGCATTCAGTCAAAGCAGAGCTTGGGACATGCGAACCATTTCCAAATAAAGATAAGGAAGGGGAAGAAATGTGCTAACTGAGCAGAACAAATCCTCCTAAAGGGTCGCTCTTATTATCACTCTTTTCTTAATATATTGACTTTTCTGTTGTTGTGTTCCAAGGCACTAAAATAGCCTTTGAAGCTGCTACAGTGTAGCACTTTTGCACAAGCTGTGGGCATCCATCTGCACTGTGGGTACCAGCTCCAGAGAGCTGTCGGTCGAAGGCAAAGCTGCTCTCTTGGGTGAAATTGTTCACACACCAAGAGCCAAGAGCATAATGATAGTGTCAAGAGGCTTTTGAAAAGTGTTTTGTTAAGTGCTTTGGTGAAGTTTTATTGCTATGGCTAATTAAAAGTTCATCACAAGCACTAAATGCAGCCAATGTTTATTTGCTGTACAGTCCTATTGACAGGCCAGTGCTTTGTCAGTATATTAGAACTGTGTGCTGGTTTCTGGAGAGGATTAACTATTGCTTATCTGTCAGGAAAAAGAAACATCACTAACAAATAAACAAACAAATCCTTGTCTCTCATGTTGTATCAGCCTTTGCATTTGGCTCTTTTTCTAATATTTTTCTAAAATTTTGCATGTAAGTTGCAGTGCAAAGCTAAACAGCGTGTGCCAGCATGCTTTGGGCACGACAAACCTATCTGGATTTTCTTGTGCCTGAAATATGTCCCTTGGCCCAGTGGGGGCTTGCAGCTGTAAGCACTGCTCGTGGGTGCAAGGTGCCTTGATCCAGGATGAAGGCTTGAGAGGCAGGGCTTCCAAATATGGCTGCAGGATCATCTTTAGCCACCTAGGCTGCAGGAAGCAAAAGTGGGTGAGGGATTCCTCTGAGATGTCCCAGAGCGGCTGACTGCCCTGGTTCAGGAATTGAGGGCACACAGATGCCCTCTCAACGGATGAGAACTTCAGAGAATGACAAAGAACTAAAGGAAAACGAATCCACTGGAAGAAGGTGATGACAGTATAACTATACTGTTTGGCCATCCCACCTAGCAGTGTAGACACCCGACAAGTTTCTGGTCTGTATTTGTTATGTATTTTTAGATGTATTACAGTATTTCCCAATCTCCAGTGATTATCAATTTCGCCCACTAGTGGATACCAAATTTCTGTATGTGCCTGTCTTAAAAGACATTTGGGAAAGATGTCTTACAGCAGCTGTTGATATCACCTACAGGTCTGGCATGTTTTCAGTATCTGAATGCTGAGGGAAAATCAGGCTGCACATCTAAACTGGATGTGGTTTCCCCCCTCTCTGTCAGTCTCTCCTTCACTCCAACTTCTGAGGCAGCAGTTGCCCGCAGGGCACTTGCAGCTTTCCAGTTGCTCCCTGGCAGGAGCCAGCTGCTTGGAAAAGAGTTCCAGCCACCCCTGTAGCAAAAGGAGGCATTGCTGGGAGCAGTGCTCTCTTGTGTTGCTGGGTCAAGCACAGCCCTTTTGATGAGCTGCAATATGAAAAAAGTTCTGAGCTGTGATGGGCAGGTAACTGAAAGAACAGCATGTTGGAATTAGCCAGTTAATGAACTGTCAGTGTCATCACAGAGAGTTCAGCCGGGGCCACTCTTCAGTCAGAGGGAGGGAAGGAACATCCAGAGATCTTTCCAGCTTGTTCCTAGTGAAGGCGGCCTCTGTTCCTGACGTGGAGTCCTGGAGCCACGGCAGAGCCATCCAGGAAGCAGACACAGAGTTTCTGCTAATCAGTGTAGCTCTGATTAGTCTTCATAGCTGCTTACAGAAGTGCTTAAAAGAGCGGCTGTCTGGAAGAGTTTTATAAATTATCCTTTCTCCAACAGAAATACATGAAAATTTATTTGTTTGCTGTTGAGACAGAGTTAGTTAATTTGAAAATGGAAAGAAGAAGTAGCTGTCATATACCAAATGTCTGGGAGGCTGGAACCAGATCTTGGGTTGAGCTTTTCCCTGGTCACAAATAGCTGATAAAAAACATATAAACTAGTCTGGAAGGAGACAGTGCTCTGCACTTTGGAGCTGATGGCAAGCAGGCTATTCAGTCAAGATGATAAAAATCCCTTTGGAGCTGGCAGCTGGCACACAGAGCAATGAGGATCTCTGCCTGGCAACCAAAACCCCTCTCTGTGACTAATATGCGAAGAAAGCAAATTCTTGTATCACCTTGTCAGGGGATTTCTTTCTTCCAAATATAAAAATAATTTTAACATAGTGATTAGTAACTATGAGACCAATCTGCTGGGTCCAGTGCAGTTTGCAGGCTGGGAGCAAGGCACAGAATATTCTGTGCAGAAATCAGGACAGAGCAGACCGCAGTCCAGTGCCTCACACAGTCCAAGACAGCAAGAACAAACAAGCAGAGTAAGGACAGATGAACAAAACAGCTGCTGTGCAGGATCAGGACCTCTGACCTGACACACTGGGAAAAAATCATATTCATTGCCTTTTTGGCTGTCACAACGTACTCCAGTCATCAATATTTATCTCTCATCTTTTGCACCAAAATAGTTGTATTTGCTCTCACTGGAGCTTTTAAATTGCATTTCCAAAATTCATGGTATGATGAGACATATTAGGAGAAACAACATTTTCTCTTCTGTTTCATAAGGTTCAGTTGCAAAATAGCACAAAATTGAAAAATGTGGTTTCAGAGGAATATGTCACACATGGTGTGTGAGCAGAGACTGCACCAAACAATGGCCTGGTGCAGAGGGATATGAGAGGAAGAGGGATTCAAGGGTGATCAGCACCTTTCCACATCACTGTCTTGCTACATTCAACTAGGGCAGATTCAACCCTGTACTTGTGTTCTAATTTCTTGGTCATATTAAATACACTTTCTAAAGGAAAATAATCAGAAAAATTCATTCACAGTGGTCCTTTGTCACATGTCTAGTTGTAATATACTCACATATGTAGATAATTTAGTTATATTTATTATATACTTAGAACATGAAATTTAGAAGAAAAACTGAGTCACAATCTGCTGGATGGAGTGGGGATGGAATGCTTTCACCTTGCCTTATCCACATGCCACTATCATCTGTGGAATGGGGAAGAGGCACTTTTAAAGCAAGTTGTCCCATCCAAAATAAGCCTCCAAAGTGCTTTTCAAAAGAAAGGTATCTTCCCTGTGGAAGTTTCGCTGACATCCATTTTCCAGACTGATTCCAGACTAATTACCTGTGTTGTAGGCCAGGGGGAGCACAGAGGCTCATTGTGCAGTCATAACAGGCCAGGTACAAGCAGTACCAAACAAGCTTCCTTTAGAAAGGGCCTCTGAGAATTATCAAGGTGCCTGCTTTTCTATTCCTGCACATTGAGCTTGGCAGAATTATCAGCATTTATAGGATCTCTTTGTCTTGCCTTTTGATACTTTAAAATGTGCAAAGGGTGCTCACACTTTGTATGAGTGGTGCATGGTGGAAAGCAGTTATACAAAGGTCGTCTTTACAATAGGTCTGACTGTGGGTGACACTGGAGGAGGTTTGGATGGCTAAATTCAAATTCATAGCCACTCATCTGAAGGCCGAGTGGGGTTATTGAGTTATCAAGCCTTGCCTTATGCACCACGTGGGTAGCAACATTTTATGTATTCTTAAGCAGGATGAGGATTTTCACATTGACAACTGGGCAAGGGTTTTTTTCCCTTGTTTTCTTTAATACTCCATGGTATGTTCTGCTCTGCAGCCCTTCTCTTTTCTACTGCTCCTTGACTTTTCTTTTCAAGCAGCAGGATTTTCCCTGTTCCCTGCCCTCTACAAGAATCGTTTGTTACCACAATGCCCATGGATGAGTCTTCATCTTCCTGATTCCTCTCCTCCAGAGACCACCAGCACTTTCAAATTGCAGCTGGAAAAAGTTCTTTCAGTCTCTGCTACTACATCCCTGTCTTGGGCACTTAGCTCATTTATGAGTGTGAGATGTTTTGTAGAACATAGCATTTTTACTGAGAGATGCAGGATAAATTCTACACAACACCAAATGAGACAATTTAACCTTAGACTTCTTTTAATAATACCTTTTTTATTTAAATATGCCATTATAAGGTTTTTGACAAACAGTTAAAATAATTCATTACAAAACAATGCAAAGACTGTATCATACATTTACCTTTGTGCAAAGATTTTGACCTTCGTATTTAATCACTCATCTGTAATAAAAAATACTTGACTGAGAAATCAGTTTCTGCATCGCATTGAGGAATTTACTCTTAAATTCAGTTTTAGGTACATAATGACCCTTTCAATAATAATGTCAATAAAGCTGCAGCAGTAATCATGTCCATCATTAACATACATCATTAATGTACATTAATATACATGAATGATAATGTACATTAAGAATGGGTCTGAATGAGCATTCAAAGAAGACATTCAAACATTCTGAGAGCTCCAGTTTCTGATGTGAATAGTTATTTTTCTTTTTAGAAAGAATGAGATGTTTCAGATTAATTAATTCTTTTTTGCCTGACTTATTTTTAGCTGAAGTTCTCTTATTTGATTGACTACAATGAGAGCCAAGGTCTACCCTCTTCCTATAACTATCCTTTCACTAATTGCACCTGGCAGTGTGTAGATGAAGAGAACCAAGAAGACAACAAGAATAAGCAGAATTATGCCAATGATGATGTACTTCTTGTAGTTCCTCCAGATCAGGTGATACAAACACTTGAAAGGATTTACAAACCAAGAGAAGGATGTGTCTGGTCGGCTAAAGGGGAAGAAAGAAAAAGAAAATCTTTTGTTAAGGCAGATCCATCTCTTTCCAAAATTATCCCACTGCAAAATATATATTTGAGTCTAAAAAGGACCTTTAACTCCTGGGAACCCACAACAGAGATTAGAGGGAATGTCCATGAGTTTCACAAGCTGTTGGGTCACTTTTCTTCCACCCATTCTGGAACCCAAGCTCCACACACCACTTGTAATGAAATTCCAGCTCACACATCAAAAATACTTCAATTTATGTCATGATATAGGGTTCAAAATTGAAAACAAGATCCCTAAAGCCCTAAAGAAGAAATGCAGGCATCATGAACTTGAGTACAAAAGCTTTCTAATAATTTCAAGAAATTTAGCATCACAAAAGTGGTAATGAGCCGCAACAAAAAATTTGATTGCACAGTGATAGTCATGGTACCATAGTAATCAGAGCCAGCTCAGATCTGGCATGTGGCCCAAAATGGTGTATTTTCAGAAGGAAATTTAAAACAGGCCTCCTGAAAACAGGAAATCATGAAATGAAACCCAGATGGTTTGCTTGTGTACATAAAGAAGAGCCACCTTCTTCGGTGGAGAATATCTGCATCCCACAATCCAAGTTTTTTCCCCATGTTGCCCCATGTTGTGTTCTCCTCCACACCCAGAAGTTTCTTCACACTGTACAACAAAGCTGACTGCACACAGGGAGGAAAACAATGTTCTACTTAGAAAAAATGTTGGCCTGGTCTCTCCTCTGGCATGACACCCGGATTGGGTGGCACTGTGCCTCTGACTCCAACAGCCCTACCCAAGGCAGCATCCGTCAGCTTTTTCGATGGGGTGACCTGACAAATGCAGTGGTGTGGGGCAACATTAACACCTGCAAAACTGGGGCAGGTTGTCTTTCTTATCCAATGTCACCATAGTTGTGCAGATGGTGCAGCAATAAGGAAAATGAAATTAAATGAGGGTCACAAAAAGCTGTGGCTGTGTCTCACTCCAGAAAGGTGTTTCAGGAATTTAAGCAATCTTAGTTATCTGGTGAACTCAGCATTCAGTGGGAGTGAATGCCAATGTGACAGAAAGTCTGTAAATCTGAAAGGCCAACTGAATATCTTTTAATGAAAGACTGGGCTTTATACTGAGGTGGAAATGACTCAGAAATAAATCATCAGATTAGCCCTCCAGGTTAAAAGGAATTATTAAAAAACTGGACACTCTGAAGAATAAAATTACTTGAGTAACAAGACCCTTAATCTGCGTGTACCAACTGCTTGAGGACTTTTCATAACCTTTAAAGGCTGGGAAAAAAAAAAACCAGATTGTTGTTTATTTAATTTGTTTCCTTTGCAACATAGGCAATAGAATTCATTATCAGTTATAGCAGTGCATTTATTATAATAGACTGCATCTGGAAAGGCATCCTGTCTTGATCAGCAGAGATGAAGCTATGAATAACCTCATAGTGCTTTGGCCAGCAGGAAATTACACTCATTGGACCTTATTCTTCGTTTGCATATTTCTCTCTCTAGTTCACAGACATTTAATCTTTGCCCACATTTGCTCTGGTACATTAAAGAGTCTGCTACTGTCTATAGCTTCTAGAAAATAATTTTTGTTTTGAAATTATTATGTTTCTTAATTAAAAAGAAGAATTTTAAAAAACAGTCAGAAAATTTCTCTGCTTCTCTGGGTGTTCCTACATGATGAGGAAAAAAATAGAGTGAACCTGCAGTAGTGGCATAGAGATGTGGAAGTCCTGAAAAAAAGGTCCTTGAGATCCACTCCTTCCTGAAGAGGACTCATTTGAAGGGTAGAATCAATTATCTTTTATCCTCCAGCTGATTGTGACTACTCTGCATGTATGAAGCACATACTGCATCACTTGGGGGTACTGAGCTTGATGCTCCAAGGCATCAAGCTGGTAAACTTTAATACCTTTAATCTTCAGTGAAACTGGGGCTTGTAATGTCTTCAACTATTTATTTTCTTTCCAGTGAGTGAGTGTCTAGCTAAAATAATTTTTACTATTCACATGCTGATATTGCTTTAGTAACCTTAGAATTTATTTTGCCTAACTTTAAAACCTGGGTGCTCAGTCTGGTCAATCATGGGCTGTCTGCATGGGGAGAGGAAGGACCTTCTGGAGGCCAAGTCATCTCTTTCCCCGTCTCACATCTTAACATATGTGTAGTAGGTAGATGGGATAACCCCCCCACCTGTACCATGAGCAACTACAAAAGGAGTCTGAATATTTTGCTTCTGAGATGGGTAGTGTCAAGTGACACTAGCCCCACCCTACTTTCGATTTAATTGAGGCATACATCTCAATTAAGAGTAGAATTATGTTGAGTCATGTGTTGGCTGTGTATTCACACTACAAAAACCACTGATTACTCAGTGCAAGATCTGGAGGAAGACTCTGGTTTTGTGGCTTCTGGGTCAAAACACATCCAGGCTGTACAGCAGAGAAGGGGCCACCAGGCTAGTGACAACCTTTTGGCCCATTTGCATTTTATCACATTTGCAGATAAAACGCCCTTGAGCTGAAAACACGGGGAGCCCTAGTCAGCCATGGGTGCATGGGCTGGGTCTCAAAAAATGAGAGGAAAATGAGACAGTGCCTTGTGCATCCTGTTGACAACCTTCTGGACATGTAGTCCTTCTATTACACTTGACAGTCCCTCTTAAAACTCCCTATGCTGATTGCTGCCCACCACATGTATTTCAGAGCTGTCTCACTCCTCTCTCCTCTGAAAGAAGTGCTTTAGTTTCCATTACTGGGAATCTTTCAGGCAGACACCTGTCAGGCAAAGCTCATCCTGCCTTTGGGTAAAGGTATTGAGTGAAGTGACTGATCAAAGTCATTCCAAGGCTAGTTTTAAACAATGCTCTGATACCTCTGTTCTGACAATTCCTTTATGCTTCTTCCTCCTTTCTCATGTTTATCCTGAGATATATCTCAGATCAACAAAATTAAACAGAATGTGTAATGATTACCATTATGACTAGCAATTGAATTTTGGAAGCTTTGGTAGCAGGAAATATAACATCAATTTCTCTTGCTCTCTATTTTTTTATCTAGCTCATAACAAAAGTGGTCAAGTGTTTTAGTAGAACAAAGCACTTGAGCCAAAATAGATTAAAAGTACTTTTTTTTCTGAATGCAAAAGACTCAGCTGATATTTTTTTAATGTGACAAATACTGGAAGATAAAATGCTCCTTCTAGATCATTTGCCTTTGTTAAAACACCTAAAATGTCCTCATTAAAAAGTCTTATGATGAAAAATAAGCATCTTCATTCTTTGAGTATGAAGTACAATAAAATTAGAGACAGAATTTTGAAGTCATATCCTTCGTGTGTCTAAAGAAGGGCAATGACACTGGTGAAAGGTCTGGAGCACAAGTCTTGAGAGAAGCAGCTGAGGCAACTGGAGTTGTTCATCCTGGAGAAACGAAGGCTTCAGAGGAGACCTTACTGCTCTTTACAACCACCCGAAAGGAGGCTGTAGCCAGGTGGGAATTGGTCTCTTCTCCCAAGTAACAAATGACAGGATGAGAGGAAATGACCTCGAGTTGTTCCAGGGAGGGTTTGGACTGCATATTGGAAAAAATTTACTGACCAAGAGGGCATTGGAACAGGCTTCCCAGGCAAGTGGTGGAGTCACCATTCCTGGAGGTATTTAAAAGACGTGTAGATGTCATGCTTAGAAACATGAGTTAGTGATGGACTTGGAAGCGCTGGATTAATGGTTGGACTCGATGATCTTAAAGATCGTTTCCAACCTAAATTATTCTATTATTAATAAATATATTCCGTCTGATCTTATATGTGCCCAAATTGAGATGTTGGCTATATGTGTAAACTATGATGATTTAAGATATTATCATGTGCCATGGCAGCTATGGAATGAGCTCATGTGTGAATTCTAGCTGAGGACAAATGTGCAGCAATGCAATTTATTTGGGCTTCCAGAGGAAGACATTTCAGCACACCTGGAAGGTGCTGCCAGCAGGAATGCCAGCCACCAGGCCATGCACAAGCTGGACAAATTACTTGCTGAAGGTTGCAGCATGAAAGAGAAGAGAATCCAGGAACCAGCGAGGAGACCTGCCCTTCCCCATCTCCTGCGGAATGCCCCTGCCCCAGCATCTTTAATGAGTATGCTCCTACTCACTTGGGTTTTTCCAGGGGCTCAGGCTCCTTTCGAGCTTTGCCTACTGGATTCTTCTCGGCTTCTTCTGCTGTGACCAAGTGAAACTCAGCTTCTACCTTGCCCTGGATCAGAGAGAGAGTAAGCATCCAATCTTGGGTTATTATCATCACTAATTCACAGCAGATTCGTCTGGTGGAGAAATGATGGAACCAATTGATTAAGGAAAATAAGATAGTCTTTGCAGTTGAAGAGAAAGAACAAAGAAAGAACCTGGGCACAAATTCCTGACTTATGCTCAAGGACCATGAGGAAAGAAAGGTAAGATATTTTCTTCCATAAATATATTTTCGGCTTCCTAAATTATAACATAATTCATCTGAGAAGACATGTCTTCTACCTATCACACATTCTGGCAGAGCTGAATGTCTGAGCTAGAAGCTGTGTTGCTGGTGTGGACCAGATGTAATCCAGTGGATAAATCAAATCAGCTTTATAGAATCTGTGATGGATAAAAAACTGATAAATGGCTTTACATATATTTGTGATTTTCCTACCCTATACCTTTGTGGATGGTCTTAATCTAAAGTGTTGATCTATGGCCACTGGCTGGGATTCAGCACAGTTATGGGCTGAAAGAAGGATGCCAATAAAAGGAGTAAAGTGGAAGCAGGGAAGAGATCAAAGTGGACTGGGAGAAAGGGAATCAATTGTACTAGAGTTGAGAATAGGGAAGTAAATCCAGGATTTAGAAGTGAAGTTCATTCACTAAATCCATGGAAAGTACACAGTCAGCTTCAAGCTGAAGAAGGCAATGAACCTGAAGATGGAACTTTTTACTGAAACATTCTTTTTGCTGGAATAGACACAAATGTGAAGGAATGGTGAGGTTTAGGGAAACCCTTGGAGAATCAATAAATACCTACAGACAGAGTGAGAAACCCCTAAAAAAGGACCAAAGCAGGTGAATTTATACAGGGCTATACTACTGGAAATGAGTTTGTACTCTTGGTCTGTGTCCCCCCAGGGAACTGAATGCACCTAAAAAGACACTTTAGTGCTCAGTTGCCTGGGTTTTTCTGAACCAAATATATGGAGAACTACTAAAGCATTTGGAGGAGTCCTATGGATTGCCAGTGGTGGTTGTTCAAAATCCAAAATTAGCATATTAGTCCCAGAGAAAACCTGTTAATCTGTGGTGAGCTTACCGTGAGCTCCCCAGCCTTGATGAAAGGCCACCAGCCTCTGATGCGCTTCTGCTGAAATATGGAGATTCTGTTTTCTTCACTTGCTGCCACAACTGTGCCTAGGTCACAACTCTTGGCTGTCTTTGCTGCTCGAGGGAACCCATTCAGGTCCAATTCAAGAGTTCCTGGAGAAAGAAGTAATGTGACAACACTCGGGGACCAGACAGACACAAAGACATTCAAATAGCAGCTTCCAGATGAGATATATGGAGGAATGCAGCAGCTGGGGATTTCTCTGGACTGTTGGTCATTCATTTGTATTGCCCTAGCATTCTCATCTGATTCCTAATTATTGAATTTACAAGAAATGTGTAAGTTTGCAATGTAGTGCTTCAGAAAGAGAAAAGCAAAAGTTGGGACTCAGACACCACTTTTTGCATACCTCTGCAAAACACAGGCCTGGTGAGACAAAGTTCAGGCAGATCCATTGCATACTTACCCAAGAAATCATCTGAAGAGAGTCTTTCGAAATCCCACACCTGAAGCACCAGCTCAGCAGGTATTTTGCGTTCTGTCTTTTCTAAGGAAAATATGTTTTCTCTTTTAGTAACCACCATTTGTTTCTCTGCTGGGAGATAGTGGAACGGGAACACAAAGCGCCAGTTGAAGTTGCCCTCTCCTGTCAAGGAATTGTAATGTACATCTGTCTCCTGTTTGTCCTCTTCCAGGCCCTTTATCCACCTATAGCAAGCACACAGTGGAAAGCATCGCTGTCACCAGGGAATCTTGAATTGTAAATGTTGCTATTTGGTTACAGGCCTGACCATTTACTAATTCCTCCCTAACCAGTAAGAGGCAACACACTGTTCAGGACTGTGACAGGCAGCACCAGCCCTGGGTAAGGCATCCTGGGACACAGGCTGCTATAATGACCAGTGGTGATCAAAAGCTGAGAGTGAGAACATGGTTTTTATTTCAATCAGACCCCAAAGTACCAGTTGGCCCTTTGCTATTGGCCAGGATACCGCTCTTCTTTGGGACAGGCAGTGGTGACAGCATCTATCATTTATCCAGCACTAATAATCCTGTATTGATGTTTTGTCTCACTAATAAATTCTGTGTCAGTGTCTCAAGACTGGTATCAATGCTCAGTATTAGAGCCCAAATTTTTTTTGATTGCTGTTTGCAGGTATAAACATATTGTTAATATGGCTGGAGGAGTCTCTCTTGGTTTTACTGTGATTTCCTCTTGGTTTCTGCTACAGTGTGCGCAATATCAGATGTGCTGTGGTACAAAGGACAGTGCTTTCTTAAACATAATTTTCTCATCTGAAGAGCTCCACTGAGGTAATGATCCAGCTAGGTATGTATCCAAAGAGAGCTTTTCCCCCGCAACCCCAATACTTCAAAAGGGAATTGCGAAAAATGGTAACAACCTGAAACATGGCACTGCCCCAAATGCAAATCCATGCCCAGTGACAGATACAGTGCCACATGCACTGTTTGAACATAATGAGATTTTGTCTTCATCATTAAGGCACAGAAGCAAAAAGTTTCCCACTCCTGGCTTCTCTGTCAGACCACTCTGGCACTGATGGTGATGTTCTCATCACACAGCTCAGCACGAAGGCTGGCTCCCTATTTAATCCCTCAAATTCATGTTCTCAAAGCTACTCTTCTACTGCTCTGAACACACAATTCATATTGGCATATTAAACTTACTCTCTAGCAGTGGAAAAATGGCAGGAAATCTAAGACTAGTCTGGCACCCTAGATTTTCAGTACTTTGTAGTAGCACTTATACCATCATTTCCTCCCAGCCCTCCCTAGTACCTGCATTCAAATCCTGCTCAGAAGCAGAAAGTGCAAAGCAGTATTCCAAAACAGGCAAGGAATTAAGAAATAACTGGCTACAATCTCAGGAAAGGAAGGAGATGGAGAGCAGAAAGTGCCCATGTGATGTTCTCAGTATGACCATGGTCATTCACCCACACACTCTCCCCACATGAGGTTAGAAAATATTTCGAACAGAAATAGCCTGGCAAACACCTGCTTTCTTATTTCTAATGTGGTCATAATGCTCCTTTCTCTGATTGAGTCAAACTTCTCTGCACCTGTGTAAGCTCTTACAGTTCAAGTTCTGTAAGTGTTTGATCTCTCTGTGCTAAACTGTGAGCTTGGTGCTTGTTTTGTGCCATCTCTGCCTGAGTAGGAACTAACGACTAGTGTCATTTTACAGTTACTTGATTTTCAGAGGAAATAAAACAGGAAAAAAAGGGAGCAGTATCCAATATGGGTGAGTAATTTGGGCAGGCATTTAGAGCAAAGTGCCAAGGTCACCAAATAGTTTATCAAATATTCTCACAACACAATTTTTTCCTCTGGTTTTTGAATGAAATATTGCATGTTGTTTTGAAGACAAGTGCTGAAGAACTTACCCTTTCACATAGATATCACTTGATTTTTGTCCCGTAAAGATATTTTCATCTTCTAGAATTACATCCTCTGTATTCCAGATTATTACCCTCAGTTCATACCTGAAAAAGAAAATAGGCCTGTGTGTAAAGCTCTGGTTGGGCACTAATGCCAACCTCTATCAAATCATGCTTTTATAAAGTGAGAAATACTGTATTTGTGCATCAGACTCAGGCCTCTTCTGTTTACAAGAGTCTAGTGATAGAGTGGGGATGTTGGTTCCTCTCAGCTCATGGAATATGATCAACAACAACAGGAACACTGCCAGCTTTGGAGGGATAGAAAACTCCTTTCTGTTTATATGCTTGTTCATTTTCAACTCTTTTCACAAAAACAGTGCAGTGGAACAAGACAAAGTTGATCTGAAAAACTTTGTCAGAGCAGTCTCCAAAACAGTGATCAGCTTGCTAATAAAGAACAGAGCTCCCTAAGAAGTGCTTTTTAGAAGAAATGCCCTAAAACATTGCATTTTGCGCAATCTAGTGCACTAAAAGGGAAGAGAAGGACTGCTTGGAGATATTTGCATTTAATCAGGTGCAATCATCTTTAGAAACAACAGTAAAAGGAATTAAAGTTTCTCCATCCTTTTCACTCCTTATATGCAGACATTTATGGTTGCCATCCAAAGCTCTCAAAACTTGACCTGAAATACAGATATTGCAGGTGACATAAAAAATTAATATTGAAAAATTTAGGTATTTCTTGAGTCATTGTATGAACTGCAAAATACATAAAAAAGACAAACAATATTTGATAACACCAATATAAAATGTCCCTGATATGACATGTTTTGTCTTGGAAATAGCCTCAATTTCAGGGTGTGGAACAATTTGCTTCAGAAGTTACCAGATACTCTACGTCATGGAGCTCTTAAGGAGCTCCATGAAAACCAAGCCTCTGCAATAGCCAAAGAAACTTGAATCTGCAATGCTCTACCTGAGCCTTGTTCAATCAAAGATAACCAATAAGAGGTGTTTTCACAAAGTCTTTGAAATTTTATAGAGGCTGGAGCCTGTTTTACTGGAGGAAATGTGCATTCGTCATCAAGATACGTAATTTGTGTCTACTTGTACTGGGTTTTTTTCTCATAATTAATGTTTGACACTATTTCCCCCTGCTTTAGTAGACTATAAAAATGGCAGCAACAATTTGTTTTTATGAGCAGGATTAATTTTAAGTCCTTTTGGATTGTAAAATGCTTGTTGTTAAGTAGTTTTATAGAAAGTTCTGGACTGAAGGAAGTAATTGCTACATGGATTCTTGTTTGTTTGTTTGCTTGTCAAATCAGATAATATCGGAATAGTACCTGATGATGTTTCAGACATGAAATTCTCAGGAAAGTCCCTGCTAAAATACAGGATGGGCTGAGAACTCTGTTTCTCAATTTTGTGTTTTCTTTACAGTATTCAATCAGCTTGAAGAACTATGTGCAGTATTGCATGTAAAGCAGTATAAGTAAATGAGAGAAGGCTGTTCCCAGCAGAGCTCTTCTAACTGTTGCTGCTTTATATGTTTCTTGATCTTGTCCTTGAAAAAATTGCTGGCAATCCAATATGTGTAATGCTATGGCAGCAGACGAAAGAGCTCAACTAGGGTCAAGTAAGTTATCTCAATGAAAGAGGTAGTAGTGAAGCCAGAATTACTTCCTGCAGCTCAACAAGTAGATGATAACATCAGAATTATTGCCTCTAGCCACCAGTCTAGCCAGTAATCTCTTTATTGGGATAAAGGATAAAAAAGGATATCTTTGTAAGAGATGTGTGATAGCTCTTGCTGCAAAAATCACCAACAGTTCTTTGAGTTGTTTAACGGAGGAAACCAAACTAGATGCTCCTGTTTGCGTTGAAGCCGTGTGAGCCTAAGAAAACTTTTCTCAGGACTGAAGAGGTTTGGTTTAGTAGTTCATTTTCTATTTATTTCCAGACACTTAAGAAAGACTCAGTCTTTGAAGAGTTATTGCCACTGTGGTGGGAGGAAAGCATAGAGTATTACCCTTTGGGTTTTCTTGGTGAAATGTCCACGGGGGGTCCTGGCAGAGGCATATCATTAGGGAACATGTCAACCCACATCTGTATACGACCCTTGAAAACAAAGAGATAAACATCCCTGAAACCCTATTTTTCAGAGGCTTTAAAAGGCCTAAATGTGGTTCTGACATCCAAAATCACCACTTCCTCTACAAGCAGTAACCAGCTCAATATCCTGGAACTATGATTTAATCTAGGAACTTTCTATACAATATCTTTTTCATGCACGTATTCTTTCAATCTTTCAGGTATTTGGTGAAGTTGAAATAGAGCTCAAACATTGTCAGCTTCAAGGTAAAATCCATGCAAAAGTATTATGTGATGAACAGGAAAAAAAAGAGAACCGAAGTCTAGATACAAGCAGAGGCTTTGTTAACTTAACAAAGTAAAACATTTAAAAGAATGAAAATTTGCAGTTACACCTTGTGTGATTACTGTGTATTTGGGTAATTGGCTGTATACACACATGGGTGACAATTTCCAGGTGATACTGTACAAAGTCTTGTGTTTGGTGCAACACCGGGGTGCTGACCCTGTAAGTTTGCAGTTACAAATAGAAATCACAATAACTGGGGGAAATGAAAACTGCTCCTGGGCCTACCATCACCACCACCTCTGAGCTGCTCTACCTGTTCCATTCCTGGCTTATCCTTATGATAGAGAGGCCGAGTCTCAATGTGCTCTGGGACCAGTTTGTAGCCAGCTCCAGGTATTTCTTCCCAAGCACGTAAAACCTTTAAGGAGAGATGTTCATATGATTCGACTGGCTCCTCTATAGGAAAGAGTAAAACAAAAAGAACAATGACAGCTGAATTATAATATTGAACCCCTTGGTAATACATTTCATTAGTTATTAGAGGTACTCATAAAAAATTTGCTTGAGTTAAGAGGAAGGCTTTATGTATTCCAGCTAAATAAAGAAGGGCCTTGAAATGCTTCTAATTCACATAAATAAAGGGACCCACTGGGTTAACTAGATTAGCACTCAGGCAGCAGTTTTCCTGTAAAACACAGCAAATCATTCCACTACTACAGCAGCAGTTTTTAACAAGAACATGGAAGAAACATGTCAACTATTCTATTCACAGAAAATTGCAAATTTTTAAAGCTTGTGGAAGACAAGGAGACTCGCATTTGACAAAGCTGACAGTAAATAGGCACTAGGAGTTAACTATGCCTCCTTTTTCTTTGTGATGGGAACAGCAAAGACCACCTTGGAGAACTGAATCACACCTCAAAGGAAGAGTTGAAGTCCATGGGCAAGAACATTTCACCTCCTGACCATCTCACCTTGGCCACTGGAAGGGAGACCCCGAGAATCCCAGAGAATGGCACCTCAAGGAAGGCCCAGTGCTAATATTGAAAGTAGGGTGGATGTTAGAAAGCAGAGAAAGCCCTTTGAGCTCTTGAGCTTCTCTCTCCTCCCTTTTTGTGTGGGCTCCACACAAAAGGAGCCCAAACTTTTGACAAGTGATATCTTCTAGATTAGAAGTCCCTAAGTGAGAAGAAGGTTAAGATTTATTTGTGTCAACAAATTGTTATCACTCTTCCTACGCATGTTGCTATGCCTGAATTACTGATAGTTGGCAAAAGACTCATTTGGAGTTTAAACAGCAGGTATTAAACCCTCCCTAACGGCTCAGGGATTGAGGAAGGATGATCCTGTGGTTATGAATCTTGGTTCCCTCTTGTGCACCAACATCTAATTTTAGCCAGCAAAAAAAAAAGGGTTCTAGCTGCTATTCAGTCAGGCAGTCTCAGTAACAATGACACAGGTTATCCTACAATATCCTGTATCCTCTCAAAGACAACTTTATAAAGATTTTTTTTTTTTTTACGTCTGAAGATGCATATTTCTTCCCATTGGCTACAGGTAGTCCTAGACTACCTGGGAGTAGTGGACAGGCTGTTGGACTAGAGGATTGTTGTCGGTCTGTTCCAACTGTCTCCTGTCCTGTCCTGTCCCGTCCTGTCCTGTCCTGTCCCATCCTGTCCCGTCCTGTCCTGTCCTCTCCTGTCCTGTCTTAACTTCTTTGTTCCTAGAGCAAAGTTAAATTATTCCTTCCCTTGCAAGTTAAAGCTGGATGGATAAGTATAATTTTCTCCACCTGTACAGTGGAAATGCTTTCTTTCCCTTTTCAGTATGCCTCTAGAGTTCAAATCTGGGGTCTTTGTTAGTTTTACAGATCCAAATGAGGACTACCACAGAAATCCATCAGGAAATAAGGACCCAGATGTACTTGTCAGAACAGCAGTCTGGATAGAAATTATGTAAAGACTGTATGCAATAAACTATTTCTGTACAATATTGAAAAACTTGTGTACGTAAGTACTTTGGTCTTTGCCATCTGGTTCTATATTTCCTTGCTTCTGATTTCCATCATCTTATCTGACATTGGTTTGTCTGAAGCTCATTTTAGTGAACCAAAATTTTGATTGAGACATCCTATTGCTGGTAGTCACACTCAGTCATCTCCTAGTGAGGAAAACAAACAGCAGTATTGGAGTAAAAAATCTCTTTCAGGCCATGAAACCCAAAATGGATCAACTCTTCTCCCTTCAACACTGCTTCCTTGTCAGCCTTCCACTCAAGGTGTTAGCTGTATTTTGTAGTTGCCAAGAAGAATGTGGTCAAAGACAAATCAACACAGATAAGGGAGAGGAGGTTTTCTTACACTGCCACAGTGTCCACTACTGTCTCCAAGACCAGCTCCTTTTGTTCCCCTTGAAAGGCTCCATTCTCACATCTCTTTTCCTTATTCTAAGTATAAAACTGAGTCATAGAATGGTTTGGGTTGGAAGGAATGTTCAAAGACAATCTCGTCCATCCCCTCTGCCATGGGCAGGGGCACCTTCCATTGATGACTCTGTCCCACTCCACCCCAATGTGATATGGACACTCAAGGTCCCAATTGCTTTGACCTCTTTAACCTGGGAGTTCTGACAGTAAGTTCTGTCCTGCCATCTGGATTCATGGACCATGAACAGATACCTGGATTTACAAAATGCTATGTCAGTGCTTCAGAAGAGCAGTCAGTGCGGCAGTAACCAAGAGGAGGAAAAACCAACAGAGAGGAAAGACAAGTAGTTGAGGTAGGACTGGCAGGTAAGTGGCCTGGAATCTAACTATGGTCAGAGATTTGTCCGACCTTGAGTAACTCCCTTCAAAGCAGTATTTCCTTCCCTCCTCTTCTCACTTCTTGGGTCTGTCTATTCTACTGTTTTAATTTAGACAGAGAATACATTTTTTGAAAGACTCTCCCTGACTTCCCATGCTTTGATATGCTGTGGGGAAGGATTTCAGAGCATGCAAGCTGGACTCCTTTCAGACCAACACTAAGCCAGAAGACATGTTCCAAGAGGGAACTCCAATCGATCCTGGACATCCCATCCTTGGGATCAGGTAGGAGCTAGTCCAAGGTATTCCCCAACAGTCACCATGGGGATGTCAAGTCATCAGCAACAACTGTTTCACTTGACAGATTCTTTGCAATTAAGCGACAGCAAAAGCTAATAAAGACACAGCCTTCATTGCCAGATTTATATGAGTGTTTAAGAGTAGAGACAGGCTCCAGTAACCTGATTTCAGAGTTCACAGCACAACAGGGCTCCAGCTACAGCTGGGCAGGCTCCTGGTACTGCTACAATGCAAAGGAAGGATGCTGAACTACTTCGTTACCGTTCTCATCTTCTGTGAAGACTGTCTGTCCCTTGAAGATTTTTGTTCCTACTTGTATCTCCCCTGGCCGCATGAAGGGTCCACTTATTCTGTAGTCCTTACATAGCTTAGTGAGGATCTCGCTTGGCTTGGTTGCATCTCGCCATGCATTGTACCCTTCTCTGCAGGGAGAGAACAGAGTGAAGCAAATTGGGTGAGGTTTTCCTTCTGAAGAGTGCACTGACAGATCAGGAATTTCCTTGCAGAGATTCGCTTTATGATCAGTGGCCCTGGTATCTGTTCAGTAAAACTTTTCCTTTGTCAAGCACTGCTTCTTACTTGAGATACCACCTCTGTCTGCTCAGGTCCTGGAGATCAACCACTCCTTTCTCTTAAAACACAGGAGAAGCTGCGGCAGACTTGCCCACAGCTTAGATAAAGTAATAGCATGGGCATGCTTCCCATGAGGAAAAGGAACAGAGCTTGTTCCCTGTTGTACCTAAAAGATTTGAGTTTACATGTGCTGCCTCCATTCAAGGAGAATTATTCTGCAGCTCCCAGATGCAAAGGACGAGCTCAGATTATCTGGGACAAGCACATAAAGAAATATCTGATACTGGAGATTCAGCTGGCAAGGGAAGCTTTGGGGCTTGGTCTGTGTTCCTGGATTGCTTTTTCACATTGTCCACCCTTGGTTTGTAGATAAAATGAGAAACAATCATAGATGAACCCCAAACACACATCTCCCAGATTAGTACCCCACCCCAGGGCAGGGGAGTTATTTTAGATTGACTTTCTCTGCATTAATTATTTTTTATGCACAACGTCCTTGAGAGTGCAGCTGTCTGGCAGGGACCAGGAGCTCAGCCTCACTGCCCCACAACTCATCCCATTACAGAGGTCATGTCAGCAGCCTCTGCTCCTGCTCCCCCCAGCGCCACACTAGTCCCACCAGCCTTGCTGCAGTCACTCCAGCTGCAGCTGAATAACAGAGAGCAAAGTAGAGCCCTGGCATAATTTCTTTGAGAGACTTTTCCCATTTGCCCTTTATGCATGTCCAAAGGCAGTTTATCAAGCAGGTATGTAGTAAACATCAGCTGTTTACTATCTAAAATACTTCTTGAACAAGCAGTGCTGTTACTTTAAAAATATCCACCTCCCACTGAGGCTGGCAGCTACCCAAAGCCACCACTAAGCTCTTTGGTGAATTTTAATTAAAAAACCCTCTGTGACACTTTTGTGCTGGAGAAAGCATAATATCTGGAACACATCTGTAATTTCTCCTTCCAGTCAAGTCACTCACTGTGAGCTCTGTTGCTGCCTGAAGAAGTACTTACATTTCATATTGACTCTGTAACCCACAGGTAGCTCGATGTCTGCTGTAGAAACGATTTTCCAAATCAATTTTAGTCTCTCCAATAAGATCATCTGTCCCAATGAAGTCATGGTCATAGATCAAGACTGTGAGCAACGAATCCTTGGGGAATGTAGCTTGGATTTCAAATGATCTACAGGAAAAATCGAGACCTACATGAAGTCAAATCAATTTTGAAGCCTAAAAGATTAGCCTAATTCATGCCATGCAAAGAGTGTATGAGTAGTGTCTCTTCTAATAAGCAATGTCTTTTTTGGTAGTGCTTTTTGCTTCAATTAAATATTTGAACATGCTGGAAACATACAGTTCAAAAGTATATTCTTTCTCTGCTTCCCTAGCACCCTGTGTAGAGTCCTAAGATTGTTCCTACAATCTTGAATCCAGAAAGGCTAATACATCTGTATGTGAGAGTTCTCACACATTTTTCAGAACCTCCAAGAGGGACATCTAAGTCCTTTCTGTTTTCTTACAAAAGCTGCAGGTTAAATATTGAATATAGGAGTTTGGGGGCACCTAACAAAATGATCAGGCAAAAGTTTAAACAAATCTCAAAAAAGCAAAGATAAGAACTCCCTTTTCACTTGGTGCATTATTCAGGAATCATTATTGTTGAAAATATAAAAGTGATTGTAAAAGGGATTTGACAAGTTAGTGAAAGACAGGACATCCTGATCACCACAACACTGGCTCCATATTTCTCCAAAGCACAGACAAAACTGAGCTTTGTCTCCTGAAAGATGAGTTTTGTACTTTCCCCCCCTGTTCTAGGGGTCTTTCAGTCCAAAGTAGTATAGTTTCTCTGTCTTAAATTTCTTCCACCCCAATTCAAAATATTTTCAACCTCCTTAAAATAGGGAAATTTACTGGAAAAAAATCACAGCTATTAGCATTAAAAGTATAAATAAGTATAAAGCATTGATAATACAAACTGGATATTTACTGACAGCTTGCCCCTGGCTGCCCCATTCAGAAAGCTATATGAGTTCAAAAAACTCATATGTCCTAGAATTATGAGATTTATTTAGCACTCTATTTAACCTGAAACAGAACAAAGATTGTGAAATCACACTTCACTGTTCTGATATTTATTTTGCTTTAAACTTAATGATTGTATTAATTTTCACAGACAATTATCATTTGTTGCCTCATTTCCCCTTACACATCATTTTGCAAAACCTCTCACAGATTGCATGACTTGGTATGTTTTGACGGGTATAAAAATGAAATATTTTATTATCAAACAGTGTGACACCAATTCCCAAAGTTTTAACCATCAGAATTACAGAACATCCAAACTGGCAGGCATCAGCATATAGCAAACACTTTGTAACAGTAACAGCAACAGTAGTAGCGAGTGATAAAGCACAAATTGCACTGGATACAAAAATAAGTCATCACTGACCTTCCAAATACAGGGTTTAGCTGCTTGGGGATGTAGTTTTCCCTGTCTTTAATTTCTGTGTTGCCCAGCCTCAGCACAATGTAGGGATCTGACTTGCCATCTGGATCAGCTGGGCTGAGGTTAAATGCCTGTTAAGAAGAAAAACTGCGTCCTCAAGGAGTTTGCTTAAATACAGCATGGTCCCTACACAGGACTATGGTTTTCCTGCCCAGTCCTGGACATTCTGGAACTTCAAGGGCTTTGCTTGCCTCATGTAATGTAAAATTTGGCCTGTAGTTTTGTAGGCTTCTAGGAAAAGATGATCTGGAGGAGAAGAGAGTTTGCAAAGCTGAAGTGCTGTCTCATCACTAAGACAGAAAAAGCCGAGCAGGAGAGGCAATGCTGAGGAAGAAGCTGGCTGCACAAGTGCAGGTAGGATTCTGGAAAACTTCACCCACAAATATTGTTCCAGGTCCTTGAACAGTGCAAACCAATTCTTTATAGAATCACAGAATTGTTAAGGTTGGAAAAGACCTCTAAGTCTTTATATTCTTTCAGGAAGTAAAACAGTCTCTTCATATTTTGTTGCCACAGTCTCTCTGCATGCCATCTTTCTGTCTTAGATTACCTGCAACTCTCTTGTTTCTCTGAAATACCAGTTCCTTCTACCCGTTTTACCTCTCACACCATTCCCTCTCATCTTGTCCTCTGTATTTCTACAGAGCTCAAAATTTATTCACAGCATGTAGAACTTTGACAGTATGCTATTCACAGCCCCCCAAAAATACGCTACCATTTCCCCCTTACTGAGGTTTTGTTTAAATGCGTGTTATTTTGAAACAACTCTACTGATTAAAACTGGCTGCATTTGCATACTGTGGCTGGAACAGGCTGTCTATACTATGTTGGTTACGTATCCAGCCCTTCTAGTTTGAACAAATAAAGGGATTCTCCACTCTTGCAGAAACCTTCAGATTTCTTGTGAGGAATATATATAACATTTTCTACTCTGAACACCCATTTCTACAGTATGACACATTGTCTGAAATATGACCAGAAGAAAACCAAACCCCATGGATGAGGATTTTCAAAAGCTTCACTGCAAAGACACTAAAAGTAAATAGAGTTGAAAAGAAACATCCTAGTTATTTCAAGGTTAAAAGACCATCTGTCTACTTACTGCCACAATATAAACCCTGATGAGCACTTTGACAGAGTGGTTTGGGGGTATTCCTTGCAGGATGCAGGGCTGCCCTCCATCCAGCAAGCTGCCGTCCTCAGGACTTGGGTATATGCAGAAGGAGCCCTGGAAATACATTGACTTTTATCTCCCTTGAAAACAGATCAAGTGCAAAACAAAAACAACCCTTTGAATGAAAAAAGCCACCATTCATGCAATTTATTTTTGGTAACCCTCACGAGGAACCCAAACTGCAGTGCACTAAACATCACCTTTTAAAATGTCTTTTCTCTACAACATGATACTATGATACAACATGATACTACTAAACATCTAGATGTTTACAAGGACCATCTGCATGCCTATTGACTATTTAAAACTTATACCTATAGGTGTTCTAAATCCAGTTTTCTTATCATTAATATTTTTAAAATAATATTTTTACCTTAACTGTATATTGGCAAATTAATAATTCCATTTGGTAAGTTTCATAACAGTGTGACAGGAATCCAACTGTATTTTTGCAGCCACCACACAACTCATATCAATCGATATTGACTTGTGGCTGAGTAGCTCATATTGCCTGAAAGCAACTAGCAAGTCATTTAGACAGAAATTTGCATTGCAAGCTAATTGAGATATCAATGAGTTTAATCAGTTCCTCTAAACTACAAAGTGCTTGAAATCTTAATTACATTACTCAGGCTTTGAACTTTTCAGATTGCCTGATGGAGCCCACAGTGTAGGTGTGAGGGCCTACACTTGAATTACACAAAATTACATTAAACGTTCTGTAACTGATAGTGTAGAAACAAAGTTGCATTAGTGAAATCTGGACTACATAATTGTCCTGGGTTACAATATATTCTATTACCATGAGCTGTTGAAAACCAGATGTGCCGATGTTCCTTGCCTCCTCCCTCCGGACTATGTCCTGTTAATGGGCCCAACAGTGCCTTGCCCCATGACTCATAGATAACCTACACCTGGACTATCTCCTGTTAATGGGCCCATCAGTGCCTTGCCCATGACTCACCATCCCATTGTAAGACGCTCCGCCCAGGGGGAAGGAGCCAAGCATTCCCACCTGGATAAAATCTGGGGCCTGGAACAGCACAGGCAGCCTTACCTACTGGGATCCCAGAGGACAAGAGCTACACAACCACCACTGGACTTTCTGAGGAGGACCAGATCTTTTTCTACAAGATCACCGCTTCAACGGAGCCACTTCAAAGAGAACTGCAGCTACCACCGAATCAGACCGCTACCAACACCCTGCCTGGCAGGGTGCCAGGTTGTACCCCTGACTCTGTCAGGTTAAACCAGTTTCTCTGTATTATTGTTTTGGTTTATATAGATATATTAGTAAAAAACCTGTTATTCCTATTCCTCATATCTTTGCCTGAAAGCCCCTTAAATTTCAAATTCATACTAATTCGGAGGGAAAGGGGTTGTATTTTCCATTCCAAGGGGAGCTCCAGCCTTCCTTAGCAGACACCTGTCTTTCAAACCAAGACAATAATATATCTCTTCTTCCCCTTCTGTAATGTCAAACTCCTTGTAATTCCGTATTTCAAAACAGAAGTGAACACCTGGTGCTGGATGCTGCTTTTTTTCTGTCAGATAATGGGAATGGAAAAAATGGACTCTAGCTATAATAAAACTAATTCTATTTACAACAGACCATCAATGTCTATTTCTTTCATGGCTGGCATACCTGAAATATGTGTTAAAACCTAAAGTCTCTAAATTATTACCCATTTAATCAACATTACATCTTACCTTAAATTTTCCTATTATTCTGTCTTCAGCGTCAGCATGAACTTCATCATTAGATTTTCCTCTTAAGAGCTGGAAAGTTTTCACCCAGTCTTCAAAGTTATTAAATTCACTCTCCAAGTCTCCTTCATAAATCTTTGAAAACAGAAGAATGCTTATATTTTGTGGTGCAGTGAATATATTTATAGCAATTTTTTTATTAGAGAATGAATAGAAATCTACTTTGACACAAAATGCAGACTTTAATAAAAACCAAGGTTTTGCAAAAGTCCTTGAGGAAAAGAGTTAATCCCCCATTTAAAACAGGACCAGTTTTGTCCTCAACCAGTCTTTCCCAACTATTGAAGTAGCACATTAATACAGCAGGTGGAAGAAACTCTGGAGGGGCCAAAATGAACATTTGTAAGCACTGGTGAGTGAAAAAGTGTGGATGGGTTGCTCTTTGCTTCTGTTTCCTCACTACATTGTGCCTTTGTTGTATTGACCCATTCTGTTATGTTAATGTGTCAGAACTTGAGAGCAAAGCAGACAATAATAAAGTGATGTGGGGACAGAGCTTTAGGACAGCTCAAAAGACCAAACCATTTTTCAAAGAACATGTTTTTTCAATACTCTCCCCCAGTAATTTATCAAGAGTTATTTAGTGTGAAATAGAAGGGCCTATATAACTGCCATCTCTAAAAAAATGGAAACAGCAGTTCCAAATTCCCATTTATTCAGCTATAATCTAATCTAAACAGTCCTAATCTTTTCAAACCTCTCATCTCTCCAGACATTTTGCACAACCCATATAGTTTTCTCTGAATTCCTTCTATCATTACCCAACCAAATCTAATGTGAGCTGAATATTATTTCCCATCAGGGAAGATGCACTAGCCATCACAGCAATGCCTTCCATTTCTTTTTTAAGACATTCTTAATAGGCCAGAATATTTCTAACATGAAATTTGGGATTTCCAACTACAGCATTTTACATGCAAACAAAACTGAATTTCACTGAAGTCTCTCTGGGTTTGTCTACACCAATGAATTCTATGTCTAAGACCAAGTGGGCCACATCCAACCTATGAGACCCTGATTTCCTCTGGGTCCCTGTGCTGAAGGGCATTATCACTATAATTTAGTGTGTTTTATTCATTTTAAAGTGTCTGAAATATATGTAAGGAGGGTTTGTCAAACTCAGCTGCTGATGTCAAACTTTGGAGAGACAGTGAAGAACAACAGCCTTATCTCAGCCTTACTTTTCTCTTACCTGCAGTGTTGCTAGGTTTGGAGTTTCTTTCTGTATCCTTTTCAATGTCTTATCCTTCTTCTTTTTGTCTGGCTCGTCCTCTATGATCAGTGCTATGTGGTCAGAAGTCTGCTTATCTGCAGAAATTTAATGACATCATGTATATTTTAGTAAGCAAAGCACATAAAATGCTTCAGACAAGGATGCAAAATACATTTCTGGAGAGTCCCCCTTGGTCTTTCTCTATTTTTTCCTCTACTGCCAGACATAGGCATCTTCTCTTTTACTACTGGTCCTCCCAGGCAGAGAGGTGGCAATTTATGCTGTGGCTACCAGTCTTCATAATGAGCTTGTTGGACCAAGTGTGATGGTGTCCTGTATAACTCCCTGCCTGATGCCACCTCCCAGACCACCCATTTTCCTCCCTCTCTGCCTCCTGTCCAATGCAAATAAACAGATCTTAACAACTTTCACATAAATTTAAGGTTTATTTAAAACTGAAAGCTGTTATTAAGGCTGACAGCTACTTCAGATATGAGGATGACCCAAGTCTTTCTCTGCTTAAAGATATCACAAAATAGGGTGTATCTCACCTGGTGAAAGCCTAGAAGTGTGAGAAATGGGAGGAGGTAGACCAGACTAAAGTCAAATTCCAAACACTGAGAGGGGATTTCCCAACAAAAAGAGGGTGAGCCCTCAAAAGTTACACTGAGATGGTTCAGTTCTTCAGTCAAAATCTGGATTTTGAGTTCACTTTACTTTCATTTTTTGAGTAGCTCATATGTGTTTGACAGCACTAAATATTTAGAGATAAATATTTCATGTCAGAGATGTCCTGTATGTATAATGCTTATCATCACAGGTGAAAATTTGTAACAAAAATGGTCAGAAGAGAATTGAAAAGGTTTGAAATCATCAGTCAGAACCAATATGTCACAACTGCCTGAATAGCCCGTGGGTGGATGTCACAACTGTAAATGAACATCACATCTTTGCAGAACATTTTCTGTGTAAATATTTCCTCTATTTGGACAAGTGAGCGTCACTCAGAAACTGATCTCCTCCTCATCTCTCAGCAGCCCTGAGGATCACTGAAGCACCATTATCTGCTATTTCCAAGATGATATCATGTGATATTTAGGTCATGTCTTCCACTCAGAGCAACTTCAACACCCCCTTTAAACCACTTCAGTCACTGGTGGAGTACGGTCAACTCTGGCATGAAAAGGTGATTAATTTCATTCTGAATAGCAGCTCTGTGTAAACATTAAATATTTGTTTCCTTTCCCAGCCTTCTCAAGCAGTCATATTTGTCCAAAAATAAAATTTTCCAGAGTTCAGTTTGATTGTGGGAGGACCTGCTGAGCCATGGAATATGTATGTATGGAGACATATGTACATATGCACACAGAGCCTGTTTCTGGCCAGTTCTTTTAGGTTCTTGTGAAAAAAAATTCTCCTAGAACCTGACCTAGATAAAACTTTCCAGCTATGGAAATAACACACATGACTACAAGTCTAGCAGAAACTGTTCCTGTATCACTGATCCTGAATCAGATTCAAAATTGAGAGGCCCTTCTTTTTCTGAACCTGTTACAAACGCAGCCTAAGATCAGGATAATCTCTATCTTGTATCCTTTAGGACTTTAACTTTGTTAATTTTTGTGCACAATATTTGAATGACAGGAAATTCATGTTAACCCAACACTGGCTCTGAAGTTTTAACCTACCCATCATCTGATCAGCTGTAGAGGAAAGAGCCCAGGACACCAACAGTACTCTGTTAGCAGACATTAACTATTGCCAGTAAAATAGTAGAGAAGTGATACTAGAGAAAGTATTAGTAATGCAAAATAACAGAAAAATGCAAATAATTTACTTACTGTCTTCAGGTTTTCCTTCACTGGGAAAAATTCCTTTTGCCTTTCAAAAGAAAAACACGATGGACAAACTCCTCATTATGAGTGTAATACCAAAAATGAATCATTTAGTAGTAAATCTACTTTTACAACATTGCTCATCCATGAGAGTTTTGGATATGCTGGGTGGCTCACCTTTTGCATTTTGAACACAGAAGCATAGTATTTTGACCACCAGTCAATAACATTTTCAGCTGAGTCATCTGCAATTGTTCTTTTTCTTCTCTTTGTTGATCGTCGGATGGATTTTTTCATATCCTGCCAAATGATGGTAAAAGCACTAGAATTAAAACTAATCACCTGACTCAGGACATTAAGCATGAACAGATGTATACATAGAAAATTTCAGCTTCCAAGATTTAAATAAAATGCAATATGAATTCCTGTCTCTGTCTTTTATTCCAAGACACTTCATCGTGATCATCATATTATTAAAGCTATCTCTGTATTTTCTACTGACTATGCCAAGACTTTAAACATTGGAGACATTGTCACAGGAGAAACCCGTACAACAGGCAAATCTACACAGATAATAAATAATGATGTTTTAAGGGATGCAAACATTCAGATACAAATTGGCTTCTCCCACTTCAGTCTACAAGTATTTTAAGAATCTATTAGTGGAAGTAATGAAAGTGTGTGGTCAAAACTGCATTGTTAACTAGTTCTCTTGAGAGCCAGCTAGATAGTGTGGGTGTCAACATCAATACCCAAAATATCTAAACATGGGGTCAGCAGATTACCACTTTATAAGGAAGGGCTAAAGTCTGCAAGACTGCAGGAGGAAGTTAGCTGGTAGCTTCAGCTGTACCCACCTTCTGTTTCTTCTCTTTCCCTGGCTCAGAGGCAGAGTGCTCTGGTTCAGTGGCAGGAAGTGCTGTGAGGGATGGGTCTGGCTCTACCACCGTCCATTTACCCTGCTCCACCTCGGCGTAGATGTGATCAGCTAAAACTGGTTCTTCTTGGGATAGCTCAGGAGGCTGGGATGACTCAGGTGAAGCTGAGACTGAAACTTTGCAAGTTAGGTAAGATTTTGCCAGAAATACTGTCATAGCATTTGATGATCCTCAAATTATCATGTGATTAAGGGTTTGACCCTATGCTCAACACAGTAAAGCACACTTCTAAGTGTAATCCTCTAAGTAGATCCCTTGTCTTTTTATTTGGGGTCAAAACTTACCTTTCTCAATTTCTGCAATGTCTACTCTGTTAGGTGCAGCTTGAGGACCCAACGGGATTTTACACAGGAATTGCTTAAGGCAATTGATGGTGTGTGTTCCAACAAGAGTACTCCTCCCAAACGCTCTCCAGTCGACCACACAGATGCTTAGTGGAGGGTGCAAGAGTTCGTTTTCAGGCAGCTCCTAGTGCAGAGGACAGACAGCAGCATGAGAGAATTACTAGAGAATATAGAACACGTATAGAATATTTCTTGTGCATATCAATAAGGCTTCTGGTCTTCCCTCCCTCCCTTCTCCTCCTCAGCTATTAACACACTCATAATGCAAAGTGCATTCAGCATAGGCAAAATGATTTTTGTTTTCTGCAAAATCTGGAGAAAGCTTTGTTCTTAAGAAATCAGAGTGGACTGTACAGGCTATGCTGCTGAGTTGAAGCCCATGCTGTCATATTCAAGCATCTCTTGTTAGAATAAACTGGGAGAATCAGGAGTGCTCAGAAGGATGGAATGCAGTGTGGGAAGCTGTGAGTCTTAATGCCATTGCTGCTGTGTTGAAGGCTATTAACCCAATCTGCCTCAGTTTGCCCAACAACGAAATGTGGACCCTGGGTGGTTACATGCCTTATAGGATGAACTACCAAGAGGAAAACAGCTCTTAGGACATACACAATAGAAGCTAAAAATACTGTAGAAACTGTACTTCCTTATCCAGGTAACTGTTTTGATATATTTTTCTCTTATAAATAAAATTCTCTCTTGATTGTAGCAACAAGAGCTTGAACAGACTGGTTTTTTCTGATGCTGACCTTTGTCTACTGAAAGTGCCAGCTCTTATAACTCAACCAACAGATGATACATAACTGCAGTTCATAAAAGTGAGTGTGACAATGTGAAAAGGTCCTGTGCTCATAAACCAGAAATTATCAATCCCCTTAACAGCCAGTAACACACAAAGGAAAGTTAAAAGAACAGAAAGAAAATAAAGAAAATCAAACACCACACAGCAAAGTGGGAAAGGAGGAGGAAAAATACTAAATATATTTCTATTAGCTGCCCACAAGTTCCAATCTATCAGTAAAAATCTGATTGCAACATATTTCTGTGTCTACTTGGGACATAACGTGAAGAACATAATCTTTTATCATACGGTTGTAGCAGAAGTCCTTTGTAGCATTTTCAAATCAGTAGCTTTTGCACGAGAACTGACATCACTTAGTGTTGAATCAGGACACAGAGGAAATTATTTGACAAGAAAGGAAGGATAATGGTAATTAACACCTTGCCTAACCAGAGAACAGACAGGCAAGAGGCAGCATGCTGTACACACCACTTCAAACCAGTCTGCAAGGCCAGTGAAATTGGGATTTTTCTTGTAGCTCTGTATGACAGAGGATTTGACTCCTTTCCCTGCACACTCGATGAGAACTTGGGGACGATCTACTGAGAGGAGCTGGACTTTCTTCAGCTCTCGAACACCCCAGAACAGGACCTGTGGTGTGCAGAGAGAAACACTGTTAGCCTGCAGAAACCCTGACTTGGTGTGGGGAAATGGGCTAATAAGCAGGTGGTGTGAAGGCTGCAGAATGAATGGCAGTGAACAGTGAGGCTGGGCAGCATTAGGCATTACAGTGATAGGAAAAGCTGCCACTTTTCCCAGCTTTCTAATACAAGGCTACTTTGGACACAAATCGTACAAGAGAGAAGGGTGGGGAAGGTGTAGACATTTGTAGACACAGGCAGAAGGCATTGTTTGGCTGAAGTCTGGGACCCAGAAAAGACTGTGAGATAGCTGATGCCAAACTTCAGCTCCAGTGATGCCATTTTCAAGGGGAAGCTCTCCATCTCCTGTGGGCACTTCCTTGGGCTGCACAGAATGTGGGTCCACCAGCCATGCTCTGCCACAAGAGAAGTCCCTTCCCAGCAGGTCAGGATTGAGATACAGCCCCACTGTTCCCCTCAGTGGAAGCACAGCCTTGCATGCCCAGCCTCAGAGAAACAATTTGGTCTGAACTTATCACATCCATTTTGGGATTTATATGCTATTTTCAAGTGAATCCTATTGATCAAGATTGTAAAATCATCAGTTACTGTTACAATTCAGTAAGAGAATAAAAGGAGATGAGATTAGGAAAGGGAAATATTCAAAGTATCTCACCTCCACTCTGTATTTGCTTAAAACAGGCCGTATGTTAGCTGGGACTGAGTAAATCTGGTCAATATCTGGTGGATCCAACGGGGGAAGTCTGTCTGGATCTGACTCAGGAATCTGAAAAATGAGGCAATTGTAACTCAGGCTGGTTTTTGGAAGAATAAGACCAGCATCAGAAGTATCTGTTGATAAAACAGCACATAGAACATTCCAATTTAATCAGTTTTATAAGACAAGTTGCAGAGCAGAACAGTTGTGCTGAGAAAGGAATGTGACTCAAAATGCTCTCTTCTCATGCTGTGATGCTAAAACATACAGCAGAATGAGTATTCAATAGATTGGGCTTATGTGCCTTTCTGAAAAAAGGGCTCCTTTGTCCTAGTAGGACATAGTTTGCCCTAAAGACATGCATGTACTGAAGCATGGTAATTCTATTTACTAAAAATGGAAAGCATGATAATTCTGTTTAAAAAAACCTGAGAAAAACTGCTTAGAAGACTTCTACAGGAAGATTCTAGATCTGATTCTAGTTAAAAAGAGCTGGTGAACAGACAGTGCACATCAGCAAAACCACACATGTGCCGGGGAGACATAATATTCTCCAGCTGCTATGGAATAGTGTTCCTGCATTATTGCATGCTCTCACCATCTGAGAACTTGCAAACCACCTCTCCAGCATTAGGGTTGAGCCTTCTCTGTGCAGATACTAAAATCTTGTGGCAGGCAGCTCTTCTGTTCTTTGTGTGTGATTGCACATGAACCTGCCCCACGTTCAGGAGCATATTTGGGTGTCCATGACTGCCCTGTCCCAGCTGGGTGGGAGGAGAGCAGTCTCCACAGCAGCTCTGAGGCATGACCATCTCTGCCTCTTGCTGTGCCCAGACCTTGCTGCCTTCTTGGTGCATCTTCTGTGACAAAGCTCATTGGCTTCATTTCCCAACACCTTCCTAATTTTTAACTGTGTATTTATGACCTTCTCATTACATACAGGGCAGATCTGAAGCCTGGCCTGATTTAGCAAATTCCTACGTAAAACAGTGGAAAGCCAGCACATGACGATGAATCCTGTCAGAAGCTCAGGCTGTTGCAGCAGGGAACAACCTTAAGACAGAACTTTTCTCAGCTTTCACTTGAAGCATGGTACCTAAGGAGTACTGTATATGCAGCTTCTGGGAAAAGAACCACAACTTCTGGAGTGCATCAGTATTCCTAAGCTAACTTGTCACTACTGAGAGGTGAAGCAGGTGAGATACAACTCTCAAAGGGTCTGTGAAGTTGAAGTCTTCTGCTTCATTTAACCAGGCTATGTACGGTTGTGTGGGAGTCTAATTACCATAACGGAGAAAGGATGTGTTCCTTGGTACCTTGTAGGTGAAGGAAGAGATGCGAGGAAAACACAACATCTAGAATGGCACCTGCAGCAGAGCTGAGTATTCACATAATTACCAGCAATAACTCACATGTGCATGTGATCTACATTTTATCAGTAAAAATCCAAAGCAATTAATATAATAACTGCACAGAACAAGAGGTGAAAAATGATCTAGTACTCAAATGACAGTAGAATGAAATACCTGCATGAAGGTTTACAAAGGGATTTTGCTTTCTTGATTAAAAATAATCAATAAACCCTGAGTTCATTCTGAGCAAAATCAAGACCCTCAGTATTCATTAGACTGTATTTTTTTGGTGTACTCTTCCTCTAAATGCTAGGATGCTACATTGTAAGGTTAATTTTATCCCTTCAGCAAGACACAGCACTCATTTTAAAAGGAGAAAGGAGCATTCACTTCATACACTCTTCAGCTGAACCAAACAGTACCTGCAGATCAGAGTTATCAAGAATGGTATGTTACAGGAAAGGTTATGGATTCAGAACAAGAATAAATCTATGTTGAGAGAGTTTTGTTTCCTTCCTCACACAGAGCACCATCAGGAATTCCCTAATGTTGGAAAAAGCCAACAGCACATCAGCTATCAGAGTGCTTTGGGATTGGGATGAAATGAGGTACAGTGGAAAGGACTAAAACTTCCCAAAATTATTCTCATTGAAATTCTGGAATCAGGGAATGATGTGAAATGAAGTGATTGGTGAAGAAACTGATGAAATGAAATGCTTGGGGGAAAAAAAAAGGAAATTCTGAAATGAAGTAAAAACAGTAAAATGGATTGGGATGGCATGAAGTGGAGGGAAATGGACCAAAGCTTGCCAAATTGATACTCACTGAAATCGTAAGATTTCATTTCCTTTCATGAAATGATGTTGTCAACTTCCTAGAGAATTTTTAGTAGTGTATTTGAATATATCCCCTAAATAGTGTTGCTTCTTTGTCCCAAAAGATAGCAAAACAAATATAATATATAACTTCTTTTCACCAAAAAGTGAAATAACAGAAAGTTCCACTCACACCTCAATAATTCCTTAGACCTAAATCACTGAGAATCTGAGACTAAGATTGGACCCAGCCACACTCAGGGTCCTCTCTGAGAAGAAGTTTAGAAAGCAAGGGGGTCCTTTCTGCACTTTGTGGCTCAACGGAAGAGCTTCTCTAATGAACTTTGTCTGAAGCTCCCACTCTCTCCTGTGACACCACCATAATGAGGAAATATTTCACATGGTGTTATATTTCAGGCTTTCACCAAAAATATAATTAGCTATCATGAATAAAAGCCTGTTTTATCTGTAAAACATGTTATGACATTCCACATTTTTCCCATTTCAGATTTCAGAATAAACTGCTGCAGGTTTTCAGCAGATGAAAGTTACCTTTACCTGGTGGCTCTGCAAATTTCAGTGAAATTGCCTGAAATCCCAGCATGATACACTCCAGTCCTGCATCTACCAGAACTGAATTTTCCTTTAGTCTTGCAGCTGGAAACCACGTAATGTTTCTTTTAATATAGTAGGGGTATCTGAAAACTCAAGCTCCCTAATCCAATCCTTATTATTCACCATTTCATTTTCCTAAGAGTGAAAGCAGTACTGGGAGCTTCAAGGCTGGTAGTCAGGGCCACGTGCTACTCCAAGCAGCAGGTCATTGCAATGGCAGTGGGATTTTCACAGTTTCTCAGGCTGGAGCACAGTTTAGGGCAGGGCAAGTGACAGGCAAAGGAGGCTTACAGTGTGTGAAGGGCTGGCAGTGGTGTGTCTGTGGGCAGTGGCCCCTGACAGGGTGGAGGGGGTGACATGAATCCCAATGGCTTCCGTTGCAATTCCTATTAATTCAAGATGGTCATGGACCTTGATGCCATGGCAGCTTTTCTGAGCCCCAGGATGTAAAAATGTAATTGTCAAGAAAGTCAAGTTTACCTCCAGAAGCTCAAATGTGGCAAGAAGGTCTCCTCCTGAAAGACTTCCACAGTGCACAGGGTGGTAACAAAGTTTTGGTGGTTCATAGTTTTGATGAGCAAGTCTCACCACAGGAGCAGCCACTGTAGACCCAATATATTCTGCCTTACCCTAAATAAAGGTGAATACATGGGTCAAATGCATTTGAATTTCGCAACAGTCATAGGAGCCAAGATGATGCAGAGCTTAGTATTTATGAAAAAAACCTTCTTCTGCAGGGAAAGGCCAAGGTAAGATGCAAGGCAGCTACGAAAAGGAAGAGCTGAGTCTTATTAGCTCTTGAGAGTATCCAAAAATTCTGAGCTCTATATTCAGTCAGTGAGACTGTATCAGAATCTGCATGGTCTTGACCCAGACTTGGATACAATATTTACAGTTGTGTTCAAGGGAGCTGGGGGCAAGACCCTTCCGATTTCTGTAAGCTCGTCTTTGGGAGCAAGATTCACTTGGGGAAAATACAAGGCCACATCTTTGCAAAGACACGTAGTGAATCTCAGGGCTGTTCTCAGATGTTAAACTGCAAACCACAGTAACACTGAGCTCTATTTAGCAATGTGATCCTATTCAGTGATTCAGCTTTGCATCCATGCTTGCAGTAGGATGTAGGAGCCCAGGTTTTTTAGTGAGAAGAATTTTGAGTTTACCACTGCGTCATCATCGTACAGCTCGATGACGATCTCTGGTGGGAACTGGGCAATCTCCTCTTTGTCGCCGTGAAGGACAATGCTGTTGAAGAGCAGTGTCTGGTTCCAGGTGGGAGATAATGTCTGAGAAATGATCTAATGGAAGAGAGGAAATGTTTAATGAGCTGTTTGGTTGGCCGTCCTTCAGCAGGACATGCTCATCTGCTGGTGACATCCTTTCCCACAGCCTGAACAATGCCACGTCTGAGACATCACATTTTTCAGCAGCTCCTCCCAGTCGGAAGAATATGACTCTTTCCCTTTGAGGCTGGTATCTCCAATTTCTCCACTTCCCTGTTTGCCTCACAAATCCCTGACAAGGATATCAATACATGACAACCAGTCTGTGTAGACAAACTTCATTACAAAAGTTAGAGGAAAGCTGTTGGTTTAGGAAAGCAGGCACATGCCAAGTGCTATTAAAATAAACCCTTTGCCATAACTGAGACCAGTTTTCACTTCTCCAGGGCACTTTTTTTTATTCTTATTTTTAGTTCTGTGTAATGACACTTAATACTTTATGAAAAAAAAAGAAGGTATTTTCATGAATCACTCAAAATAAAAGTTTTTAATTTGTTGTAATTTGAATTAGGCAGATGCTTATAGCATTTCATCATAGACAATGTTTTAACTGTCTAGGCAGAAAATATATTTAACAAAGATAACATTTAAAGAGGAAAAATGTGCCAATTGCAAAATGATTCATAACCTGCTATTATTCTTTTGAATGGAAATAAGGCTCTTTACTACCATTTATTGGCACTTGGCTGACACTCTTATGAACATGCAAGTTATCAGCTACAATATTTTATTCAGGCAGTGAATAAACTTAACACTTCCGTGCCTATAAACCGCTGGGCCAAATTTCTACTTTCCAGAATCTTGTGCATCTAGACACAAATTGAATTGGATTCATTCACCATCTTCTATTAGAAGTTAAAATCACATTACAGGAAAAAATCAATTAATAACCCTGAGGCGAAAGTAGCACAAGTAGGCATTTACAATTTAGAGAAAGGTTTTTATTTCTTGCTCCCTTTGGCACATGCTTTGTAACAGAATAGATTGTCAGAGGAATTTTATAATTAAATTAAAACAGTTGTCTGTGAAGTTTTGGGGGGAGGGGCTGCATGGGAGTGTTAAATACTTTTTCTGAAGCAAGACCATATTTGGTGTGAAGCAAGATTTGACTCAATAAATTCTGTTTGTGGCATGATTGTCAGAATTCCTGCCCAATTTTAACTCCAGGGTAGTTGTGAAGGGCTCAGGACCTTTGAAAGTTAGTCTTCATGTTCTGTGAGAGACCGTCCTCCTGCTCACTTGCCTGAGCTGTACTTCAACCCTTCTTGCTGAAACTCTGTAGAAGTTTCCACTTCTCTCTAGAGGCCCCACAGGAGACCATTTGATCCCTGGAGTGTCCTGAGGGAGATGGGAGACCATTCCCTATGGGCATATTTTAGCAGCCTTTAAGTCTCCCAGCCCTCTGTTTTCAGCTCATTTCCATCTTAGCGCTCTAAACCCACCAGTGTGGCTTTGCTACATTCCATCACGTGCTGGCTCACATGGCTACAGGAGCCATAGAAAGGTCTTCACTCTGCTCAATGACTGAATGCATAGGCTAGAGGAAAAGAGAACCATGAGGGTTCATCTTTACATCCACCTTTGTACTTAGCAATGAAAACAGTCCAAATTTAAAACACATAAAAAAAGATGTGAAGAAAGGTACACTTGCTACAAAGTCCCAATAATCCCAGAGAATCTGATATCTGAGCTAATATAAACTAGTGCTGCTGCACCTCTTATTAGAGTAGTGGGTAACAGGTAAACTTTTGCCTTGTTTGCAGTGGACTCTTGGGATCTGGTCTTTTACAGCAGGCATCTAAATATTCCTGCTAGGTGCTTCCTTGCAAAACCAAGATTTTCCCTTTTCATAGCCTAATTGTAAAAAAAAAAAAAAGTTTTCAGTCACCAAAAGAGAGTTTGGAACTTACTTTTGTGGTCTGGCAGCGTGACATGAAGGTAACTTTTGCAAAAGGATCAGAAAGTCCAGTGCTGTCAGCAGCAATGAGCCCCCTCGCCTGATACATGTGGGCTCTCAGCTGGAAGAGGTGCAGGGCTACATCATGGCAGAGAAAACAGTAACATCAGCTCCATGGAAATAGTGCAGCACACAGGTAGGATGGGAAGATTCATCAGCTGTTGTCCAACCAGGATCTGATTAGGGGTACTGTTGCTAGTGCTGTCTCACTAAAGAAACACCTGAGACACTCAGAAGTTGTGCAAGACATCTGAATTCACTTAAAATCAATTATGTAGGTCTTTACTGAAGGCTATTAAGTGCTGATTTTTATCTCCCATCACTTTTTTACCTACTAGGTGTTCTATGCATCATCAGGAGAACTGAGGGATGCTTCCTCTGCAAGGAGACAGATCCATGGGACAGGGAACAGAAAATTCAAGCAAACAAGTTCTTTCTTTCCCTGACATCTACGAAGCGTCTGTGGCAAAACTGATGACTTGGCAATGAAGCCCACTTTTTCTGATAAGAAGAAGCAAAGCCATTATCATCTTGGAACAGTTACTTTATATAGGGGTTGTGCCACACTCTGAACTAGAGCTTTTGAGGACATTTCTCTTAGTTGTTAATATGGAGAAGAAAGAGTGTCTTACTTTTATACAGCAGGCAAGCACGTGAGGGCACCACACTGTGCCCTGAGTTGGTGTTAGATGGTAATTCAATCTCATATCCTACAGGCAAATTCTCCATGGCACTGTGGGCATAGCTGGTAGGTCCAAGCCATAGGTAGATGTCCACCTTTGCCTGCACAGTCCAGCCCAGCGGGCGCTTGCCTGGGAGCTTAAGAAAAAATCCAACATCACCAACAAGCTCAAGAGAGATGGCTGGATGCTTAGTCTCACCAAGCCAAAGTAAAATAAAGAAGCATTCTCTGAGCTGATACACTGATAAATGGCATTTCTCCACAGTGAGTGGCCCTGAGACTCATTTAGCACAAGAAACTTCTGTGATTCTTAGGGAAGGAATTAGTAGTTTGCTCAACTAACAGTCTATGTAAACTGCATATTGCCTAATATGCACAGGTTTCTGCAGGCTACCTTATGCACATGTAAGGTAGCACACATGTAAGTGCTATCTTATGCCCTACTTTTCCCAGACTTCAGCCCACTTTCCATTTCATGCAGTTTTGCTGGTCTCCAGTAGTTAGTCCCATGTATTACTAAAAATATTATTCCACTGGGCAGGTCAGAAAACATTTCCACTATAAAATGTTACTAGGCTTGACCTATTATTTCAGTTTTCTTCCTTCCCACTTCACCTAGATCTGCTAAGTTCAGAGTTTAGTATTGTCTGTTCCTAAGGTAATTCTTGATACTGAAGGGGCGGAATAATTAATTGCGGAATATTTTATTTCATGCAGGCAAGTAGTACTTTGCTTAGCAAGTACCTATGGCAAGTATCTTGGGATCTTAGATGTTTTTATCTGCCCTTTAGCTCTGCTTTACGGGAGTATTCCCAGAAGTCCAAGGTAAAAAACCACTAAAAAGCCATTATATGAAGTTACTGTTGTCTGGAGCATTTAGGTTTTTCCTGATGATTACAGTTGCAATTACATTGCACAATATTCCACTGTAGGTACTACCAGTCCCCCTGCCTTTGTAGGAGTATATCCACTAGGGCTTTGCTTCAACATGAATAATCCCGTAACAGTATTTTGGACGTATATTGCATAAACTTAGGCATGTTTTAAATAGAAAATATAAATAATTCCTGTATTACCCCTGAATACCTAGGTTTCCTTGCTGAGTTGCTGAGTACTATCTCTCACCAGTCTCCTCCCAGATTTTCAGGTGCTGCATTCTGACGTTTTTGCCAGCAAAAGAGACTGAACCTTTTCTATTTGTTTATGTATACAGCCATTGATAAACAATGTTCTATACTTGCCGTAACAAGTAGTAAGGGAATTAATTACTCATACATCAAAAGCCTGGCAATGATAGAATGGTTAAAGAATGACAAGCATAAATGTAAGAAGCAAATATTAATAAATAGCAGATACAAATCTGTACATATTTGTACATTACAAAGATGAATCTTTGATTGTAAAATACAATCCCTGGATTAAATTTGAATACCAAATGCTTCCCAGGCATTACCTGTGTTTGCAGAGTGCCAAAGACTTACTTTCAGGAAATGAGTTTTAATCTTTCCACAGTCCTTGCCTCTCTGCTCTTTCGCTGGGGAGTAGAGTATGTTTTTTGCTGAGACTCTTGTATATGCAACTCTTTTGTTGTTGCTGATCATCCAGATGAACACATCAGGCACTGTATTCTGCGGCTGTTAAATGAGGAATATTGAACTAAAACTGAATTCTTTCTGTGAGCCACCACCATTATATTTTTGTTGAAACACGCTTACTAAGAGCTGATGCTCTCCTGGCTCCTGTGGAGTGGCAGGTTTGCACCTGAACTAAAAGAGGCTGTCACTTCATGCTTTGCAGTCCACACCTCCATTTCTAACTACAGCTGAAGGTAAAGAGCTTTGTAGAGTGATTAAGGAGCACCCACTTCATGAATCATTTCAGGAGAAACTAAAATTAAGGATCTGGGTATGACTCTGTCCCAGGAAATAACTTAACCACAGACCACATAGGTAACTACCATGGAAATACCATCAACTTCATCTATACCAGCAAACCAAAAAGGACCAGGACCAAATTCAAACACTGGCATATGATCATCTTTTCTGCTTGTGACGATGCTCAGTGAGATTAACTTGCCCTGTCCCAAATAATGTTTCCCCAAGAAAAGCTTCAGTGGGGTTTGAAACAAAGACCAGCCAAGGGGCTGTTCCCTGGAGGAAGTGTAAGCAGGGCCATTCTGTTATAGAAAGGAAGAGAATTTGTGTGCAGGATGCAAACCATGCCGCTGTGCCACTTGGTCTCTGAGCCAGGGAACAGCCATGGACCTGTTTGGTTTGCGAGCACAGGCAGCTCTCAGAGGCACAGCTCTCCAGTGGCTGGATTTTGGCCGGACCAAATATATCAATTCTTCTGTTATTCGCAAGCTAAATAACATAGACACCCCTGAGTTCATCTCAGTCCAAATCCATACAGGTGGAGACATGAGTTCAGATCAGAAAGTTGACTTCTCCAAGCCACCAGGTATGGGATGACCTTATTAAAAAATATATATCTGTGATGCATCCTCTCCACACCACATAGCCCAACCTTTCCTACCCTGGTTTGATAACAGCTCCACTCAACGCAAAACAGGATTGGGTCCAGGTATCTGAAGTAGAACTCTTTGGATAACCAAGCCAGGGTTTATTATTCACGTGGGATTGTGAAAATTAAAGCCAAGTCTTGGATTTTAAATTTTTCTGAGTTCTGTGTTGATTACCTCATCAACCAAGAATCGAATTTTATCTATAAAGCTCTGAGTCTCACGAATCATTTCATCCAGTGGCATCTTCTTTTTCTGCTGCTGAACAATCCCCTTGGCATCACTGGACATTGCTTCCTGCAGTCAGGAAAGACAATATATACTTTTCAGCTGTTATCAAGTAGTTTGAACTGGAAGAGAAACAGTCTTTGATTCAAGTCAAAAAGAGAAGATGGAGACACGTTGTTCAATGTTTCTTTGTCACAACAGAAACGGATCAACTCTTTGGAGCTGGATAACATAAAAAGTGAATGTCCTCCGTTTTGTCTTTGTTCGTGTGTATACTGCATGTATGGAAGTCCCAAAAAACATGTGACTGTCACCTGGAATTACTGGGCCTTGATCCTGACAGAAGGCACAACCTTTTGCGCTACAAGCAGTAAAAGAAACTAATAAATACTCAACCTCCACCCAGTTTGGTTTCTTCTCACTGGTTCCCTGGAGGAGATTACTAGGTCCAGGAATATCATATGCCAGACTTTACTAGTCTTGAAGTTCAGCAGCACCACAATAGTTAAATGTCTAACAGCAGCGTAAATTTGATGCTTTTCCACTGAAGTCAGCATCATTCCATATTAAGATGCATGGACAAGAACAATAATCTCATTATTATAATGTCTTATTTGTATTTAAAAACAACATCTTCCAATTCATTTTAGTGTATCTGAAAACTCTTTATTAAGCACAGTGGGATTTATTAAAAAATATGCTCGAGGCTGCTATATTCTTATGAATTACAAAGCATTCCCATATGGTGAAATCAAATAGAAAATAAAATGTCTACAACCAGAGTGCTTTCAGTAATCATCATTGCATCAATGCCTATAGGAAAAGAACACACATACCAACTCTTGCTTGAACAGCATGAGCCTCTTTTTGTCCAAAGCAGTGTAGTTCAACCCTTTGGGCTTCTTTTCAGAAATGACCATGAATGCCCTAGGACACATGAATAACAGGTTTTCTAAATCTGTTACTTTTTTAATGTGAGAATACTAATGTGCTAAAATACATTGGAATGTTCTGTGTCTGCTGCAGTACATGAACCAGAAGACAAAGATGCTGAAAATCTCTAAAATATTATGCACCTATAAGACTCAAAGAATAGAGTCCAAAACCTCTGCACCACACTTCACAGAAATGGATTAATAACATCTAGAAATAAGGGTTTATATCTATTTTGAGCCCAATCATGTCATTTGATACAGAGCCCACTGGATCTATACCAGTATGTGGCATCCTTTGTTTTTATATTAATCTTATTTTTTTTTACAGTGTATCTATCACACACTTTATTAAATCCTACTAATCACATATACAATATATTCTGAAATTCTGCAAAAAAAAAAAAAAANGACAGTGTATCTATCACACACTTTATTAAATCCTACGAATCACATATACAATATATTCTTAGAGTTCTGAAAGCCAAAATAATATCACAATGATTGGCAGTCATCTATTGTCAATACTGAATATGGAAAACAACAATAAATATTTTCTCTATCTAAATAGAAACTGCATTTTGGGAAGGCCTTTGCTTGTGCAGCATAATAAATAAAATATGTATCTCAGTAAGTTTACTGTACTTTTTTAAAATTATCATCAGTTTCCTTGCCTAGCCTTGAATTTGTAGCCAACATTAAATTTGATTTTCTGTATGCATCTCGTAAATGTTACTACCTGCTTTGATTGATAAAACCATTTAGGGTCTTCTTCATTTTCTCCTCAGCTGCAGTCTCTGAAACCTTCATCAAGTCCTTTACTTGCTCTAATGATTCTTCCTATAAAAAACACATGAGAAAGCCATTATGCACAGGAGGCACTCTGTCATTCTGTCGGTGTTACTGCACCAGTTATGACTAGCAAGAATGAGGGAGGCTCGTTCAAAGGGAGACTTTGTGGCCTGACAGAAAGAACCTTTGATATATCACTATACTTGAAGTGCACAGAGAAAATACTCCAGCATGATGTATTTTGACCTTTTCCCAGTCTTTTCAATTACTAGTCCAAGCTATTACTGCTTGGAGCAACTTTGCATTCTTACTTCTTTGAGGAAGATCAATCAGTGGGAAACATTATCTGCTAGGTAGGAGAAAAAAAGCTAGTTCTTCTTGGTTCTGTTTCTAACCCTGCTGCTTAACTGTAGCAAGTTGCTGGAGTTAGCATCTTAAACTTTAGTGATCACCTAAATCCGTATGTAACGTCCATCACAAAACCTGCTGTTATCTGTGAGGAATGGAGTCTGTTCTTACAAACTAAAATGAATAGCTGGATTTCCAGCAAGGCATGTGGGTGTTCAGGTGCACTGACAAACATATCTCTCCACATACGTATATTCAGTTGTTTAATTTTCAAATACCTGGGTTCAAAATGTTGGCTTATAAGTCATTGTCCTTTCCTGATACAACCTTGCATAAGTATGACTTCAGTGTTGTTGCTCATGAGATATATATGGATAAATGAGGGATGAATCAGACTCTTAATCTGAGTGCCCTACATTAAAATATTCAACATTAGGAGTCACTTTAAAAAACCAAACAACAAAACATACTTTCTTGAGGCTGCTGATAGTCAACTTTAAACAAGTGTAGGAAAAGCCACCATTATGGGAGAACACTGTGACTAGGACGTCAGAGTGACTGCCCATGAGATGATATGCCATTCTGTCTCTGTCAATGTTTTAGGAAAATTAAGAGCAAATATTGTCCTTTAAGGAGTGCCCAGCATAAATATATGGCAAGAAGACGTTAGAGGAAGAGCCATAGGAGACAGAATTACTCTGTGTCTCATATTTTAATTGTTTGAAGGTTTTTACAAAGAATAAAACATTGCTGAGGAAAGAAGGCAGACCTACGGCCAAAATAAAATAGTTGTGTTCAGGAATACTTGAGCAGCTTTAATAGTTCAAAGCAATTTGGGGGGGAAAGGAAAGGGTGAATATCAGCTACTTTCTCACAAAATGAACAACAAGGAATGCAGCTGGGCTAAATTTTGAAGGCCTGATTTGGGAAGTGTGGCCTCTCACTGCTATACTTTGATGAATACATGAACCTGGGAGTATGGTTGCCACTTACCAGGTGATCTGCCATTTTCTCAAGAGTGTTGGAGGAGTACAGCCGAAAGGTCTGGTTGCCCCAGTAGCTCTTTACACAGATACAGGGCTTCCTCTCATCATATGGCAAGTACTGGTAGTTCCTGTGAAAACAAGGTAGGGAGCTGAAAGATGAATCTTTGATGCAGTTCAAGGGGAGGCAGAGCAGTTTGGTGCTCTCACAGCACAGAAACTATAGACACAGCAAGATGTATTCTCATGTTCTAACAAGTAAATGCTGGGAAGAGCAAACACAAACATCACTTATGCTACCTGTGAGATCCCTGAAGAGAAAGGATTTGAAGTCAATGGATCTAATTTCAGTGCTTTCCAGGGTGGGAGAAAAGCCAGACAAAAAGGCATGCAGAGAAGCTCTGAAATACTATTAATGGTGGGAAGCCACAAGGGAAAGAGGAGCAAAGATTAATATCTGATCACCTCTTCAAAAGCAATGGTTCCACACACTGCACAGTGGGAGAGGCATGGCAGAGTCTCAACACTACATTACTTTCACAAGATGCTCTTTTCAGAGTTTGTGGAGACTGACATTCCCTGTCAGAAACTGATCTGCAAGGCCCTGCTTAGTAAAAGTAATACCAAACTCATAATAACTCAGTGATAAAATGCATCCACTTCTCTCTCTTTTCACAGTTTTGATCTCAGGTCCAAGTTGTCATATTGACTCTTCTTGTAATTCTGCTTTCTTTGTGTGTTCAGCTGCATGAGTGACTTGCACTGAGAAAACCGAGCACGATGCCAGCATAACCAGAGTCTCTGCAGACCTGCACAAAGCTTAATGTTTTGATTAGAGCTGTAATAGGTACTATGTCAAGTCCATGTACCTGATAAGCACGTTGTCCTCCTTTATATAAATACTACAGCCTTATGAAACTTAATTGCTCAGCCATACTGGATTTAACAGTAGAGGAATAGAGGTCTCCTCATTTTCCATACCAATGGTGGGACGGTGGAAACCTTTTTAATGTGTATGAATAGTTATAAACCACTTCATGTTCTTCTGGCTTTAATGGCCTCAGACAGTCTCAGTGATTTCAGATAGAACTGGCCACATGTTTCTGATTACCAAGCCAAGACCATGGAAACCAAATCACCTGTTGCTCTTGAGTGTCATATCAATGACTCCAAACTTCCACACACCTCTAAGAGGTTTATGTGTGAATTTTTTCCATTTAAAAAGATTAATATGTTCTCTAAAACTTCATTTTAGTGCCCTATGTGATATCAAAAGAGAGAGAATTTTCCATTTACTTTCTCCTCAATAACCTACAACAAGGTGAGAATTACCCACTGAATTTGGTGCACAGCAGAGCTACACAGGCCTTGGGTGTCATTAATTTTGGTGCTTTCGTAAGAGAGAAAATCAATTCAGCTATCTCCCAGGGCCTGAACATCTTAACCTGAAATTCACAGAGCTTGTAAACGTTTTCATTGGATTTACTAAGAAGTGTATATAGCCATTAAAAAAATTCAAATGGAAAACTGAAATTTCATGCCTATTATTCCCACTATTACAATTTTGAGGAGTCACTTTTTCAGTGTTAACTTATCCTTAGTATAAGTTTTGACATAAATGTGGAAAACTCCTGGCAGTTTCATGGTGTCTGCTTTAGAAGTCTTATTGCTCTGCCTGTTCCTTTAGTCAGTTAGTGGTTTTCATCTCCAAAATATACTCTTCTTTTTGTTTTCCATTATTAATTTATGAATCTAAAATGCAGTTTATCTAAACTACTGGATATCCCATTAAGTACTGATTAATACTAAAAATATCCAGTGGTGAGACCAGTAAGATGCCATTATAAGAAGACAGTGAAAAACTTATTAATTGGTATCTGTGGCTGGCCAAACTGTTTTAAATAGCACAGGAGGGAATAAAAGATGCAGAATTCTACATAAATTTGAGTAAAAGGGACCTTTAATGAGAGAAAACTTTATTAATACGGGAGCAAGCCAAGAAGCAAATAGCTGATTTGAAGAGTGATTCATTCTTTTACAATGGTTCTTTAAATCTAAATTGTTGTTAAGGGAAAACTAAAAAACTCCAGCTTCTCTCAGGGAGGATAATAACCCTCTGCATGTACCCAAATTTGCAGTTCTGTTAACGAGAAAAGGCAACTATCTTTCTATCAAGCACTGAGTTTTTTCCCCTCTCTTTTTTTACTTGCTGCAAAACCAAAACTTTTTACTATAATACTTCCATTCTTGTTTTCTTCCACTAGCTCTTATTTAATCTAAGTGAGCCACGGATCGCAGAAAAGAATGAAAGCGCTTTTTAAATTTAGAGACATCCAGAAACCAAACAGATCCAGGCTGATATTTTCCTCCTGGTCCTTATATCTGTAGACTGCTTGGCCTTCTAAAGAAAGAGGTGCCATCTAGTCTTGGCAGTCACCAATACCAGGGATTGTTCTACCTACTAAAGCAACAAGGAAAATATTTCTTTTTATTAGCATCTTTCAAATGAATTAAACCTTTACAATTCTGTTTATAAACAAGGCTATTTAGAAGAACTGTTCTGCAAGTTTTCATCCTTTGCTCCATTTCTTTTCTCAAGGACTATTTTCTCCTACTTCTGTTACTATTGCTATTTAAGTCTGTATCTGTAATTATTAGCTCTGGAAAGTGTTCTGTGAAGCTGAATTTGCCTTGACCAGAGTTCAATATTTCACATGTGATATTGTGCTTCTGGAGCTGGACACTGGCTGGATGTCAGTTGTGATCGCAGTGTGAGACCCCAAACCAGGGGTGGCACTGAAGAATTTGCATTTTGCTGTAACTTTCCAATGTACAGTTGGTGTAACCTTTTAGAAAGGTTTCAAGAGCCCAAGATTAGATGAGTATAAAATAGCTCAGAGCCTGTTCACTTCAGTGAAGCCTGAAAAATTTACTGTTGGGAAAGATGTAATTGAGGACCTGAAAGCCTCCATTTCACACAAACTCTTTAATGCTGCCAGGGTTCCTCAATGAGTCCCACAGGATTCTAAAATAAGAACCAGAGTCCTACATGATGAGGTTTTGAAACACAGGTCCTTACCTGGTCCCACCTGTGATCAGTGGCCTCTCGGGAGGTGTGGTAGATATCAGGGGTACTCCAAGGTCATGAGAAATGTCATCTTCCCCCTCATGCAGAAGGCTTTCTTCTGCTTCTCCATTATGTGTCTTCTTTTTGCCTCCAGCTCCTGCAGACACCCCATCAGTAGTACTTCCAAAGTTACCTAGAGACCCAGGGTTACAGATGTCTAACTTGGAGGTGGTAAGCATTAACGAGGTTTTAAAAAAAAGAAACCAACCAATCATACCAGTGGAAAATCTTTGTCCCCTCCTGTTCATTTAGCTGTTTTAACCACACCTCAGTTTATAAAGGTTGTGACAGGTTATGTTTGTTCCTGGAGTGTCAGGTTCCAGGACAGTGCTTCCTTACCTGTCCCATGTGACATATACCTAGTATATCATATCACTAAGTGATGTGATCCTCTGGTTGCTGGCCCCAGGACCTTCAGCTTTTGCTAAAGAAATTCAGAAACCAAAACAATACTGCTGTTGATATTCCTATACTCTGAAGCCCTGATATGGCATTGATTCACACAGAAAATATATGTCTTCTTCACAACATATGGATGATCATTTCAAAGTTTGATCTCAGAAGTGATAAACTCTTTTTCAGACAAGTAGATTTTGCATAATAGGGTTGCAGAGTTAGTAATAGCAAAGCTTTGAAGCCCCAGCTTCAAGCCTAATGCCAGACAACTCTGCTAATGATACAATCATCTTCCCTAAAAGGATTTTGCCTTAAAGGGCAATTATCAGCACTGGGAAAGAGGTACATCCATCAAACTGATAATTACAGATTTTAAAAGAGACAGGCAGAAAACATTCCCTGCAGGAGAAGAATGTGCTGAATCACCCCATATGATGTCTTGATCTGGATTTTTAGTTCAGCCTGTCATGTAAATAATGACAACTTGCCAAGTTTGGATCCAAATTTCAACCTATACAGGTAGCTAATAGATGTTCAGGTCCAGAATTCAGAGCCAAATTCATCTTTAGTATTAATTCTGACAATAATCACTATGATTTCTTGTCCAACTATTTAAATGAGTTTCTTGTCATTCTCAGCTCTGCTTCCTGCTAAGTTCCAGCAGGAATCAGTATCACTCACTGATTTTCCTCTTTGTCACAGCATCTCTCCCTGCACACATAGCCTTACAGCTGAGCACAGTCACATGAGCACAAAGACTGGAAGTGCCAGGGTGCTACTGTGCATCTAGACTCTTGGTGAGTCTGGTACAGAGATAATCAAACCCCTGCAAGGGAAATGAGACCAGTTCAAGCTTCTCTCTTGAGAGAAAGTTCTTCTGCTTTGAAAATATGCACTCAATGTTCATGAAAATGTCTCCATTTTCTCTTTAGTCTGCTTCCAGGGATAATTTAGCTCCACGATGAGGAGTTCATGGACCATGGTCCTGCTGTCCACTGGAAGAGGAAAGGACTTACCAGGAGGATGTTAGGACAAGCTGGTGCGTGCATCTTGAGTCTTGGCTGTACATCACCCCCTGCTACAGTCACAGACCCACAGGTAACTCAATGGGGGTGGCCAAGACAATGGACAGGGATCCTCCCCACAAAGGGCTCCCTCACAGACAGGGACTAATTGACTAACAGCAATGGACATCACAGAATGAACTCTGCCTGAATTAAATCATCTGGGTTTGATCTTGCAAGTGATTAAGAGGGTAAATACTGGCTAAGTTGCTGTATATAGTGGGTGAGAGGATTTGTATTAATACAGGGCATTTTGGGAGTAAGACAGCTAGGCATCAGTATGCTCAGCCTGACAGTTACCCAGAGAAATTATAATCAGGGTTTAACTCAAATATAAGCTCTACTCTGAAGCTGACTCCTGAGCCTGGTCACCTATCATCCCTTGCTCCTGAGGCTCCCTCTCTGCTTTGGATAAGATCTTAACACACTTACCGACAGAAACCTCAAAGGTTATTGGCTTGTCCCCAAACTTCCTATCAATCATTGTGGCTTCAAAAAATGTCCCAAAGAGAAGGAATTCCTCAAATTTCTCTTCATAGATCTATTGGAGAAGGAGGAGGAAAATGTTGGTATTTATTTTACCTTCTACTATTTTTTATAGCACAAAGGAGAAGTGTAATGGTCTTTTGTGGAGTTTTAAGGCTCTTCTAGGCTTTGTTTACACCTTATGGAGACCCAGCATCTGCTTGTCCCTGGCATGGACTCTCAATCAAGGAGGACCAGCTAACACTTCTTATGCTCTTGGGTCATTAACACAACAAGCTATTAACCCCAAGCCAAGACTAAGCTCAAAGGTGATGTACTTTATGGTTTGAGTTCTCCCCAAACTTACGCCCCAACTGCCATGATCTTCCCATCCAAACCCTTCTCGTTTCACAACACCTGCAAACTGAGGCCCATTAGGGAAGATCAGCACTAGCTTCTTCTGCAATGTGAGTGAGGCGATGAATAAAACCTCAGCTCTACATGAGTATTTGTTTCCCTGACTTCTGCAAAGCAGAAACAGTTTTTTGACACAGCCCATGATCTCTTCATTTTGAAAAACCTCTGTTATACACAGAAAAAGGCATAGGTCTTCAGTGAAAGGATTAGCAGCATCATAAAAAAAGTCAACAGCCCAAACAGATTGCAGCTCCAGAGTAACTTCAGCTTTTTATACTTTCCCAGTAAGACACCCAGAGCATAGGGTGTCTAATAAAGCCAAGGCTCAGAGACTGCAACATGCATATCTGTCTTCCATTATAAAGAAAACAAATTTTAATATCTTCTTGCTGTCAGAATAGGTCAATAAAGTTGTGCTGTGGGGATGGATAATTTGACTCTGTTGTCTCAAGAGGCTCTATGAGACATTTTTCACATTATTGGTAATGTCTCCAGCTCCTGCTTTTCCTTTCAGAGAGTTGTAATACAATTACTGTCTACTGTAGCAGGAAATATTGCTGAATGTCAAAACCAAAAGAATATCAAGCATCACTGTATCATGTTGTTGCCCTTTATTCATTCTCTAATTGAAACTGAGACACAGCAGTCGGAAATAAATCCTTATTATTACTATTAATGCTTGTTGGTGTTACAGCAGGGTTTGTTTCTCTACCTGGGGTATTTAGCCAGGACCTAAGACCATAGTGTCTGAGCTACTCATAGTGGATTTCTTGCATATAAAGGAAAATTTATATGGAAATAAATGTCTTTGAACATCATCTCTATTACAGTCTTCAGAGCGGAACTGAAGAACAGAGGTAATTTACAACTATATGAGTAAATAAAGTAAGAGCAGGGCACAAGTTCACACAACTGGCTTGCAATTACCCATGCCAGTTCACTGCTAACACACTCCTTGACCCACTGCAGCCAGCCCTCATGCCAGAATGCCAGGGCACCAGCCAAGGAAGAGCACTTCCCAAGGCTAGGCCTCAAGACCAAAGAACAATTGCTCCTCTCCTATTTACTTGTAGAGATGGAGTGGTAAGAACAAGAATCAGGGCTAATAAAGGACACAAATATCTTAAGAAGTGAGCTGGAACTCCCACTACAAAAACCAAAGTTTTGATCAATGACATAGAATCATAGAATCATCAAGGTTGGAAAAGACCTCCGAGACCATAAAGATCAGATTTGACTGAACATGCCTACTTAACCACATCACAAAACAGCACATCTACTCAATTTTTGAACATTTCCAGTGATGGTGACTCCACCACTTCCCTGGGGAACCTGTTCCAATGCTCCTTCAGTGAAAACATTTTTCCTGATATCCAACCTGAACCTCCCCTGGCATAACTCATGGCCATTTCCCCTTGTCCTACTGCTAGTTGACTGGGAGAAGAGGCCAGCCTCCACCTCATCACAACCTCCTGTCAGTTAGTTGTAGTAGATACAATGAGGTGGGAGGAAAATTGCCTATGATAATATTTTTTTCCTATTTATTGGGTTGAAAAAAAAGAGCTTGCATATGCAGCACTTGCTGTTGCTCCCAGTGATGTGGTGGAGCAGAGAATTAAAGCTCAAACACTGGCTCAGCTCCCAAGCCACACGCTCTGCCACAACTGCCCAACCTTCCCAAAGCACCATAGTGCAGATCTTCCCACGATGTAATCCTACACAACAGGTGGAATTAGGCAAACATCAGTTAACACTGGTTGAAACTGAGCACATAGTTTTCAGCCCTTCTTCTAAAGGGATTATCAGCCTAACACTAACACCATACTGGCAATGCAGTATTAAAGGAAGAGACTAAATCAGGCTAGACTGTATCTATCTCTCTGCATTTGCACAAAATCTGTGTCAGTGATTCTCTGTTGACTTCAGTTGACAGCTACGGGTTTTCTTGAATAAATGCAGGAAGGCAGGCTTTATAACTCCCAGCTGCCCACACTGGCTCTCTAGCAGATATTAAGTTAGATAAGTGTCTAGTAGGAACATGTGGATGCAGCTAGTGCAAAAGGAATAATATGACAGGAGACTAAATTTTATGAACACCAAATCCTACTTGAGAGTTTTTTGAGTTACAGGTACACACTAAATGCTCCATTTGTGCTGTATTATTATGGGGAGGTCCCAAAAATGTGGAAGCATGGAGAAACTAGGGAGCAGAAAAAGCAGTATTATATGGCCTGACCCCAAATACACACACCAGTGCCATTCTTGTAGGTTTAGAGACACATGACAACCAATCTCTTAATATCATACTGACCTCTAAAGGTACATCAAATGGTTCAACTTCCACTTCAGTTGAGTTCATCTTGCCTGAAAGAGAAGCTGACTTTCGGTCCTCTCCTGCTTTCTCAGTTTTGTCTTTTCCTTTGAGTGCTTTGAAGTCTTTATCTTTAGATGACAATTTGATATCCTTGATAAGGCTTGAAAACTTCGACTCACGGGCTCCTCCTGAAAGTATCTCCACAGCAATCTCAAGGAAGAGACGTCCCCTGAAGGAGACCCCTTCTCCAAAACCTTCATTAAGCTCTTGGTGGTCATCAATGAGGCTGTGGTTCCTGGGTGAGCCATAGAGATTGATCCAGGCAGGCCCAAAGGTAGGCAAAAACCCTGGGGATAAAGTACCTTTTGTGGCTTTTCTGTTAGGTGTTAGCGTGCCCTCCTCACTGTCTGCTCCAAGAATCTTGCCTCTAATGGCCCAAAAGCCAAACCTGGACCCATTTCTGCAGTTGGGGATCACCTCACACAGAGCACTGCTTTGCAGGGCAATTCTTAGACACCAAGGAACCTCTGCCAATACCCAAGCAACTCTGCTGGTTTGGAGCTCTTTCTCAGAAGGTCATGGTACCACACATGCTGGGCAGGAGATCTATTGCATCTCTTGAAAAAAGAGCTTGCTGCTGCAGGCTAAGGGCTGGGACATGATGGGAGAAGATGGAGGCTTTCTCCTTTAGTTCAAACTGTTTCCAAGTCTGTGTCACTCAGTTTATATGAATTTTTCTTCTATTTTCTGATTAAGGACTCAGATACACATTTGAATTGGCAGGTTTAGGAGTTACTGTGCCTTTGCAGAGCTGTGATAACTGACCATGTTCCACACATAGGTCACACAACATAACCAAGGATATACATCTAGACTCAAATCAGTTGAAAAGACTCCAGATAGTGAACCTCTCCTCCCATTTCTGCAGTTGGACCAGTCCTTGGTGCCTCCCTGGGCTGTGATAGCACCCAGCTGAGCCTTAGCTAAACACTTTGCTTGGTAGAACGGAAACAGAAGCCCACTCTGCCTTTGATTTTTAGTGATTTTCAGTTTGTGGCTTCATTGCTTAACAGAAACTCACAAGAACTATAAACTTACATCAGTCACCCCCAATGGATTACAGCCCTTTAACAAGAACAACAAAGTCAGACCCTCCATGCGCTGAGCACAATGTAATATAATGTGAAATTAAGCAATAGAAGGTGTCTCAGAACCAACACTTTAACTCTGGACTTTCCTAAAATAGTATTAGCCAGTGCCAAGATGACATGCAAGTAGATTTTGCCTTAGGCATAATTTGTTTTTGTTCCAGGCATATCCTGGAACAGACATTTTCCCCTTTACCTTTGTCACCATCTTGTTCATTTGATATTTTCTTCAAATCAATGAAGTGGGTGGCTAAGGCCACATCATTCATGCTGCCTTCATCCCAAACCTGGATTTTGACTCTTCGACAGAGTGGAGGGAACATTTCTTTGAAGATAATCTGTTCATGCCACACCGGATCTGCACAGTTCTTTTGCACTGTTGTCCGGCCCTGAAATGAAAGTCCAGCAAACTTAACTTCAGAGGGGTCGAACTCTGGAGAATGGCAATGAGTACAGCAGAAATTGTGCTTAGAGACATCTCTCTGGTCATTTTTAAAGCACAAATAGCCTATCTTGAAAGTACTTTGGCTTTTCTATTACCTTGTTCATTTTGCCCTCCATATCTAATAAAAGACCACATTATGGCTAAAGAATTCTCACTGGCAAACAGCAGAGCCTGGAGTAAAATCTAATTCTTCAGGACCGTTACCCACGAAATGTATCCGTAAAGCCAGACTTTGGCATTTCTGCTACAAACTACACATATTCAAATGTCTTTTTAAATATCTGGGTGGTGGTGATGCAGTGCAATTTTTTGCGTAAAAGACTAAATTCATTACAGATGCCAGGCTGCGTGTACCAGTGGGATTACCTTAAATGAGGTAATTACCTGTATCTAGCATAAAATATCATTATTGCGGTTCATGTTCTGGACATATGCCTATGTGCGAGAGGTGTAGATCCTGGAGCTATTCCACCAAACCTAAGGAGATGGCAGGACTGTTTGACAGTCTGTGCAATCACTGGCCATGGCATGACTTCTACTTTCACATTAGCTGGGGAGAAGTAAGTCAGAAAACCCACCAATACTGCCTATAAAACCATATTTTGCACACCAGGGTGCGAACTCACATCAGTGACCCATTACTGTCTTTGTCAGCCCTCCATTGAACCTCAAGGTGCTGCATGTATTTGCCTGTTTTAACCTACAGTAGCTTAAGAAGTAGTACTTCACAATTTTTATCCATGACAAAACATGCAATCAGCACCAAGAGCCTCATTCTCATGCCTGAAACATTTGGAAAGGACTAATTGGAGCTGTCCTTAAGGCTTCCTTGCACACAGGAAACATTCCTGGCTTAAAATAGTTTCCATTTTGATCCTTTGTTTATTTACACCAATAATCAAGACAGGCTCCCTGATACAGTGTTTCATGGGTGTAGCCCAGGGGAACCAGGCTCCCAGACCTCCTCTACACTCCTCTTCCACCAGAGTCAGAAGCCCCTCTAAGCAGTAATCTGTCACACCATGTTTGATGCTGAAGTTGCTCTAGGAGCAATGAAGCCAGGCAACACCGTGCCACTGTGCTAAAACGCTTACTCTACCCACAGGAAAGCTGAGAGAGTCCTGAATTTCAGAGTAATTCAGAAATCAATACACAGCTCTGAAACCCTGATTGAACCATCCTCACTGATTTCAGCCCTGCTTCCTTATTTCACTCTAGGGAGACGAGAACACAGCAATTCACTTATACGATGCTGGCTAAATCACTGTCTTGTAACTGACATTTCAGTAACAGCTACAGAATTCTCTTTCCCCTCCTGCTGGCTGTCTCTAACCTACTGCTGTGAGGCTGATACTAGATCTGCTGGCATTAAGTGTCTCCATTACTTTATTTCTGCATAATTGAAGAACTGAACATTTTCTGATGACCAAGATACAGGTTTTACCTAATTTATGTAACTATAAGTTAAAGGACATCAGCATAATCACCTGGCTGTAGCACAGCTAATAGGAGAAAAGGCCTACTTTTGTGATCAAGAGGATCCCAATTACCATTTGACCTGCAAACATCACCACCACATAGGGATCCACAAGGTCCTTACTGTCGCCTATGAATGCTTTAGTGACATTGGCCATGATGCTAGAGTTCATCTTTGGAAGTCCTTCTGCTTTGTAAATTCTCACATAAAATCTGGCCCATGGTCTTTCAGATGGAAAGCCTTTGGGGATCAAGAGATTCCTGAAAGGAAAAGAGAAGATGTTTTCTTAAAATTGAAAACTTGGACAATGAAGTGATACTTTTTCCAACAGCATTGTGACCTTGAGTTAGCATGCACCTGACAAGACACAAAAAGGTGTATGAATTTGCTTTTTCATCTGAACCATAAAAAATATCTTTACCACAAGAAAATGATATGACATTACTCAGCAAACCTGTCTATGTGATACAGAATCAGGTCCAGTCAGATGAAGTTCTCAGGACCTTGTTCAGTAAATTCTGAATATCTTAAAGGACAGAGATTTCCCACTCTCTTTGGGCCCCTGTTTTATTTGACCATCTCCATGGTAAAAAAAATCTGTTCTGAAATTCCTTTGTTCTTACCTGCCTCCAAAGCCTCTCATCCTTCTACTGTAAAGAGCCATTCATCTGAAAAGAGCCTGTCTCTGCCCTCTTCATGTATTATACCCCTTTGAGTGCTCTTCTATAGGCTCAAAAAACCAACACCCACCACCTTTCCCTGTAGACCATGTGCTCCAGTCCTCCATCAACTTGGTGACTTTCCACAGACTTGGTCCAGGATGTCAGCACTGACCAGAAACATTGCTTCAGTAAAATTTAAAGTATGCTGGTAGCATATTTACCACCTTGAACTTCTGTATTTTACAATGAGAATGATAATGCACTTGAGTTTATCTAAGGATATGGAAATATCCATACACACGCATCTGAGAGTGGAGAAGGAATAGGCTTTCCTCATATTTTTCCTTCTTGCTTCACTGCTTTAAGAAATCATTAATTGGTTTCAGATCAATGAACCTTCTGTCAGGGGTAATTTGTAACTTAGCCAACAGGACTTGGTCAATTCTATCAGCTGCAGAGAAGTGACCCTAACATGCCCTTCAATTTAGATGAGAGGATTGTAAAAACTCTCTTTGAGCACGTGAGAACAGCCAGGTGTACAATGTTATCCTGCTATTAACCCCGAGTTAAAAAAGAAAGGACTGAAATGAGGGCGGAGGACTTTTGAGGCACCTAGTAGGGAAGAAAGCAGTTAAAAAAAAAAAAAAACAAACAAATTATTGCAGTACTTTTCAATCTGTTCCTCAGTATCAGCTGTTTTCTGTGTAGCTTGTATTGCATCACCTTTCCCAGTCACACTGATGTCACACTTCAGGTACCCCTTGGCTCCTGTCCTAATGTCAGCAGGGTCTGTGAGAAGTGCCCACTTGTCACAAAACTGATGACCTGTAAGAAGGACAAGCTTAAACACTCAAATAGAGCATATAAAAAAATGCAAATATTTTCCCCTTCACTCCCAGAAAAGGTACATAAAACAATGTTTGTGCTGTTGGGAGGATTGTGCTGAAATGTACTTGTATACCAGACATTTCTAGAGGGTCCAAAATGTTGTGTGATCAAAAAGGCAAGCAAAGGATTGATCCAGAGCTTGTGAGAAACAAGCTCATTTTCATCAGTGTTTACTGAGATCAGTGACTAAAGACCAGTGGAAGCCTGGGTGAGATTTCAGCAGCTGAACTAAGGCTTTATGAGGAAAGGCCACGTCTTTGATGAGAACTATCTGAAGATCTCAGAACTGTGTGGCAGCAAAACCCTTGCTGGGTGCTGTGGCCACTGTAACACTGGAAGACAGATGAAAAAGGGAGGAGGGAGAGTGGACAGCCATCAGAGGAAGAAGAATTATCCAGAAGGAGGTTCAGCTCCATCTTTCAAGGGGGAAAATGTACAAGACAATTCACCCACAACAGCCCTTTCTGTAACCCTACTTCAACAACCCTGAGAAAGGTCCTAGGATTTTATATTAAGTCCTTGGACCTCACCTTAGGTGGGTAAAGGAGTGGGAAGGAGAGACCACAGTGTATGAGGGATATGAGCTCAAGATCAACCCTCAGACACCACCCTCCTGTTAAAGTGTGAGCAGGAGGTATGGGACAGAATTCAAAGAATAACACAGCCTGAGCACAGACATAGACTGTGAACTTCAGATAGGCCATTTCTCTCTACTGACTCTTACAGAAACCCAGCAGAGAGGGTGGCCTGAATGACTCTACACACTTCCCATAACTGATGTCTATGGCAAGTGGCCTAAATATGCTCTTTCCCAAAGACAAAGAAGAGACCATGTCCTTGAGTAATTACGGAAGAGAAAAAGGTACATGTTTTGTGGATGGTTGTAAAAAAAAACACCAAAAGAGAGGTAGGTGATCTTTTCTTAGCTTCAAATTTCAGAAAGCACTGAACACCTCTGAAGATGAAAGGTCAGATGGACCCATGGTCGCCTCTTTGTCATCTTCTCTCTCCTGGTATGGTCTGTTCCTCCTCTTGTCTTGTGCTCTCCTCACCCTTCCTTCCACTCTCCATCCTGGTCTCCCTCCCTCTGCTCCTTCTACCCCAACACAGGTGGCAGAGCTTTGGATGCTCTGTAACAGATGAGTGCAGTTCAGTTTTGTAGAACATTCAGCTGCCCACTCTGACCACTTAAAGCAATGCCATCCTTGAAAAGTGCTACCCACCAACAGGCAGGTTGCTGAGGTGTTTTCAGTATTGAACTTCTTTCCAACAATTTGGCTGGTACTCTGCTATCCAAGTAGGAAAACAATCCTCCCAAAAGCTTTAAGTTGTTGTAAACCACAACCATCTCAATGGAAAAGCAGCGCATCTCCCTCTCCTCTCCTTCCCTGCCTCACAAACCACTTAACAGACAAAAAGGGCAGAAAACGCATCACTCACCTGGCTGAAGGTATACTGTCCCCAGATCCACTTTAAAGGAACCTATCAGCACACTCCCAATCAGTTTATGGTGCATAACCTGTTAGAAAAAGGCTCATTAAAGAATGTCACTCTCTCTTCCCAGTCAGCATAAGAAAGAGCATCCAAACAAAGATCAGATTTGGTTCAGAGGCAATAAGCAGCAAAATCCAGCATCACCCAAAACTGGGGGCACATAGCCACAGCAGATACAGGAATTATTTGAAATATGTTTTTTACCCAATATTGTGCCAATTTAGAAAACAATGTAATTGCATCTGAGTGGAATCACATATGTTCATCCCAGGTCCCTGGGTTATAGAGAGCAGGAATTAGATGGATGCTCCTTCAGAGCAGATGCAGTTATATTACTTACCCCAGCACTTTTAAATAAATCATAATGAATATAAACACATGGGACATAACTGGTTTCACACTAGGCTGCAGAAAACTTATCACTTTCTGTGCTAGAGCTGAATTTCCACAAAAACTGAGTACACTCAGAGGAGAAAGAATTTAAGTGTTTCTTGGCAACATTTTGATGTGCACATAAACCAAGAGACTCAATTCTAATCTACCCCCCACAATATTAATTAAATTGGAGAAGTGATATAGATGTAAATTAGATGGCAAGCAGGCCCCAGCGAGTCTGAGTCCGTATTCTTCCTGCCAAGTAATGAATTTAATTTAATTTAATTCAAATTTCATTAATAATTTTCAATTGCTATGATTCCTGGACCTATATATTTCCATGTCTGGTTTTCAAATACTTGCATGTGGTTCACTTTACAGACAAGGCAGAGGCAAGCCACATCTTCTAAGGGAAGATTTGCTCTAGAACTGTATTTCTCACTAAATGTATCTCACCTGGTTTCAGAATAGCTTAAAAGGTTGAAACCTATTCCTTGGTTGTGGAGAAGTCTCTGAAAGAGGCTGAATTTTCTGGAACACCTTGCCCAAATTGCAAAGAGAAACTAAGCTCATTCAACTCCACAGAAGCTAAATCCAAATATTGAAAGTCAACAATCAAGCCTCCAACAGCGTTTCAGGAGTCTGGAATACATCACATCCTCTCTTTGGACCTACACATCATAGATAAGGATACTCTAGATAGGAAGACTTCTGCAATTTTGCACTGGATTTGTCATGTGACTTTACTTTCTACACTTTTCAAGAGCAGGAGACATACATTTCTAAGTAAAGATCGCCTTCATCAAGATTCACCAGAAAATTCAGGAAATTTCTAGTTGCAATATAATGTCCTTCCCGGTTAAGGGCCTATAGCCACTGTGACCTAGGAAAGACACTCAGTTGCCCTTGGTAATTCCTCACTTCAACATGGAAGAAGTTTCCAGAGCTGAAAAATCAAGAGTGGACAAAGGAGCAGTTTTATTTTACTCTAATATTAAAGCTTAAAATTTAAACAACCTTGATGTGGAAGAGGAGTCAGTGTAAAGTCAATGCTTCATGCACAAGTACTGCTTTTCCTCAATCCCTGGTGCTGTCAGGCCCCATCATAGCACTGGACCCTCCCTCCTATGAGGTTGGACTAGGGCTCACACAGGGTTGGGAAGAAGCCTTGAAAAGTGTCGTGTTTCTCCCCAAAGCCAGGCAATATTACAGCTTTGGAGAAAGTACATGGGAATGCCCACATCAACAGATCCAACCAGGATAGATTAAAGGGGGAAAAAGGCTGTAGCCTTTCTGTAAGGAAAAAACCTACAAGCTTCTTTAAGACTCAAAACCAAGATGAAGGTATGCAGTGAGTCCAAAGTGGTGCTGCCTCATTGCTCTTTGCTCATTTCCTCTCCATGACAGCATTTCCGGAGAGCACTAAACATTAAATGTGTAAAACTCACTCCTCTGTCATAAGGTTTGCTTTGTGAAATGTAAATGCTCCTGTTCCACTGAAATTATGCAGGTTTCCACTCCCTGCAGTACACGTTGCTTTTAATGCTGAGGAAATAACTCATTGCTTCTGTCAAACACTCTACTCTGCATCTTTCCTGATCCTTTTTTTTCCAAGTGTGTTTTCTTCTAATGCATTTGTTGCAAGTGAGTGTGAAGTTTATAGCAAACACTTCTTGTCTTCTCTAAGGGGGAGCATCACGTCCACACCATATCTAAATAAAGATTTGTGTCTTTTCACTTGACTGTAGATGACCGAAGGATTTTCTTCAGATTTTCTGAATGAGCACAAACACACATAGTGTTACACTGAGGAATATTTCAGTAAGGGAGATATAGGTTTAGCACAAAAGGGGCACTTTAGTTTTACTCTGGTATTCCTACAAGCTTGCTGACATGTACGGGAAGATAACAGTGAAGAAAAAAATCTAGTAATTAGCAGGTGCTGGGAAATTGAAAGTCTCATTTTTCTCTCCGATGCAGGGTTTGAATACAGCTAGACTGCTAGACTAACTGCTAAACTGATGGACAAGGGCACTAATTTATTTTGTTTTCCTTGATCTTCCTTATGCAGATAAGTTCATTTTTACAGATTAAGCAAATTCAGTGCATTAATTATTGCTGATAATGGAGGCTGCCAATCTTTGTTTCTTCTTAAGTGAGATTTGTGCTAAGCAAGTGTTATGAAACTTTCCATCCCTCAGGGTTTCCTTCACTCCAAGCACACATATTTCCTCTCTTTGTTTCTGTTCCCCTGATAGATTGCATTCTCCAAAACTATGCTGCAAGGTAATGAATCTCTGTTTTCAGTAGCATACATGAGCACTGCCCAAGGTTAGTTCATTGTTGTTACTGAGTTTTTTCTAAAGTCATTTTTACCTAGAAGACCTTTAATTTCTTAGTGTTGCACCTTCATCAGCTATAAATAAAGTAAGTTTGCTGAGCCTGATGAAACTGTGCAGATAAACATCAGGTAATGGTGATACATTTTCCCACACCCCCAATGCAGTCAGAAAGCTGGCACTTTCCCCTCCACCACTGGGTATATGGAATCTTTATCGAAAGAATGTGAGATTGGAAAGAGTGGCCATATCTCAGAGAAAAATAACTATACATCCCCAACAGCATCAGCAGCAGCAGCACACAGGAGTTGGTGCCTTGGCATTGTGCTGATACACGAACCATGTCTGAAACACCTATGGGGCCACACGCTGTGATATGTCATCGCAGTGAGGTGGTATCTAATCCCGTGCCATTGTCAGCCTGTAGTAAATTCTGTCCTCACAGATAAGAGGAGATCAGATCTGCAGATACCTCATGCAGTTATGAACTTCATATATTTGAGCTCTGTGAGTGATACAGTGGATTTGAATGGAACTTTAGGATTCCAGCTGCCAGTTTACTCCCAGCATTGAAAACCTAGGTGTCCAGCTGTCCACGTGTAAATGAACACATTTTATTCTGTAGCTGGGAAAAGTCACTCTATCAGCAGCTCAGAAAAGGAAGTAGACAGTGATGTGTCCTATAGCTCCTGAGCACTGCTTGTTTCTGTCAAGCTCAATCAGCACAGATTTTTTCCTGGTGTACATTATTGAAATGGACAGAGCACTTCAGAGAAAAAGAACTTTTCCTGGAATAACAACACACTGTTTATTTGCCAGAGAAATCTCTGACAAAATGGATGGAGTTCTAGCAGAAAAACGAGTTCATGAAGAGCACAGCTTGTAATATTTCTAAATAATACAAATACAGTACTGTCCAGAGTCTCATGAGATCTTTAATTCCTTAGCAGCTTTGCCAAATGTGGTGATGAGTTTCAGACAAGATAATTAACATGGCTCCATAGACTTGGCCTTCCAAACTGCACATCATTATCTAATGCTCCAAGTCCAAGAGCACGTGCGTCTTCCATCAGGACTGTTCTGAGATGTCACAGAATCATAGAGTCATTTAGGTTGGAAAAGATCTTTAAGATGGAGCCCAACCATTAACACAGCACTGCCAAGTCCACCACTAAACCATATCCCCAGCTGCTATGTCCACATGCCTTTTAAATCCCTGCAGGGATGGTGATTCCACCACTACGTTGGGCAGTCTGTTCCCAATGCCTGTCTACGCTTTCAATGAAGAAATTTTTCCTAATATCCAATCTAAATTTTTCCTGGTGCAACCTGAGGCCGTTTCCTTTTGTCCTGTCTCTTGTTACTTGGGAGAAGAGACAAACCCACACCTGTCTCTAACCTTGTTTCAGGTATTTGGAGAGAGCAATAATGTCCCCTGATAGTTTTGCAGTGACTTTAGTTGCAGTGAGCAGTGGAAGCAGCACTGAACTCTTGGAGAGAGCTCCCAGAGCCCCTGCTGAGGATAAGGTGTCTGCATTAGTTTAGTTTAGTTAGAAACAGTTATATCTGAGGAACTGATACAAACCAGAAGTTTCAACCCAGTCGTTTGGATCAAGTGGCAGCTTGAAAATTAGATGGATAAAGACAGTGAGGAGAACAGGGAGCTAAGCTGAATTTTGTCATTCTACCTTGCAGTTTGCCACGCCAGCAGTAAGTGTCCCTGAAAATGCAGACTAAATCTTCCTTTTGGGTTATGCTCCTTCGAATCTCTGCTGGCTGACTCTCCTCCTTACCCTCTCTTTTATCTTTTCTCTTTCCCATATTTCATGCTGACTTTCTAGCACTCTTGGTACCTAAAATTATTTCTTTTTAACTGCATTAAGAATCATTTAGAGTTGAAGTCGCACAAACAACAATGACCTCTACTTACTGTGCTAAGCTTTCCCAGGTACTTACAGAGATGTTGATTATTTTGTCAAACAGCAACACCTGCGGTCCAACGAAATCAAACACAAAGTACTGTGGGAAGAGGGGACAGCAGATCAGAATCATCCTTGTGCATGTAGCCAGCACTGTCAGCTGCATGGTTCAGCATTCTGTGTTACTTCACGGAGCCTTGGTGAGATGCTGGGGGGCAGTGGTGGACAAAGCAAAACTCGTTCCTTGCCCCTGACATGTTTCTGCCATGGCCCAGACCTGTTTTCTACTCTACTCCTTGCATGGCTGCACAATACTTGCTTCACAAATGCCAATGAGCCTCAGTGTGAATCAGAAGGTATTGTCAAAAGGGACAGGAGGCACAAGGAAACTCAAAGGACCTGTTGGTTTTAGGGGTTGTTTTGGCCTTGTTTGTCACCAATTGGAACAAACATATGTCAAGGAAAGGCTGGAACCACAAAATACTAGAAAAGGGAGTGGAGGTGGTGGGGGATGCAGTATTAGACAAAGCTCCCAAATGGATGATTTGAGAAACTGCAGCAGCAGTGGGGTAAGGTAGAACGTGGTGGAGAGGGTGGGGAACAGGTTGGATAGAAGAGAAAGAGCAAACAGATCTAAACCCAAGGGAGCTATTGCTGGTGCTTGGTCTCCTGGAGAGACCTCCCTGCTCAGATGTGGAAGTGCTGCAGATTTAATTCATCCCCTTATGAGCTACCAAATGGCAGAGTTGACCCAGAGCCATGGAAGAAAGTGTCTTCTTAAGAGGAAGCACCTACTTCATTGTAGAAAGGGGCATTTGTGCCTTCCTTTACTGTAGTTTGCTTCTTCTCATCACCTATCTCGATGATCACCACAGGATCGATGTTCTCCCCCACCAGCTGCCTGGCCTCAATGATGGTGATGGCAATCTGTGGGGCACAAGGACATCATGGGCACTCCTGGGCTCAGGCCCAGCCTGCCTGGGGAATTCACAGGCACATAAGGGCTGTCACTCCCTGCTCACCTGGTAGTTCTGGGATTTCATCTCCTCGTCATGAATTCTGGTCATCAGCTTTGCCCTGTTTAAATGACAAAAGAAGTTATTAGACATCTCTAGGCAAGAGCTGGTACTTGGACACACATTGGAAAGACTTCTCAACAGTAAACAAGTATTATTTATGGCAGACAGCTTTGTTGTGAACTGTTAGGCTTGATTTCATCAGCAGAGACCATCTCTGTCTTTCTCATATACTTTTTGATAGGGAAACATTTTCTATCCACACAAACCAGTGCAGCTACTTATCATGCATGGCAATGATTTCACTTGCTGATCCCATCAAACCTGACTCCATTCCTCCCTGGACTGCATTCCTCTCCTGTATGAAAAACACAACTACACAAGCTCTTTGTTGTATAGATTGCTGTTCCCTTTGGCTCATTTTCTTTAGCAGAGTTCCTTAGCACAGCTGATCCATTTCAATCTCTACCTGCTCTGGATAGCATCTGGTGATATCACTGAGCTGACAAGTGCATTCCACTCTGTCATGTAGGAGAGCAGGAGCAAAGAGATCCCTGCTGTCAGAAAATGGATTTTCTGTCAGATGATTTGTTCTAGGACAATGCCCTTCCCAGGAAGGGGGGGAAAAGACATTTAGGGGGATGATAGGTAAGATACATGAAGGAGCACCTTTTCCTATTTGGACTTAAGGATCCAAAAGCACTGGACAGAGCATCGCTGTTCATTGTGTCTTCCTCTCCCTCTTCTTGTCTTCCAAGAATGTCGTGCAGAAAATTTGCACCTTCATCATGATCACCTGATGAAGAAAACAAAGAAGTAAAACCCATGTCTGATTTCTAGTAACAAAAAGCTCATTTGTAGCAGACCAGTGAATTTATCACCATTTTATTTATTTGGGTGTCCCAGTTAGAGATACTCTCTTGGACAGCTCCCCTCCTGTGCAAAATCATTTCCCATATCTATGTGGCTGTAGCCGCTCTCCTCACCCTGTGTGCACCCACAAGAGGCACATGCACACTCCTGAGTAAAGCTGCCAGCTTTATTGAGCCAGCCCATCCAGCCATCAGAGCCTATGCAGGTTGTGTATTTACGGTTTCTAAAAGAAGCAGAACTTCTGGGGAATTCAACACTTGTAATAAATTATCTACTGGTAAAGTAGGAAAAAAACCTCAAAAATGTGCTGTCTCTCCATGGTGAGAGGCAGGCTGACATTTTTAGTTTACCAGATAGAGAAGTATGAACTCACAGAATCTGAACGTGGACTTAATGAAACAGTTAATGAAAAAAAAAATTGGCTCGCTGTTTCTTTGGGAGTGATAAGGAGTTTACTGTCTGTTTTATCAATGCTAAGCCTTGAGACACAATTCAAATGAGTTCACGTGAAATCAGATCTCATATAATCCCCCACCACCTGCTCTTCCCTGTTGCAATATTTATTTATGAGGCCTTACCCAAAGCATCTTTGTTTGCAATAGTCAGCCCTTTCTCGCCTTTTTTCTTCTTCTTCAGCTTCATGCCAGCAAACAGCCCCTTTCTGAAAAAGTAAAGAAAATTGATCAGTGCAGTATCTTCAAACTTTTTTCTGTACTGGACTCTAATTTAACTCAAGGAGTTGTTAAGAGAGAGTTTTGATTTCCAAGCAAGATCATTACATTCTGAATTTCCTTTTATCGACAGCAAACAAGAGAAAGCTCTGACTTTTTGTTTCATCTGATTTAGGTTCTTTTTAAAGTTTGGCCATGTACACACAAACATAATGCGACAAGACCCAAAACTTCTGTTCAAACCAAAACAGTAAGATGCAAAGAAAGGAAATCAAAGAAGTTTCCAAACTACCAACTTCCCACACATGTAGTTCATTCCTTATGCCTGTGACAAGACCAGAGATAAAAGGCAGATTACAGGATCCAGATCAAAAGCAGTTTTCCACTGAATTAAGATACAGTCATTTGTGTAAATTCCTTGGTGACAACACCCAAGGTATCAGTGACACATACACCTCATAATTTAGATGGTTCTCACTCCCCTTCAGCAGCAAAGCAATGAACAAGCCTGGACAAGGGTTTCTCCTCAAGCTGTGTTAGAGAGATGTTTCTGCCTAACATCAGTTCTTCCAAGAAAATAAATATGCCACATTTTTCAGAGGGAGAAACAATCTATGCTGCTTGTGAATTTTGTGCTGTTAACTCTATGGACAAACAAGCCAGGTAGTGAGAGTCAAATATAGAGGATTTAGTATAATAGCAGCATTTTTCAGGTTCTTTGCTGGCCACAAGCATGCAGTGACAAACATTTAGCAAATTTTTTTCCCCCTGTCATTAGAGGATTTGTTTGCCTAAATTACTGTAGGTATAAAAATTTACCTGGAGAATCACACAGCCCAACTAGCCAAAACAAGCAGAGACCCACAAGCTGAGTAAACCTGATAGCAGCCAGTGGTCAAACATCTGAAATCATCTGCAAACTTGAGCTGTGGAGGAAAAGATACTGCAAACTGGAAAGGGAAGTTGGTAACGTTTAAAGGTTGTATTCAGAGCAAGCAAACTAAGTGTACTGGCCAGCCCAAGAGGAATGTCAGCAATGTAGGGCACAATAGCAGAAAATGCACAACTTCTGTGTGCCAAAGAATGCTAAAATCTGATCAGTATGAGTGGAAATGTAGTACCCGGACAAAAACATGCCTCAAGCAAAGCAAGAGTCAGAGGGTGACTGGAGGGAATGGCCATTAATAAAGTCTGATGTGTTAATTGGGCTGTCTTCCATGATTCTTATGTTTACATAATGCTTGAAACTGCTTAAAGACAGAACTGCAGAAGGTGCCACAGGGTGATAGAACTAGCCAAGCTTTGGATAACTACACTGTGCCAAGAGCAAAATACATCTTTGAAGTAAACCAGATTTCAGTCTCAGGATTTTAGTCTGCCGGAGGTTTGGGCACAAAAAGGCATCAGGCTGCACCTGAGCTCTCCTGCACCCCTAACCCCAGAGGTTACCTTAGCCAAGGTAACCATGCAGAGGAGTGTCCCTTGACAGCGCCAGAGAGGCAGCAAGCACAGGGCACTTGCAAGGCTCAGCTGTGGGAAAGAAGTGTGGGTTTGTTTACCAAGAGAGCAGGGCGGTGTTCTCTGTATATGGGATTTGCCAGAGAGAATCTTCTCTGTAAGGGTCTAAACTAAGCAAATGAAGTCTTCAGGGAACTGAATGAATCAATCCTACACAACGGGCTCCATCACTTTGATATGTAAACAGCTTGTCAGACAGTGTCAGTGTGCACACTAATACTTTGCACATGGGTAACATCCACACTGCTTAATAAAACCAGTTAGGCTTCTCAAAAGTGTTCTGTGGATACTCTTCTTGTGATGGACAGTTTGTTCTCATGGAAGGAATCATAAAAGTAAAATTCCTTCAAATTTCCACAAAATTTTTTTCACTGCAGCTTTGACATAAATTCAATTAACTGCTGAAAACTTGAAAATTACTCCATCCCGTGTTCCCCAAGATGGTGCAAATTTTAACAAGAGAAAGTTTCAGCCATTTATGCAGCTTCACCAGATTTGATCATGACCCCAAAGTTATTCATGCTCATCTGTACCCCTAAGCCAGGCATAAAACAGGGTGCTATCTCTGGGTAAAGCCCGAAGATATTGTGAGGAAATGTCTCCCATGTTCTCCCAGGACCTCCTGGCTATCAGCAAGACACAAACATGGGAAATCAGGAGAGACTTTGGGGTGCAGAAAAACTCATTCACCTGTCATGGACCTGTGGGGAGGTTGGAGGTTGTTAATGCTGTGGTATTACTCATAAACATTAGTGAGGATTTAATCCCCATATGCTACATGATGTACAAATAGAAGTTTTGCTCCTTTCTGGGTCCTACAAGTTAATTTGAGATACAATAAAGCAAATTCATATCCAAAGAGAAGGTGGATGAAAGAATTCTTACAGGCTACCAAGAGGTTTCCTGCTTTAAGAGCTTTTATTAGAAGCAATTAAAAATCAGCCATCTCAGCTAATCAAGAACATTGCTTAGTTCAAAGAGGACTGAGAGTCCCAGTTCCTTTCACATTGGGATTGTAAAAAAAATCTGAAGTTAGGAGAACTTTTTCCTCTCTGCACATGTACAGTACAATGTGGACCTTAGTTTACGGCTATGATTCACTGAAGTTTCCCTGATATAAACAGTAAATGAGAGTGGGACATCAACCATAGCACAGCATTTGACTATACTCAGACCATGCTGAATTTGCACCAGAATTTGGTAAATACAAGGGTTCATTTCCTGTTATCAGTGCCACAGGTCCACTGGGCCTCTGAATTAATTTTCATACTTCAAAAGAAAGACTCTCAAATTTCATTCTCCTCTTGTCCAGGTTCATCTGACGCTGTCATTCGCCTACAAGCGAGGTGGCACAGTGTCCTTCCTGCAGACGTCAGGAGAAGTGAGAGCAGGGCAGCTGCTGGTGTGGCTGCGGCAACGCTGGCTCATATAGGGTGGTGCAGGCGAAACCGCAGATCTGCAACGCACGTCTCCCGAGGTAAAGGATCAGGAGGGGTCTCTTGTGAAGTTTCCATCCAACCTCATTGGCGGAGGATCCAGGCATAAAAGACAAGAAAAATGGAGGGGTCCAGGGTTTTATACACCAAAGAAAAGCGGTGGAAAGAAAGGGAACAACCAGTGGGGCACAGCAAAGGGGGAGGAACAATACCAACAGCAACCAATGGGGGTAAAGTAGAGGTGGGAATTAAAACAAGGGACCAATGGGGCAGCGAACTGGGGAGAACTTTCTAGATGGAGGCGGTGACCCTAAACCTCGGTGCCGCCCTCAGATCCGCCCTCAGGGCAATCCTCAGGATCCTGGCCCTCCCACCACTGGACGGCCAGGGCTTGATTGGCGATATTGCTGTAGGATGGCAGAGAACACTTCTCCATCACTTATAAAGTCAGAAGAATAAACTGAGCCATCTAAACACATGCACTTGTAGCTCGAGGAGGGACCTTCTGTCCCCTTCCACAGAGGGCCCTCTCCATGCAGTGTTCCAGCACTTGTTCAAGCAAAACCCAGATTTGGGCTTAGCCTGCATTAGACCAAGATACTTGAGAAGTATTTTTGTAGTCTTGAAATGCCCTTCCCTTGCGCTGGTGTGTGAGCTGCGCTCATGGTGGGCACAGAGAAATGAAACTAGGGAGTGAGATGTGGAAACACAGAAGACAGAAGCAGATACAAAGCCTGTTTTATCCAGTATGTCTCCTGAGACCATCCAGTTCTGACATGGACAGGCTGAGTGAGCTGCCTGCATGCTCCTGGCAGCAGAAAATCCTTATTGGAGCAGCTGCCCAGCTTTTTTCCCCAAGTCCCTTGCTCCCTGGAAGCAGCAATCTCAGTAAACCTTTTGTAGCCATCAAATGATTTAGTTCAGGGATGATCAAAGGTTTGTGCAGCTCAGCTCTGAGCCATCTCCAGTGCCTCAGGATTGTAAGCCATGGGTACGGTGACTGCCTTGGCTGAAGAGGTATTAGAAACTGAAGAAAGAGGAAAAACAGCCTTCAGCCTTCCTACATATGAATGTACAATTTGATAGGTGGATTTGTATTTTTGGATTTTGTTATCTGCATTTTGTAAGATGTCTTGGTGGGGTCTTTATTCAGCTCCTTAAAATTCCACTTCTTTCAATGTAAGTTCATTTTCAAAAGAGTTTTTCAGTAGATCAAACAGTACTGCACTACGTGAATAATTATCTACGCATGATTAGAACTAATTTCCATGAAATAAACACAAGCAAAAAGAAGCAAATTCTCTAGGTTTCTTCTTTTCTTTTCAAATGGGAAAGAAAAACCAATTCCAAAATGTAAGAATGACTCTTGGCTCATTTTATCACTTCCACAATATGTACTAGTCAAGGAAATTGAAAGGAAAAGTAAATTATCTTATAACTTAAACCCCTTTTCCCAAAGAATTAAATATAATTACAATACAAAGCTGGGGCTTCAAAATGAAAAGTCTAATCAATCTAAAAGAGTCACATAAGCACAGGTGGTTCATTCAGAACCATTTTTTATTAAGACAGTATGTCATTTGTGATAATAAATGAAGTCCCAGAGAAGAAATTTATTGCACCACATTTAATTATCCAAGAGGGCTGAATAAAATAAATTCTATGATCTTGGGCATATGGAAAGCAAAAAAATCTTAATGAGTGGTTACTGATGTACTCATTTCATGCTTTCTTTTCTCAAAATTATAGAAGTTAGGGGAAGACTTGGCCTGTTTAGTCATTTAATTTACTCTGTTTCCCAGTGCAGGGTTGCTTCCTTCAGTATACTGTCAGATCCTTCATCCTGCTTCAGTAAAGAACCTCCTTTTATCCCCAGATCCATTATTTCTGCTGTGGTTCGTTCAAAACTTGGAGCTCTTATGAGCTGCCTTAACCTGTTTACATTTTTCCTGATTTCCCCCTGGTTCTGTTGTTTTGACAGGTCCAAAGATTTGCAATAGGAAAGCTTCAGCTCTTCAAGAAGCTGAATACAGAATCTTGTATGACAAGCTGCAATTTAAAAAACAGCTGTGGCACACACACAGGTATCAGTTCTGAACCTTGGGGTTTTTCATATCTATGTGGCACTGTGACTTTACATGTCTTGTCTCAACTATTAATATCTCGTCAATTAGAAAACAAAATTGCAAGTTGACAATACAGCGGTCAGGATTAGTTACACACTGGCTCTGTGCATTCAAGAGCAGGCTCTAAAATAGCTACTCAGGAGAAATTCTGCTGCCTTTGGGGATAATTCTGTGTAAAACTTCAGTTTCTTGCACTGCAGCAGTCAAAACCTGAAATCAGCCATTAGAAAGCATAAGAAATGAGATAAAAATATGTCACGGAACGTCTTGTGCCACTAAATTACTGCATTTTGGCTACAGCTTGCTGCTTTGTCCTCCCCTCTCAAAAGGAACCCAAAACTCAGCAATGCAGACAGAACGCTGTGAAGTGTGATCAAAAGAAGGTCCTGGCAGAGTCTATTCAGCCTGGGAAAGAGATGATAGCCTGCACTTTTCAGGCAGTGCAGCGAGGTAAAACCAATGAAGCATGTCTGAGAAGTGCTGCACTGGCCACCAAACACTAGAAGATGGTCCTGGAGTCATCTCTGGTGGTCTCTGAAGTCAGCAGCTCAGTGTGCAGCATCAGTTAAAAACATCCACACCGTGCTGGGTGTTGTCAGGATGGGTGTTAGAAAGAAAGGAGCGAGTGTCATTTTGCCTCTAAAGCACTGGTGAATCTACACAAGGTCATTACACAGGGTCACAGGATAAATCAGGTTAACATCTCACATTCTGTGTGCAGCTTTGGTCTCCACATCTCAAATAAGGCAACAGGGTTAGAGAAGGCACAGAAAAAGGGTGGGGAAAGTCAGTTTATGACAGACAGAAACAGCTGTAGCTCTTCCTCTGGAGAGGACATGACTGAGTGGGAATGGGATGAAACTTTATAAATTTAAACTGACAAATAGGGTGAAAGCAGAACTGCTCATTACTCAGCATAATTCACAGCACTAGAATGAGGATGCAGTTGATGAAACAAGACTGAAAATACTGAAAGGACCGGACAGGCATGTATCCATTAACGCTCACGATAAAATGTTCTGGATGCTAAGTAGAACGGACCTCAGAAAGTGCCCAGGCTCATGTGCTCTCCCTGAATATCCCATCCTTTTGCTGGAGAAAAGCCAGATGGATATGGGATCTGACCTCACAGGATATTTCTCCTGTTCTGGTCATTCCCTGATCATAAATACCAAATTTGTGCATGGCTGGGTCACCTGGCAGTCATGCTGGATTTGAATCAGGTATGGGTTCATGATCATGTTTCTGTCTGAATGATCAAAGCACACAGCACAAGATTTTGCCAAAATTATACCTAATCCAGCATAAAACCTGATAGTGATAAAACTAAAAGTGGAGCACACTTGAACAGGAAGCTGAATTCATGCCAAATTAGCATGGCCTCATGTGATGACTATGTTTTTGAGAGGTACCTGGATGTACCATATTGTTTAACCACACCTGAAGTGATCTTTGGAAGTGAGCTATAAAATAATGAGTGACATGGAAAGATGAAGAGAAAAGAAGTGTCTCTGTTTCATTCCCCAGATCACAAAACCACAGCGCTCAACGACATTATCAGGCAACAAGTTTAAAACAAATGAGGGTGTGAACTAATGAGGTGTTCTTCAGTCAGACAATAAATCATAAGACACATTGCAAGGAAGGTCATTGAGTTAGAGAATTCAAAGAGATTTCAGACATATTAATGGAGTTTTTGGACACACGGTCTGCTATCCATCCAGCTCATAAACTTTTTAAGTGCGTGAAACTGCTGAGAGCCTTGCTCATACCTGTTTCACAAACTGTATTTCAAATTATCCACCCTTGGCCCCTCTTGGGAGGCACAAACTGGTTTGACACAGTTGCTTCGATGTTTTTCAGCATTTTAATTAAAAAAATTATTTCTCTAGATGCAGAAGAAGAAATACCAGGTATACTGATACACACTCTGAACAACCTATAATTTGAACTTTTGCATTGTGCACAGCTCTGCCGCAAATGATCTAAAACTCCAAACTCTGAGAAGGTTTCAGAAACAGCAGCACCACAGCACAGTATGTCTGCAAACACTGGCCATTTACCCTGGTACACACAGCCTGTCCCTTCTGCAGAAAACCAGTTACTTTTTATTGACACATTTAGCATCCTTATGCATCGTGAGTCATGACAGCAAGGAAGCCACATCCTGAACAGGTGCAAATTAGTGGTCACATTCAACAACTTTTCTCATGTCAATGCAGAAGAGCTGGGTAACAAATCTGCTAAACACTAACATATGCCTACAAAATGAAGAATGCAGTTGTTACATGCAGGCAGGTAATTTCTTTTGTTCCTGCACCTCTTAGAGTTCTTTCCTCCCTGTACAGGGATCCTGAGCCATCACCTGCTGAACTCTGAAGGACTTTCCATGACTTTGTGCAGCTAGAAATTATTAAGCAGCCCAAAGCATTATAGACTAGACCTATACCAGAAATAATAATCACACCTCCAGGAACAGTTAAACAAGCATTAAAGGACTTGTTGATTTTCTTTTCCTTCAAGAAAAAGTCTTTAAATATAATTAGCTGAATTTATTCAAACCTTGGAGGAATTTTCTGAGGGCATGAGACATACCTGTGGGCCTGAGGTACCACTGTTGAGGGCTCCATCCTGCTGTTTTTCTTTCAGTCTCTACCTTTTACATTGTGAACAGGCTCTACAAGCTTATAGAACCATTTAGGTTGGAAAAGACCTCTAAGATCATCAAGTCCAACCATTAACCTGAGACTGCCAAGTTCACCACTAAACCATGTCCCTGAGTGCCACATCTTCGTGTCTTTTAAATACCTCCAGGGATGGTGACTCAGCCACTTTCCTGGGCAGCCTGTTTCACTGGTTGATAAGCCTTTCAGTGAAGAAAGTTTTTGCAACATCCAATCTAAAACCTCCTCTGGCCACATCTGAGGCTGTCCCCTCTTGTTCTATTTGCATTTAAGTTTGCTTCTTGCTGGTAGCAAATGTGGTGCCTGGTTAGTCAATCTGGTAAACATTGAACAAGAACAAAGATTTATCTCAGTGCAAACATTAACTTCTCTTGCTCTGCAGAGATCTGCAGGAGCCAGTCAGTTGTGGAAGCCCTGCTCTTGAACAACAGCTCCAAGCTAAAAGGCCACCAGAATTTTCACACCCACCAAGACACCTTTAAAAAGTTTAGATTTCAGACAGCCTTAGCAACCACTCTCTGGAAAAATAGGCCTATCTAAAGTATTCTTGTATTTGCACTCACTTCTTCTTTATTAAGAACATTTCTTTTTCTTTGTTTTCTTCTTCCACCCATAGCTTGCCTGACTTCACTCTATTGCAGCCCAATGTACAAAGCTCTGGATTGTGGTTCCCCCTTCTACTCCTCCCACCTCCCCAGTTCAAAGGCTTACTATCTGTTATTTTTAGTTAATAAACCATCATATCAGTCACAACTCTTGCCTGCAGTCTTGTAAGTACAGCTGCTTCCTTGACATTTCCTCTTGGACATACTCCAGTCCTTGCTGAGAACAAATTACAGAGGCACAAGACCACTTTTGTTCTGCACTTCCCAAAGGCCATTTCCACATTGTTCTTAACCTTGTCTGATGGGAGCTTGCCTTCAAACAGGACAGTATATTACTATGAGGTGGAACATCTCTTTAAGGACACCTTTGGAATTAGATATTTGAACCCCAGCAGAAGGATTAATTATTCCCAAAATACGTAATTAAGTTCCCTGCTGTGATGAAGTACCCATAGCATGTGAGGTATCAGTAATTTTGCTGGAGCAAAAAATGCAGAGAAATTAAACTGCAATAGGCAGCTTAACTCAAGCTATCAACCATGGTCAAAATTCTCCATCCTTTTGTTTCTTTCATTATAATTTAGGGAGATTTTTGCCTCTGCAGGTTTACTTGTTCTTCCTCTGTTCAAGAAGTTTCCAGCCTAACTGTCCAGAAGCTGCCCTGCCTTTAACCAGCATCCATCACACTCTTGTTTGACTTCAGTGATTGAGCACAGCTCTACTCAGAGGAGAAATGGTAATTAAATCAGATATCTCATACGCTCCTGTATCTTTAAAAAGCATATGCAAAATTACCTTTTCTCCACTGGAGCAGAAAATTAATTTTTTTTTCATTAATCCTCCTGAATTTTGCAATTAGCCCCAAGTTCTTGTGCTGGCTTTTACTCAGAATACTCTACTTCAAATCCTTTTCTTTTTCTCATCTTCCTTGTCTTTCCCAGTTCTGGGTAATGATGTGCCTATGCCACAGGCAGTTACTGTTGCTTTACCTATCTACTTCCCTTAAAAGGCTTAATAATTTTCTCATTAAACAGCATGAGCTACACTAAGGAAGGGAATTGGAACATGGATAACAGCACATAATAGCACACCTAGTCCAGGCAGACTGGGCTGACAGCAGAAGAGTGTGGTCCCCTGGGCACTCCACACAGCATGGCCATTCCGAAACACTTTCACTAAAGTGAGGTTTTAAAGCACCCTGTTTCTAGATGGAATCCTAAACACTGGGAGCAGTCAGTGAGCCCTCTCAGTGGAGGGGTTGCTCACAGTCTGCTAAAATTAAAAAAAAAAAAGTGTCTCTCTTGCAGGGCTGAATTGAGAAATGATTCATGACCTGTACAGAATAGTTCACTATCCTGCCCCAGAAACTGCAACCAAGTAAGCAGAAGTGGCAGCTCTGCAGGAAAAAGCTAACAGGGAGAGAGAGTCCTGGGCACCAGTGGATGATCATTTTGTTTACCAACATCCTGTCAGGCAACCAAACTCTGCTTACCTCTCCAGAGAGCTTCTCTGTCAGGCTGCAAGCCCCCTACACGATCTAGGTCTCAAACAGCTTATTTTCTAACTGGGCAAAGCTTCCTGTAAGACCTGAAACAATCCAGTAACATCCCCTTTGCTCAGCTGGAAATGGTGGCTCTGTGTTGAGGACTCAATTAGCTCTTGAGTAGCAAAAGCTGAGGTGACCATTCAGCAGCTGCCCTGACCTAATTGCTAAATGGGACTCTTGCTTGCTTTCTTGCTTTCTTAGAGGGTAAAAAACTCAAATCTTGATTAAAAGGGGAGACACTGTGTTGGGAAGAAGGAGAAAGTAGAGAGTATGCTTGTCTTGACTGCTTCATTTTCTATAGGAAATATTTTCAGACTTAGGAAATTTAACAGTTAAGATTCAATGTGTAAAGAGGTGTAAATCAGCCTTCAGGCCATATGGGAAGCCTGCCTTGAGCTGCCAACAGGGCTTTTTTAAGTGGATGTAAACATGTACACTGCTCCTCAGTCCATGTCCCTACAGACTGGCAAGGCTGGCAAGAAATCTCACAGGCTGTTTTATAACTAAGTGCTGTAATAGCAAGGAAAGGCTGTGAGGGTGGTGTCTCCTGTTCTTGTTGCTGAGAAAGACCACGTTCCAGGTGCAACTGCAGCCCACGTTTTCTGAAGTTTATGTTTCCAGAACTGCTGTGCAACAAGTAGGGCAGAAGCAGATTCCATGTGTGTGTCTATACACACTCTGAAATCAAGTAATGTTTGCAGAGCACATGATACAATGGAGACTCTTCTTCCAGGGACTACCCTTTCCATTTATTACTACTCACTAGAAAAGCCATGGGTTCCATATAGAAGCTACATTGAATTAGTGAAATCAGATGGTGTGATATTTCCTGTCTGTATGGCCATAGTACTGACAATTCCATTCCTCTCACCCTTTGCTAGTGAAACTAAAACTCTTCAAGGCAGAGATTTTCTGTGAATGTACCCGGACCCAAACGCAGTGGGGTCCTGGCCTTTACCTGCCATTGTATCAAAGACAGTGAAAAATGTTACCATAATAATCGTGGCGATTGCTGTGGCCCACAGTAACTGGGTGGGTGGGTGGCTGGGTGAGGGGCACAGTCCCTATGGTTGAGAGAACAGGTTTCAGGGTGGTGGTAGCCAAAAGTGAAACTTTCATCAGCAGGTGATGAACAGCATTTTATTAAAACCGGTGTAAAACAAAGGGGGCTGGTTCTAGCTGTGGTGTTAATACAGGAAAGCAGCAGCAAGGAGCCCCACAGGTACCCTGCCTTCACCAGATGTCCATCACAGATCACAAAACACATCTCAAATCACTGCCTAGGGGGAACACTTTCCTAAGCCTTGCCCCTTTTCTCCCCTCCGTTAGTAAATCCAACCTCAGCAACATTTGTTAAATTCATTTTTTCCCCGCCATGCTCAAAGTTCAGCTTTGTATCTCCCACTCTCACCCAGCAGGAACAACCCTGCAGCAGCTGTGAGCCTCAACCCACCGGCCAGGCACCACAGGGCAGTAGTCCCTCTTCCCGATGGATTGCTCTGTGCCACAGGAACAGAAGGGCAGAAAGTGCTGGCACTTTCATTTCACATTCATTTTATGAATCTGAGGCTGAATAGAAACTCCCTTGTATTTACAGAGTGGGTGTTTCTCTGAGCTGCCTGATAAATCAAGGTGGTGATGGCTGTGCCCAGCACCAAGTTATAGGATCCTTAGGAGTGTCAAGTAATAGAAAGCTTACATAAGGGGAGGTTTTCAATAGTCAGTAAGTTAAAAAGGTGACTCAGCCCCTCTCCTGTCATAAAAAAAGTAGACCAGATCCGGGCTAATCCCAGCCTCCAGTGGAAGGCAAGGGATAAGAAGAAAGTCAAGATATAGAGTCAGTTTCCAGCCTCATTCCTGCCATATCAATAAAGTTGTGTAGCTTTGAGTGGTCTCTTCAGTTGATGGATTTAAAACATTTACCTGTCCCATGGGAAGAGCATCAGACTTCTGTGGTTTGAAAAGTGCTTGGACCAAAACCATAGCATTTATAGAGATGGGCTGGCACACCTGAGGACAAAATGGTTCCTCACAACTACCCTGGGCACTTAGTGATCCATGTTTTGTGTTTGGTTTCTTTAATGGGTGCAGAATATTGTTCTCAATCACCTTTGAGACCCTGAGGGACTTGGTGCCATTTGTTCCACTGAGAAAGGTGGTAGATGCCCCATCTCTACATTCAAGGACAGGCTGGACAGGTCCCTGAGCAACCAGATCTAGTTGAAGATGTCCCTGCCTATGGCAGGGGGTTGGGAGCAAATGACCATTAAAGATCTCTTTCAACCCAAACCATTCTATGATTGCAAATCGAACTGGGCGTGTTGCTGCCAAATGCAAGCAGTTATAAACAGTCATCACTTCATTTTGTGGCAAGTCAGAGAACATGAAGCATAAATCATCTTCTTGTGGAAGTGAAGTATTACGTTCAGTGCTCTGCCCAGGGAGACCTCAGTGTTCTGATACCATCCCTAAATCAATCTTTTAGCACTTGCTTTACTAAAAATTTTTATTTCAGGGAGATAAAGACATACAAAAGGGCAGAGGGGGTGGTACTCAAGAGCCCTGAGTTGTCATCCCACCTTTGCTCAAGGCAGGTGAGCAGCTGCTGGCAGGTCTCTGTGCCCCTGCTCCCCCTTCCACCTCCCTGCTTGTACAGCAGGTGTTGTGACGTGGCTCAGACAGCACAAAGTGACTCAGACCCCTGGTAATGCCTTTGGTTCTGCTTCTGCAGTCATAAAAACTACCGTATCTGCAGAAGTAATGAAGCATCAGTGACAGACTAGGAGCTATGCTGGTCGGCAAAAGAAACCTGCTCAGCTGCCAAGTCACAGAGCAGTCTCACTGCCAGGTCCGCCACGAGGGGTCTGCAATCTGCCTATAGGCAGTGATGATACCTGACTTGGTGCCTTGTGAGTGTTGAAACAAACCTGGGGCTTGTTCCTGACCAAGCCTTGTTCTCTGAAGCCAGGCAGACAAGCATCCCTTACTGAGCCATTTTTCACAGGCAGTGGTTCAGCCCTTCACAGGCCATGCCAGGTCTCAGTATTCAGCCCATGCTTTGCAGCTCAGCTGTGCAATCTACCTCTCCCCAAGGGGCTTTTTATTTTACAGTACTCACAATATATTTACTCTTTGACCTTCCAACATCCATTAGCAAGATTTGTCAGCAAATTATTGTGGAGCTAGAAAAGGAGAGGAATCATCAACGCATCTGGGTGGACTTGGCCCACAATATTATGTATGCTTTGGACGTGGTTGTCAATCTCAAGTCAGAGGTTAGTGTCTTGTCAAGGTATGAGTTAAGTCATGGTGGTTTAATTGCTCTCCCTCCCTTGCATTCCTGGTTATGGAAGGCTGCCTGGGTCATGGATATGAAACACACTTAGGGCTGCCCTACTTTGTACCAAACCCTGTCAGTGCTAACAGCAGCACCATGAGCTCTCACGTGCTCTGATGGGGAGTCAAGGCTCTGCCTTCTGCCCAGTACAGCTGTCAGGACTCATGACCCAAAAATACAGCCCACCAATATAACCCTGAAACTGCTGGCTGGGTCATCACCCTCCCATGATGACATAAAATACAATGTGAATGTCAATTAAGCAGTGATATTTGCAAAGATGCTTCTGTTTTATCAGTAGATTGTTTGCCCTGGAACGTAACCATTGACTGGCGGGCAGAGAGGTATTAATCTCAAATAAATCCTTTCTGACACAGGAACAAAACCAGACTGATTGCTGGGGGAAGTGCTCAGCATCTCAGTTTATCACACACACAAAGTGAGATTCTCTACCAAGTAGACATGAAGTTCAAACACAGCTCAGGAGGACAAGCAGGTTGGTTTCCATAAACAAAAAGGTGTGAGCACAAAGCAGCTCAGAAGTCACTACACCTGGCACAGAGCTGCTTTTTTATTCCAGCCTCAAAAAGGTTGTAGCTAACCTTACTGAAACAAGTACAGACATCCAGTAGAAAGGGTCCTGGTGAGCAAATGTGGAGGATAAGGGTTGTATATTGCCTTCCCAGAGTTTTACCAAAAGCTACTGATAATTCTTGAGCACATAATATAGTTCTTTATTTACAAATGCCTACATATGAGATTAAAGTTATGATTTTTGCATTGCCCACGGACTGACAACACTTTTTCACTTCCTATGTCCCTGTGATCCCACACCACCAACATTAGATCTCTTTCCTTTTTAGATCTATCCTTACAGTATAAATCTGTTCTTACTGTCCCTACTTCAGTCCCAGTCCAAATAAATGAAAAGATCATAACTGACCAATGTAAAAGATGCTCCTAGATGAAGAGGCAAGCAGCTTGTGATTCTGACGTTTCTTGAAACAGGATTAATATCCCATTATCTTAAAGTGCAAAGGACTCATTTATTCTGGCTCAGTGGGGCTGCAAAATGCTAGAGCTTACCAGTCACATATTCCAGAATAACCTCCTGTTCTGCAAAACTTTCAAATTAATCTTCAGTATGATTTTAGAGGACTATCTTCATAACAGATATATCTTTTGAAAACCAGAAGAGCAGATGCTGCCTTCAGCATTTCTATAGATATCAAATTTAAAGTGAGTATTTTATGGAATAGCTGCTGCAGTAATTCTGTTCTGGTCCAGACAGCAATCATTGCAAGGTGACTTGATTTTCTCTATGGATAGCCTGTACCCTGCCAGGCCAAATAAACTCCTTTATTCTCCAGTCCTGAACCAGTCATAAGAGAGAGAGAAAAGTAATAACACCTTGAGCAATTACTTGTAGAGTATGAGGATAATTGCCTGAGCCAAATCCCAGAGAGCATCCAAAGGCTATGAGCGGGACACGGGGCTGCTGCCACTCAGCACCAGGTGACCCTCTGGAAGTGCTGATCAGTGCCACACTACACATGTGTCCTGGTTTACCCTGGCAGGCAGCTAAACACCACCCAGCCATTCACTCACTCCCCCTCAGTGGAGAGGGGGAGAGAATAGGAAAAAAAGGGGAAAACACTTCCATTGAGATAAAGAAGTTTAATAGGACAAAAATGAAAGGGGAAGTAATACTAATACTAATGCTAATACTAATAAGTAATAGTAATAATAATAATAAATGATAGTAATAGTAATGATGATGACAGAATATACAAAACAAATTATGCACAATGCAGTTTGCTCACCACCCACCGACTGATGCCCAGCCATTCCCCAAGCAGCAGGTCACCACCCACAGTCAATTCCTCCAGGTTCTTGTTCAGCATGATGCCATATGGTATGGAATATCCCCTGGATCATTTGGGGTCAGCTGTCCCAGCTGTGTCCACTCACAACTTTTTGTACACCTCACTGGCAGAGCAGTGTGAGAAACAGAAAAGTCCTTGACAGAATGTAAGCACTGCTCAGCAACAACAAAAACATCAGTGTGTTACCGACATTATTCTCAATCCTAAATCCTAATCCTACAGCACTGAACCAGCTATTAGGAAAAAAACTAACTGTATCCCAGCTGACACCAGGGCTATGTGCTTCACACTGATGCTGCAAAATGCCTTTAAAGTGGACTGGAAATCGGTCTCCTCTGGTGCTGCAGCAACTCAGTTTCCATTTCCTACCACAAAATCAAAACCTGTAAAAGAAAGTGTGTGACCAATCCAGACTTTCCACAAAATCACACCTTAATTCAAAGACAGTTTTATCTTTCAAAGGAGAGGGCCTGAAAGTTCTGGACAAATATCTTCTCTCTCACTTTTTATCACAGCCATCCATATAACATCATTTATCAATATTGCTCCTTCATTTTACTGTTGCTAGAGGGAAGCTGCTCAAATAAAGGCTGTATAAAATGTCTAGAACACTACTACTGTCTACAGTAAACATCTTTATGTCTCAATATTTGTGTCTCATCAATGTGCTTGAGAGCATCCTCCCTTCACAGGGTGGAACTCAAAGGAGTTTGCTCTTTGGGGGTATGATTCACATTTTGTCAACAATAAGCATATTTGGTTGGACCAAGTTCTTTTGGTTATTGCAGTGTTTCTCAAGATGTTTGGAAGCAACCAAGTTACTGCAATTTCCAGAAGCCCTGTTACTGTCAGAGATGGAAATTGCTGTTCAAAAATACCTGTCTGTGCAGTCTGGCAAGGAGCGTGTCTCCACATAAAAATTGGTCCTCTTGTGAGGAATCAGGTCTGTATCAAATTTCATTCATATTTTACCAGACTATTTAATAAAGAAGAAAAGTGAACAAACCTGAAAGAATATACAGATTATTTTATGAAGAAAAATTGCTGGACAAATGGCCAATATGCCCCTTTGTATATAAACACACAGAGAGATAATTAATCTTCTATTCATAGAATCACAGAATAGTAGATTGGTTTGGCTTGAAAGGGACCTTTGAAAATTATTCAGCCCAACCCGCCCACCACAGGCAGTGACACCTTTCACCAGACCAGGTTGCTCCAAGCCCTATCCAAACTGGACTTGAGCACTTCCCAGGCTGGGATATCTACAGCTCCTCTGGACAACCTGTTCCAGTGTCTCACCACCCTCATCAAAAGAATTCTTCCTTATGTCCAATTTAAACCTACTGACTTTCAGTTAAAAACCATTGCCCCTTGTCCTGCCACTACAGGCTCTGGTAAAAGGTCTTCGTAATTCTGTAAGTGCCCTCTATATACTGAGAGGCTGCAATAAGGTCTCCCTTGACCCTTCGCTTCTCCAGGCTGAATAATCTCAACTCTCTCAGCTTTTCTTCACATGAGAGGTGCTCCAGCCCCCGGTCATTGTTGTGGCCTCCTCTGGACCCACTCCAAGAGTCTTTCTTATGTTGAAGACCTCAGGGCTGGACACAGTGGGGGCAGGGGACTCCAGGCGGGCTCTCACAAGAGCACAACAGAGGGGAAGAATCACCTGCTGGCTGTGTTTCTTTTGATGCAACCCAGGGTATGGTTGGCTTTCTGAACTGCAAGTGCACATTGCCAGCTCATGTCCAATATTTCATCCACCAGGATCCCTAAGTTTTTCTGCTCAGGGCTGCTCTCAATCCACTCATTCTGCAACACTGATATTGGGGATTGCCCCAGTCCATGTACAGGACCTTGCACTTGGTCTTGTTGAATTTCATGAAGTTCACATAGCTCACTCCTCAAGCCTGCCCCTCTGGGTGACACACAATCCCTCAAGTGAACCAGCTACAGCACTCAGCTTTGTGTCTTCTGCAGACTTGCTGAGGGTGTTCACATGACTCAAAGAGGAAAGTAATATATCCCTGAAGTAATTTTCCATATCCACTATTTCAAAAATGTTTCATCCCTAACACAACTGATTTGCTTTACCTTGTGCTGCAGTCCCTGACAGAGCTGCTGAGCTGTAGTGAACAGGAATACAGCTCCAAACTTGAAATAAAGGCCCCCACGATGTTCACCAGTGCTGGGACTGAGGGAGAGAGGCAGGGTCTGGTCCTACTGCACATTAGCAGGCAGGATCCTCCTAGAAGACAGTGGAGACAGACAGGCTCTTCCAGAGAGCATTTAGCCACAAAGGCTTATCTGGTATTATGTGAATTGTTTTCAGGAGGAATACTTCTCCCAAGGACATCAAGCAGCCTGGATACGATGTAATACCTAAAATTAATCTGAATAATCCCATCCAGCCTCCTATTGCCTTTCTTCTGTGATAAGTCCTTTTCAGAAAACACTTGCTTTTGTTAACTTTAAAGGTATTCCTCGGTAATGCAGAATAAATATCTACATGATAATAACTAGAAAATCTTTCTTCTTTGATAGAGATATCCCTTGTCTGCAGGATCAGTCCCACAGAATGACTTGGACTCCAAAATCACATATATATATATATCTCAGCAGAACAAATCCATTTGAAAGAAGAAGAAGAAATTGAAAAGGTTGATATAAATCTTACCAGAGCTAATGCTAGGTTAGTTTTAGGTAGATATTCTTAGATTGATTCAATGAAGGAAGCAAACCATTAAAACAAAATATGGCTTTCTCCTCACACAAAAAAAACCCCTTCTGCAGTTGTCCTAGAACTTAGGGCAAGGCACAAATTAAAATTTGTTGCTACACTGAATTTATTTAATCACTACAATTTATTTACTATTTATATAAACTATATAAAATTCTAAGGCAAATTTTCTAAGAACTTTGGCCAAGCTTTGGTCTCAGTTCCACATCTCTGAGTCTGTAGAGATGCTACAAAATCCATGAAAAAGCTCTGGGTTTGTTCTCCTACAGCCAAGGCAAAATTTGTTTTCTAGATCCACATTCATCTCTTCTGCAAAAGAAGGTAGAAACAAGAATATACACTACAAGCAGGACATCCTATTTAATCAATCTTACTGTAATCAGAAATACAGAAACATATGACTAAACATGGATATATATATATGCATATGCTCAAAGACACAAACACACACATAATCCTTTGTTCTCTTTCAGCAAAAAGCCAGTGACCTTTCCTTATGAAAAACAAGCATTTCATAAATTAGAGCTAATCCCCAGCTCATGAATTGGATCAATTTCAAGAAAGTAAGATTATTTCCAGGTGCTGCACCTAAGCCTTAGAAGATTTAAGTGTCAAATTTTGCCTTTAGATGCATCCTATTGAAATCAAAAGACATTCTCAATGGATAAACTGATGCATACATGTATCTACCTATATATCTACCTATGAAACACAGCAATGCTGTTTCAAAGTACTTCTTCAGGGCAGAATCCCAAAATTACAGGGAGAGATACCATTTGCATTGGGCCAGCTGATGCAGACACAGAAACCACTCTTGTACGTTCAAGCCCCACAGCCCTGAACCAGGGCACTCCAAGGGATTGCTGTTCCCTTGCTTGCACTGCTGGGTCAGTGCACACCAAGTGTGAACCAGAGTGATCCTGAAGACTCTAAACTTTGAGAAAACAGTGGACAGGAAAAGAAAGACCTAAAGACATGAGAAAATATGCTTGCCAGAGCCATTAATCTCCTCCCATTTGCAGTTCAGTAGAATACATGATCTTCCCTTGAAGACTTTCAGAGCAAAAAATCAGTAATACAAAACCTGCTGACTTAAATGCAACCCTCATGCAAGCACCTTAGTGTTAAAGTACTAAGTCTCTAAGTACTCCTAAACCTCATTTTCTCTAACTGCAGGTGTTTTACATTTTCACTGCCAAAAAAAAAGTAGAAGAGGCATTACCTGGGCTTTTTTTCCTCCATCTCCTACACCTTCCTGTTGTCTAGTGTCAGGCTGGCCTTCAGCAACTCATCCCACACATACCAGACACACCAGTCTTCTTCCTTTGGCTGCCATAGGGATTCTGCTTGTGTTTATGATTAACCCACCAAGAGATCCGCCACAGTAGGGTGAGGCTGTTTAAACACTTAATTATATTCATGACGGGTGTTGTAGATAAGGTTTCCCAAAGCACTGAAGTGTACAAGTGCAGTTAGCTGCTTACTGAAGCCTAGCAAAAGTCTGTGGTTTTGGCTCATAGTGCTCCTTTATAGAGACATTTTTTCCACCTCCAACCATGCTGCTGGAGTTGGGTGGGACCAGTTTATAGCTCAGCCAGTGTTTTGGCTCATAAAACGGCTCCAGAGGCACAATAGCCTGATGTTCTGGGGTGCAGTGATGCCAAAATGCTCTATGTTGGGTTTTTTGGGTTATGGGGTATATGTCCTTTCACAGGGCTTCATGTGGTCCAGGTATTTGCTGCACTAACACAGTTTCTGCTCCTTCTCCATATGCATAGACCCTCTCTCCAGACTTATCAGTCCAGACTTTTCTTCCCAGTGTACAAATATCCCAACAAAATCAATAGGAATTTGGCCAAGATATCAGAGGCCAGTAGAGTGGATAGGCACAAGAAAAATCTTTTTTAGTTTAGTTCCTCAGAGAGTTCAGAGCTATTGCTCCCTGTATGTCCCAGATATTAAAAAAAAAAAGTGTTCTTAATTGTGAGGACAGTAACAACCTGCTCAGAGAGTCTGTGCAGTCTTGGTCCTGGCAGATTTTCAAAACCTGGTGGGACAAAGCCCTGAGCAACCTGGTCTGCACTCATGGATCACTCTCCTCTGAGCAGGAGGTTGAACTAGAGCCCACCCAAGGGCCCTTGCTCAGTTCTTCTGTGATCCTGTCCTATGATCCTATATTCTGAAACTGGGATGGTGTGTGCAGGCATGTCAGGATTTACAGCATGGGTTGAGGATGAAATCTACTCCCCATGGAGATGCTGGTCACACATCTTCTCTGAATTACAGCTTATGTGGCTGCTATATGGGAATCATTCTAGTTTCTTATCTCCCTGGGGCATTTGCAGGCATAGTATAACATTTAAAAATTATTCATATGGCAAATGATGTTCTACAGTCTCACAGCAGTACAACCAATGCTACATTTCCATTAGTCCTTGAAGTGATACAAGTGTAGACTTTGGGACAAAGCACAGGCATAGTTTAGGCAATGTCTTGCTTAACCTAATTAAACTAACTGAACATCAACCTGCTGACCAAATACAGAGGGTGTTAGTTAGCTCATCATTCCACGTCTCATATAAAAAACATACACATGCTACACTGTGCTCCATGGTTCTGCCTCTTCCATGTATTAAAAATGCATGAAGTGAATAAACAAACTGGTGTAATTAATAAAATTAGCACAAAAAGAGGGGACCTGTCTCACTGAGCAGCCCATTGCATATGCAGTCATTTTGCTACTCAGTGCAGTAGCTTGGAATTCATTTCTAAGCATTGCCAAAGAGTGGTGTTGAAGAGTAAATGAGGAAGAAAAGATGACTACTTGGCAAGAGGAATGTCTTACACCATGAAGGTTAATTCAGGTCTTTCCAAACAGGAACTGCTCTCTATCTTAGTTAAAAACAGATTATGATAGAGGGAAACAATAAAGGGCATCAACATTTTTTAATATTTTCTAAATTGATTTTTTAGGGCTTATGGCTATTTTAGTACTTGGCTGCTCACACAGATGCTCTGAGTGCGAAGGAAAACTCACAGGGACATGTTCATACCCTGTAGTGTAGACATTTGTCATTGATGGGTTTTCACATGGCAATTTGAGTCAATTTAACAGCTCTGTGCTGTTGAGAAGGGATGGGGGCATCACTCCCATTTACCAGTCCCCTCCTTGCTCTCAGCCATCTTTCTGATGCATATGTTTTGCCAACTATAGTAACACCCCTCTGAGACAGTTTATCAACCAGAAAGGAGTGGACAGTTTGGAACTGTCTTTTAGGAGGAACCAGAGAATATGGAGCCCAGGAGAAAAGGAGGGAGAGCCATCCTGTGGTTGGAAACCGGAGAAAGGACAACAGGGAAGACAGAGCCATCAGGATGGCTCAGATCCTAGTGAAACCACAGCCTTAAGCACTTTTTCTCCACTCACATGTTCCCTTGTGTGGCCTATGAAGGTGGCAGGTGAGCAGTTTCTTCATTCCTTCACCCAATTACATGTTTATCCTGACAAAGTAGTTCTAGCAGCTTTCTGAGGAAGGCTCTAGGTATGTTCAGGTGAATGCTCATCAGGACAGCAACTGGAGACAGGAGAGGACCCAGAAATCAGGACGCAAAGGAAGCAGTTCAGCTCAACAGGGGCAACCAGTGCCATCTGCAGTGCTTCAGGACATCCTGCTTGGTCTCCCTTCACTGCTCCAGAAATAAGTGGGTGTCCTATGGATCCTGTGTTATACTTACCAACCCTTGTGGGTGGCTGGCCTCCATGACATCTCTAATGGCACAAGATGCCTGTGTTTATACAGTTACAACTTGTCTTGTGATACAGCACTTTAGGAGGACTGAATGTGACCCACTAGTTTCTGGTAGGCAGTGTTGCAGGGCTCAGTTTTGAAAACTGAATAAAATAAAGCAAAAGATGGAAAATCAAATTTTTTGAAAGTCATTCCAAGCTATTCTGGGTCTCAATCAGTCCAGCTCCCACATTCAAGAAAATTTGTCTTTCATGGTGCAGAGCTCTTTTACTTCATAATTATTTCAGGCATTTTTCTGGGGCACAGTTAATTCAGTGGATATTATAGCTGCCACTGATCAGATTATTACTTTACAGAATTGATCTAGTTTCCTTCACATTTAGGATACTGACCTATCTTAAGGTGAGAGAATCATCTCTCATGTTGACAGACATCCATCAGATATCAGCTGTCCTCAATTCAGCACTCCAGGGAGCTTTCTAATGTGCCTGTCCAGAGGAGGCCAGGAGAGCTGTGCCTCACTGCTTTGCGTGAACTAGAAAGGGCCTTTATGAGGTTAAGTGACATTAATCTCACCCTAGGTATTTTTATTTCTCTTGGCTGTGTGGAAGACTACTGAGGGCTCTACTGCACAGGGGGCACAGGGGAGTTACTCTGAGTTAATATTTAAAGTGGACAAATTCAACTGCATTCATCTCTGTGTAGAGACACGTGCTCAGAACTACTATGACAGTAATTTAATTTCATTTCCTTAAGTTTGGAAATTAAATAAGTGAAAGTGAAATGAGGGAAACTTCATTGCCCTGGAGGAGGTCACCCAGAAGTGCAGTGAGGTCTGTCTGATCTTCTTGAACATCATGGGGGCAGAGGAGGCTGCAAAACATAACTGTGAGCTGAAAAGCAGTGACTGTAGTGAAGGTCTGTTGTCTGCAGGAAGGAAAGGAAGAGGAAAAATGTGTCAATACCAGGCTTTTAGTCTGCTGATATCTTAGGGTTAATGCATCCTCACAGAAATAGCAGGGTATCTTGTAGCACAGTCTTTGCAATGAGAGATAATGATTGATGCCATTGGAAATCCACAGTGGGGCTCCTGCTGTCCTCAGACAGTGGCATTTGGGTTGGTATTAATTGACACTAGTAACTCAAGAAAAACACATGAACTTTTTTTTTTCCCAACAGCTATCCAATGATTAAACATGGAAAACTTTGCTGTGTTTCAGTAGCAGGGGAAAAGTGAAATCAGGTCTGTCTGGACCCATCTCCAGCAATGCACTGCTCTCTGGAGAGACCTTCCTGGCTAAGGGACTACATAAGCCTGGGCACTTTCCTGCTTCCCAGGCAGCTGTCTTCTGGAAACACTGTGACTCATAAATGTTTACCCACCAGTATCCCCACCTCTGACAAGGCAATTTGATTGACGGTTTAGCTGAGAGCAGCCACAAGGTACGGCTGGTTGTCATTATATGGTTATCACTCTTAGTTTGAACAGTGCCATTATATCTGCAAGGGAGGGTTTGGGTAGTGCAATGCAGTGCATTAAAATGCTGAGGAGAGTAAAGCACATTGCTGGACAGAAATGGGAAAACAGGCAATGAGGAAAAGGGCTCCACCCAGGCAGATGCAAAGCTGTTAAAGGCCTTATACACTTCAGAAAGAAAGGAAAAAAACACAAATTAAGAGGTTCATTGTGAATATTCACTCAGGGATTTAATTACAAGGACATTTTATTTATGCAGTTGCCACATCCGAGAGACCCTTTTGTGGATGAACCATCTATCATTTCTTCATTTTGTGACAAAAAGGATTATGCCACTATACACACCTAGTTTTACACTCTGTGCAGTCTAACATTCTGTGCGGTTCTCCCAAAAGAATACAATAGAACCTTGTCAGGGGATAGAGGGGAGTGACTGAGGTCACCAAGGGCATGGGGTGCCTTCCAGACAAATTACAGCTCAGACACTGATGCCTGAAAAAAGCAAATGGGTGGGATATATTAGGGCCTCTAAAATCATTAGTGGAATGGCAAAGATGAGCAGGAAAGACTTTTTCACAGTTTATCACTGAAGAACCGTTTTGAGTAAGACACATTGCTACAGTGTGGAACAGATGAAGCCTTTCAGCTGCTGCTACTTAGCACATGACCACGTAACATTGAGATATCAGACGAAATTAAGGGTAAAGCTGCTCCATTCAGAGCACCGACTACAAGGTTCTCAAATACAGTAGGCTTTTAAAAAAGGGGTCTTTTAAATTCACAATGAATAGATCATCATCTTTGGCTTCTCTAGTGGTTCATGCTTCTTGGAAAAATTTGCTGAGTTTTCATGAATAAATCCAGTCCTGAAAAGATGGTTATTGATGTAAAATTGGAATAGACATCATGCACAGCTACTATAAAAACATTTTCCATGCTCTGAAATAGAAGAAGGGTTCTCCTGTAAATTAACTACCAGCTGCCATGAAAGTTTGATGGCCCCTTTCTCTCTGCTTTCAGAACAGGAACCCCCCAAGGCACAAAGATAAAATTTTATGCTGCCTAACCAAAGCTGGTGTGAAGCCTGGAGCATACCAGGGAGGCTGCAGCCCATTCCTGGCCAGCCACAGCCTGGTCAAAGTGTAAGCCTGTGACATCCTCTCCTGGAATGGCTTGTGCTGGAGTTGCTCAGGCGTGAGGCCTCCTGGAGGTCCAAGCTTTTCCTGCTTTTCTCTGAGTTAGTTAGGAGACACAGCGGCAAGAGGAATATCTTCTGGGAAATGGAGGCAGGGCACGCTCCTGAGAAACCCTGATAAGGGGGCCAAACCCCCCCAGAGATGGATTTTCTTGGTCTGTAACACCTGAATTGGGAGGAGTCTCTCTTTCATTTTACTTCATTTATCAGCTTACCCCATCTTAAAACAATCCATTTCCCCTCTTACCCACTAAACTAATAAAAAAGGTGCAAAATTAAGACAGTCAGGTGCAAGCCAACTCTGACATAAGAGGAGGAGCTTGAACCTGCTGTCAAATTTCTTACTTTTCTTCTGCTGTTTCCTTTCCTCTTTCCTCTCAGAAGGGAGTTGTGCTGGAAGTCACACAGTTTGCTCAGTCATAACGCAGCTAATGTGGATGACAGAGGTGAGATTCATCTCTTCTAACTCCACATGTCTGCAGACTAAATGTTGATGTGTGAAATAGTTGCCTAGAACCTCTTGGTCAGTGGAAGTAAAGAAACATTTTGAGACTTATTCAACCTAACACATTCTAGAGAGCTCATGCAGGTGTGAACATCCAGCAAGGGAACCCCCTGAGTTCTCCTGTCAGGTTCAGGTTTAACATTTGCAGCCACGGCCCAGGAAAGAGGGTGGAATAAAATACCCAAAGTCCTTCCCAGTCGTGTGGTACTGAGATTACACTCAATGGCACAACAAGAAGACATAGCTAATAACTAACACCATGAAGGGAGTAGCTCCTGTTTAATACCCTCCTCAAGCTCAAAACATCAGGCCACCCTAGTCTTACTACCAATGAGGTCCCCACACCATATTTGCTGGCACTTCCCAAGAACTCTGCAATGTTTGATTCTGGTATCAAGCAGAAGAGACATCACACAAATACACACCAGACTGACCTATCCTGCAGTGTGACCTGACACCTTGTCAGCCTGCTCCACAGGCAAAGCTTCAGCCATGTCCTTCACTTAGTCTTACTTAAAATCAAAAGCAGCTTACAAAGGCTTGTACCTGGATCCTCCAATGCTTTAAATGAGCACTTCCTATTGGTTTGAAGGTAACCTACAAAAAGACATCTCTGATTCATATGCATCCTTTTCTCACTTTTATATATAGTATGAAGAAGCTGGAATTTACACAGATTTTTCCCATGTGAATCAAATAAAATTCTCCTCATTTATATACTTATAGCTTCCCATGCAGCTCAGTTATAGATGTTTTGGGTTCCCTCTGTGATACAATTCTATATAAACCATTCAAACAGCTGTGTGTTCACAACAGTAATTAAAAATGTGGTAAAGTGGGTTTGCTTCCTCAGATTGCTGCATTAGAAAAGGGAAAGAATATTTTTTTAAGACATGCACTTCTTCGTATTTCATACAGATATGCTCTGCTGGTTTATTTAATCCACAACAAGCTTATTCATTTAAATTGAATCTGAAATCCTGTGGGTGACATTTTCATGCCCTTATGTCAGCAGATGTCTTTTTGGGATTGTTTTTTTTCACTTCAACAGAAACAACTTTATACAGAATTTTCTCAGCAGTGTCCATAATTCAAATCTCACCTCTAGGCAAGCATCCAAGCCTCAGTGGCTTGGTCATATGCATCAGGGTGTGTTCTGTGCTTTAAAACCTCACACAGCATTACCGACAGTAATCTTCCATTCCCCTTTCCAAAATTTATCATGTTACTGTCCTCTGTTGACTCTGAATCTAATTTTCTACAAGCAAGTTACTTTAAAGCTAACATTGTCCACAAAATTATTTGTATACTTTCTCCCCTTCTGCAAGACCAAGTAGTTACTGCATCCATAACATCACATGCTTCTTTATTTTGTTTAGACCTTATTCTATAGCATAGGCTTGATAAGGCAAAGACAGCTATACCTTTGAAATGCTTTTCATTTGGGTGTGATTCAGACCAAGCCTCTGATTATATCACATGATTTTTTTTAATTTCCCAATTTCTGCATTAAACACATTTAATTTCTTCTATAGCACTTGTAAAACATTCACTTCTCCTTGTAAAGTTCAATTGCCACAAATTCTGATTTTACCAGCTTTGTATTTTTTTCTCTTTGTGTATAGCGATGGAGAATAGCTATTGCTGATGCCTTGCACAGCTCCCCCATTACTGTTCCAGCCTCAGCTTTGTGAGCATTGCTTGGAGAATGCATTTTTATCAATTTATGGACACCTGCCCACGAATTTCCATAAGAGACATGGGGTTTCTAAGCACATCCGCTGCTAATGGATTTGGAATTGCTCCGTGTATTTTATCTGCATTGCGTTGCCTTCTCAAAATACTAGTGGTATAATTTGTAAAGCAGCTTTCACATTATGTCCTTATTTAATTTTCTGCTGTGATATCTCAAACCATGATGAGACCAGAATGGTGATGTCTTCATATGGCTCGGCTTCAAAGCTACACGCAGGTCTTAAACAAGAGATCACAGCAGCAATACGCAGCAGTCTCTCTTCCTGAGTCCTTGCAGACCAGCTCCAGAAACCAAAACACAGCAGAGCGCCAGCTGCAGACAGGGACTGTCTGAAGAGCAGCCTCCAGTACAGGCACTACAGTCCCTTAAATGCCCAGTCACCCAAACACTGTAACTCAGAGCCCCAAAAATATTTCCCAGCACTGTTGATACAGACTTCTCAGGTGTGGCCTCACTTACCAATATCAGGTGCCACTCTCCCCCTCATTTGATTTTATAAGGAGGCAAAGGCGCCTCCATGAAGACCTCTGCCCATGTACTGACTGCCCTGGGCCAGGAAACACCAACTCTAACTCTTGAGCATCTCACCAAACAAGCTTTCCAAATGATTGTGTTAACTTTTGGGCATGGCTAACACCTTCACAAATAGCCACGCTGGCACTTCCAAATATCTGATAACCTGGCCCTGATTTAGGCATCCCAGATGGTGTTCAGCTCTCATTAGTTCTTGCAAACCACTCAGTACTAGCTTAATTCAGTTAAAGAAAATGACAAACAAATGTCACATTTTCTGATATCAAAGCAACAAGCTGGAAGTGTTTCTTTCACCTAGTGGGTAGGGCACAAGGTCATTACATGGACAGGAACAATGCTACACATTTTTCACAAGTATTTCCATGACTGGGTTTATCTTGATTTTGTAATTATTTTATCATTCAAGGTCTAAGAAAGTATTGTCGTCTCCTTTCGCATTTTTTACTGTGTTTGGGTTTGGGGTTTTTTCCAATAGCCTGAGCTGTTGGAATAATATCACCTGAGAATCTCAGCCTTTTCTTGAATACTCCTCTCCACCTCTAATATGATTTGGCTGCAAAGTAAAACCCATCCACATGTCCACTAAAACCACCTACAGGCTGACAAATCAAGGAATAACTCCGAATCTTATCTGTTGGGGCACTCCATTCCAGGTGGTCTGCAATTTTGAATGTTCCCACATATCATGCAAATCAGTCTTAAGAGATCAGAGAATTTGACACAATTATTGTAAATTATTCAGACATAGTAGATATCAAATGGTAGACCAGGCACAAATATAAAATTGGACTAAAACATGGAGTTCTGCCAAGCTGATTGGTGTGTCAACACCGCTGCACATTGTGTGTTTGGACCAGGTGAGTCAATATTGAACAAGGAGCTAAATTTGAGGAAGTATCTTGTTATTTCAGTGCCACTGTTATGAGAATTTTCCTTGTGCTTTTGTCAAATGTGTATTTACACAGTCAGGATTTCAGGTGCAACTTCAGAATGGAATATGCAAAGCCAGGATGGTGGTTTCTCTGACTCTGAGGACCCACTTTCCTTATCAGGGCACAGAGGAGATGGCAAGGCTGGCAAACATCACCCAGCAGAGTCACCCTTGTGGATCTCACCGGCCTTGCCCTTTGTGGGTACCTCCTGGGCTCCATGTTTGCACTTCATACCTTTTTTCCTTGGTCACACAAACGTCTTTCTCAGAGAGATGCTGCTGTTGGACAAACACAAGTATTTAACATCTCCCTGAACAGCCTCAGCAACTACTAAGTGCTTGAGAGTGTCTCAGTTTTAGCAAGAGTGGCAACTCCTTAAAGACCCCACTCAAAATCTGGGTGCCACCATCTTAACACCTATTCAGACCTATGCAGAGGAATAATCCCTGCCCCAAAAAACTTAAAAACCTGAGCAAAGAAGGTCTGCTTCAGTAAGTGCACTGCCCTATAAATAGACCCTGAGGCATGGCCTTCTCTTCGTTGACTTTGCTTTTCACATCAATTTCATATCACTCAAGTATAAAATTGATTTACAAAATGACAAACTGGAAACAAAAAATGAGCTCAAGAAAACAGGAGGTGGGTAAAGTCACACAGATTGAGCCCAGAACATTCAACTCCCACTTTAGAGAACAAATAAGGCAGCCCAAGGCTCCATACTGAGCTGCAGAAGAAAGCAGAAGCATGTAGAGATACCAGAAGCATCAGTGTGCCCCCAAGGCAGGAACTTCAGCAGGGCCCTGCTGAAGCCCTTGGAGGTGTCAGCAAGGGACAGTGGGACCAAGGTGAGGTAGAGACTGCCCCTCTGCTTTGCATTACCCAAAACCTGCCCCAAGGGACCCTGAGTCTTAATAGGAGTGATTGCAATAACCAGACTCCTGTTCATTCACACCCTGCATGATTCTGTTCTCTCAGCTGGTGATGGTGATCTTTAATCATCTGCACAGATCTGGCTGAAATGTGGGTCCAAGTTCTCTTTGTGGCAGCATTTTCTCCCTACCAAAAGTTCAAGGAATGGACAAGAGCATTTTGGTCCTAGGACTTTTATCGAGAGTTTTAAACCCAAACCAAGGACTAAAAGGAGCTTGAATATGGATACATTATTCCATCCCTCTCCAAACACCAAGTACACAGTCTGATTGCAGGACGAAGTGATTTCACAGTGCAAGTTTGGCATCTTCATTAAGATCACTGCCTCAAAGTATACTAAAAATACAGTAAGCATGAAAGGCAAAGGTAAAAGTAGATAATGCTTTTTATACAAACCACTTCTATGCTCATTCTGTATCACTCTGTGAGACATTCAGGGAAACATTCCACTGAGCTCCATCTGACAGAGACAGGAAAACGTAGCTGCTGTCTCAAATCACCCATGACCCAGCAAAGAAAAAACGATATGAGAGATGAGACATCTCTCTAAGGTCCCTGTGATTTGGCTCATTGTTTATTGGGAGGGTTTGATTTGTAAATGGGAGGAAATATGTCTCCATTAAGTTGTCTTCCTACACCAAACATATGCTGCAAAAATTATAGTCCTTTAAACAAGGAGGCACACAAAAAGCTGCATCACTTTGTCACAGTTATTCTGCAGAAAATGAAGTTAGGGATAATACTTGATATTATGAACTGCCATAAGTCACAGCAGAAATGCCCAGTTACTGAACACACCAACACTGCCAGGATCAACACAAAACCAGCCCAACCTCCTCACAGCACCAGCTCTGGTGAGTAAGGCACAAAAGCTAAATACTTACCCTTCTGATTTGGAAGCACATTTGTTTGCCTGCAAAGGGATTGCTTTATTTTAAATAGGAAAAATCCACTACACTGGGGACCTGAAAGCCAGATGAAATAAGCATCTGTCTTGGTTTGAAAGACAGGTGTCTACTAAGGAAGGCAGGAGCCTCCCTTGGAATGGAAAATGTAACCCCTTTCCCTCCAAATTATTGTAATTTTGAAATTAAGGGGCTTTCAGGCAAAGATATGAGAAACAGGAATAACAGTTCTTTACTAATATATATAGCAAGGCAAACAAACAACAGTAACTGTGTCAGTGACACCAAACAGGACCAGAGCCCAGTGACCCCTTCCCGGCCCCAGCCCTTTCCCCTTGGGTGCAGTGACGCTCACGGCCGGCAGGGGGCGCTGGCGGCTCCCGCTGGGCAGGGCGGGTGCGATGGTTCCCCCGTGCCTGCAGGGGGCGCTGTGGGGCGGGCTCGGCCCTCACGCGGCAATGGCGGCTGGGCCGGGCCGGGAAGGGATGGGAGAAAGGCTTCAGAAACCCCCTGGGCAGCTGATCCCGGTGCCCCGGCAGGACCCCCGGGAGCAGCAGCTGGAACAGTAGGGATGAGCATGAAATCCCGGGTGGTGGGCGAGATGTATCGAACTCCGGAGCTGCAGCGGGAATCCCCGGGTGTCTCGGCGCGGGGTGGGGGGTGCGGGGCTACAGCGCAGCGAAGGCTCGGGGCAGCGGCAAAAGAATGGCGAGCGTGGGGAACGGGGCAGCCACAGCCCGGCTCCCAGTGGGGCAGGGAAAGGTGGGCTTAAGATCCCGGGCCCCCCTGAGGCACCCGAGCAGACGGTGAAAGGGTCCCTATTTTAGTGAGGTAGGGTGTTAATTAGGGTCCCAGTGCAATGGCCGCTCCAGCGAGCAAGCTCCGCTCACGGCAAAAGGAAGGCAGCAGAAGGCAGAACCCTGCGGTGGCGATGCAGCCTCTCCTCCCTCCGAATGCCGAGAGCACAGGAGAGCCAGCCCCTGTACCCACCCCCTCTTCCCAGTTCAAATCGCAAGGCATCTCCGCCTTACATGAGAAAAAACCCCAGGTAAAAGAGGACAGCTGGACCCCTCCCTCTGTGGCCAGGTCTTTTGTCTGTCCTAAGTACTCAGTAATTTCTTTCTTAAATGGGGAAAAATTCTTTAAGAGAAAAAGAAAAGAACAAAAAAAGAACTCCTAAAACTCCAACAGCATTTAGGAATATAAATAAGAAAAAGCAGAGACAGAGGAGATAAGCTTCTTTGTCATTCATCTCAATAAACGTGAATTAAAATTTGTTTTTCAAGACATTTAATTCAGTTTTTTGAAAGGTACTGCGTAGGCTGATAAGCCACATTTTTCAATACGAATTTAGATATTAATATAATTAAAAGATAACAGAAATTTCAGATGTAATAAAATTTAATTAGTACAAAACCAAGCAGCACTGTGAAACCCATAAAACTGGAAATGCAGCTGTCTGTCACCTGTGATATAACTTACTTACATCAGCATTTGAGCACATACAGCCTTTGCTTTTTTGCAAAATCTCTCTAAAGCATAGACCTGGATTGCTCAAATACAGGGTTTTATATCCAGGGGTAGTTTATCAAACCACTTATACCCAGGAAATGGCAATACTTAAGAAATTTATAGCTGCATCCAAAAGCCTGCTTCTTCTTCTTGTATGGTTCCTTTTAAAATAACTAGCTGATCCTTCATGAAAAAAACTGGGTACCTAAAAACACTGTCACATTTACACAAAAAAATCTGCATTTTTTTTAAAGATGGAGAAAATTTATAAAATGAACTTCAGATGGAACTGGTTTGGGTGAAAATGACTGCAGGTGGAATAGAGGAAAATTCAGGATCTGTGAGATTTCTTTGAAAAGAGCCACTTGCAGGAATATTTTGACTGCAAAAGTGAGCAACTGCATTTGGCAGTCATAGACTTGCAGACCTCAGTATCTGCAGGAGTCTATGTAAGAAAGTCTGCAGGGGAAATGCTAGACTTTATTTTAACTCCTCTGCTTTCTCCACAGCTACCACGGTTTATGAAAGATTCTGCAAAACTCATTTAACTGTCATTACATTTTCACCCAAACACAGAACAGAATTGGAGGGAAGAGAGCTTGATGCTTTTTTGCAAAGGATAACCAAAATCCTTTGTCACTTAATTTCTGTCTTTCCAGGTAAAGAACCTTGGCAAGCACAGCCTGGAGCCCACCTACTCTCTCCCTTTCCCCTCAGAAGCTGCAGCAGCAGAACCCCCATCCATTTCTTAGAGATGCATTTCCACCACAGCTACAGAAACAGCTGCAGCAGCAGGGACACACAGAGCTCTGACCACATGCTGCAAATAATGTCATATCTCTGTCTATTCATTATATATATATATATTCAGGAGCCAAATATCCACTTATCAGAGGCTGGATACTAGTTACTAGTCATAGAATTGTTTGGGTTGGAAGGGAACTTAGAGATCATCCAGTTCCAGCTCTCCTGTCATGGATAGTGACACTAGAACAGGTTTCTCAAAGCCCATCCAGCCTGGCCTTGAACACTTCCAGGCATGGGGCAGCCACAGCTTCTCTGGACAATCTGCTCCAGTGCCTCACCACCCTCACAGTAACCATGAAATGATGTTTATTTCCAAAATCCCAGGGCATTTCTCCTGAAGTGCTTGTACAGCAATTGAAGCTTTGCATGACAAAGTCTTCCACTCAACACCTACTAAGGTATCTCCTTAAAAATTTCCATTAAAATGTGGGAAAAGCCAGGTTAAGTCATTGATAGAAACCCAACGAGGAGGTTAGTCTACTACATCCTACCTGGATGTGTTAACCATGATACTGTGAATTTAGGAAAAAATGAAAAGAGACAGGAAACATGAGTCTTTGTCTCTCCTGAACTTGTTCTTCTGCATTACATAAAGCATCTCTTCTATTTGATGTGGCAGCAGGGAGGGGCTCCTTGAGCCAGTACACCCATGGTACGACCTGCAACTGCTCCAGCCACGGGTCCCCTGCCCTTGGCTGGGCTGAGTCCGGGTGGGGTCTCGGAGCCAGCAGACAAACATGTTCTCCAAATAGACCAAAATAGAAACTAAACAGATCTCGGGTCTCTGCCAAACCCATCCCTCAGGTGCGCAGGATCGCCCCGCCCTGGGGCAGCCCAGGAAGGCACGATGGCAGCAGAGCACACAAACAGGCACTCAGGGGCTGAGTGCAGAGCAAATGCAAGACTTTGAGGGATGGTGTCAGTGTTTCCTATTATATTTTCCAGTCAGATACCCTCAAAAACAGTTTGCCTGTAAGAACAATAAAAGCATCTTTGTTTTTTCTGATAGCTGTTCCCAGGCTGCTGGAGCTTTCCCATTGCACAATTCTAGTCCCCCTTCACTAGCACAATTCTGCAGATGTATTTAACTACAGGCTGTTCCCGTAAAGCAAACCCTTGGCTTGGAAAACCTTGAGCCACTGCCTGCCCAGTTCTCTTTCCAGATTACCTTCAGCCTCTGTTACCTGGTATCTTGCAAGTTTAAAAACTCCAGCAGATTTATAAGACAAATTCAGGCTTGAATCTTGGCAGCAGGTGCCTGAATAACTCAGGACTACAAAGACCCCTATAGATACAGGTCAGAGGAGCTGAAGCCAGACCTTGTATTTCTTTTATCTGTCCGGTTATACCGCAATGACTGCAGCAGCAAATTCAACAATATTTGTGGGGGGGGTTTACCCTAATTCAAGTATACAGCAGGAATAAAATTCCCATTTTGGCTGACAGTAGGATGAATCTCTACTGCAACCAGCACTAGGGACAGGTATGTGGATCTTCATAGTGTCCCTGCCTGTGGCAGGGGTCTGGAACTAGATGATCTTTAAGGTCCCTTCCAACCCAAACCACTCTGTCATCCTCTGATTTCAAAACATCCCATCATTTTGTCCTCTAACTTGCAATGGCAAATCCTTAGTGTCAACAACAGCAGTGCAGGGCACATTCCCAAAAACAGCCAATTTAACCAAATATTTGCCAGAAAGGCAGGACATTGTGCATTTTGTGAGTCTGTTTAGAAATACTCTCTGCTAAAGAGCCATTCTGAACTACACAAAGCCAGCTGCATTTGAAACTAGCCGATGCAGGAATTTGCATGGTATTTTTGGAACTAATCTGGTGCATTGAAAGACAAGACACTTCAGACACTTCACCTCTTTTACTGTCACAGATCAGATTAGGTGGGTTGCTCCTGGTGAACTCACTATTGTGGTAACCATACTGGCTTTGGAGTGTTTCAGCAATCTTGGATTCGGCACAATTAGGAAATAATCAAGTTTTTCACTTCACTCCACTGTAATGATACAGATCTCTGCTCTTTTCCTCTAAACAAAAGGAACTTTTTGACCACCACAATGCCATCCATAACACTGATGTGATGGTGAAGCTGGTGAGTCAATCCTAAGAGGCTGGTAGGGACCACTGTAATTAGGACATCGCTTCACTTTTGTCCTATTTTCATCCAGCTCTTTACTTCTTATTCTGAAGTACTGTTGTTTCAGGTATCAGCCACACAGACACAGCACTGCTGCTCAGCAAGCCAGGAAAACTGAGGCATTACACAGAGCTAAAGCCTTTTTGCCCTTTACATCTCTCCAACAACCTATTGACTTAGTTACAACCTCACTGCAGCACTTTGCCCTCCACGGGGTACACACAGCAGCCTCGCAGCTGTCTCATGTTGTGTCGCCGACCAAAAGGAGAGCAGCAGTTTGGTTCTGCTGGTGAAGTGAAGAATATAACCTTGGTCAGTTTGGAATCGAATCAAACACTTGTTTTAGCATGATTCTTTTCCCCCCAAATTCAAACATAAGCAAAATATCTCACAATGGCATACATTTAAATTAAATCTGCAAACAGTTCAGAAAAAAAAAAAAGCCTGTTTCATCTGCATTTTTTTAACAGGCAAATTATTTGTCAAAAAAAGTCATTCAAATAGAATGCCTCAGCTCCAGTCTTCAGCTTTAACTGGCTTGTTTGCATCAGGAAATAAATGGGGTGATCCTTCAGCCTGAAGTTTTGAAAAATACAATGATTCTTCCAGGGATGATCATAAACCATTACATCCCCCTGTAAATACATACTTTGATATTAGTGTAAGCATTTTTTTCCTTTCTTAGATAAAAATGCTTCATCAATTTTCTGTTTACTTTTGGTTTATACTTGATGCAGGAAAAAATGAACTCCATTTCTCTAGAAAATACCACTTACCTGTATTCTTTGAAATGAGTGATAAAAACAAATCAGAGCTTGGTGCAGGTGAATCTGTTTGCCATCCTGTTCCTTGCACAAGACTGCAGATTGGTTTGCAAAATTTTTAATCAAGCGACAGTGAAATCTCAAGATAAATTTGAGCAGCAGAACACAGACAATTTTTTTCTACTGCCTGCATTCAGCCCCAAGGAAGAGCTGCCAAAAGCCAGGCCTGTGGAGGACACCTGTGAGAGGTATGCAGCACAGCAGAAGATATGTAGGGCATGGCTGCTGGATCTCTTCCTCCATATCTGGCCAGGAAGTTGCAAAAACTATTCCAGTCTTCAGAGTTTGAGATGACAGGCTGCAGAAGTGAAATTCTATCTATTTTTGAATAAATAAAGTATGATCAAAGGAAGACCTTCAAGTGATTTTTGTTTTCCAGGGCTCACAGCGCATTGAAATTAAACTTCTGATACTCATAAACACAAATTGTCTACTGTATTTTTCCTAAACTATTTTTTCAGCCATAAATCCCAAGGTAGCGAGCTTTGCAGAGAGGAAGCACAGTTAAAACACAGGCCAGACAATGCATGTATGTGATGCTTCCCATTCACTCCTCTTTCTCACCTGAGGACACTAAAAAAACCCCAAAGGGCATCAAACACAACACTAGCAAGAGGCCACAAACATCTTGGCCAATAAAATATTTGTGTGTCTTGCTCCAAAACCCATCAGAGAAGTTGGTTTCCCCTCAGCTTTGAACAAGGCAGGCAGCAGCCCAGGCTCACTGCAGATTTGCTGCTGCTTGTGGCAGATCAGGGCTGAACTGAGCTCAAAGCAGGAGCCAGAAAATAGCACGTGGCATCCCGCTGAGAGGAATACCCAACACAAAACATTGTTTCTTACAGAGGAGCAGTCTCAGTCCCTGCCTGTACTGGGGAAGAGAAAGAACAGCCCCATCCCAGCAGGAAAGCCTCCTGGCTGTCACCACTGTTCCCTGCAAGACACCGTGTCATCCCCTACACCTCACTTCTGCTGGCACATGAAATCTGGGAAGCTGTGTGCTTTCCTCTCTGGCCACAGCATGACACACCCTCCATCAGCCTGACAGCCCAGCCTGGGGATGTTTAGTTACCGTTTCCAGGGCTGAGCTCTCAGTGACAGAGCACAGCACTGCCATGGCTCAGCTCACACTGTGAGCAGGGTTTGACAGAACCGTTGCGATGGATTTTCGTTCCAGCATCACCGCTCAAGACACGACATATAGGTACTTAAACATATGCAGAAAACCTCCATGCTGAAATGGCCTTTCTCACCTCAGGACTCAGTGGCAACAAATATAAAAGTATCACTGTTGCCAACAGACCATCGACTACAACTCAGGTTCACAAATATATTTTTAGGCTTTCAGCACCAAGTATCTGCTTCAAACACATAAGAAAGCACATTTTGCAATCACATATCAATAAATTTCTAAAGACTGAAAAGGGTGTGTCTAACTTAAAAATATTATTTGGATTTTTAAAATTTTCTTTGTTCAAAATACAAAACCTGCATTATTCTTTAAATTTTCATCTCAGTACCTGCCTTTGTGGAAAAAATGAGTGTCATGCTCAAATGATCTGTAAAACTAAGAACAGCTCCTCCAGAGTCTAATTCAGTGACTTTTCAAGCTCTTCAGAGCAGATAACTAGAATCCATTTACAGAAATCCCAGAACCTGTACAAATCTTGAATACTTTGTAGAGAACTACAACACCAGCATCAGAGCAGCAGCTGTTAGGCAGGGATTAAATGCCAGGAAAGACAGTCACTTAAATAAAACTCTTTTAGCAGGCAGATACTAAACCCTCCAATCCTTTTTGCATTACATTCTCAAAGGTGCAACTCTATCCAGAGCTGCTAACGCAACTAATACCAGTTAATGTTCCTGTGCATAAAATAAACATACAAGCCACTTTGGGTTTTCCTTCAGGAGTCTCATAACCATGCTTGATTCTCATCTTTGTGTTTTAGAAAACCTACTTGTTGCCCATGATCTGAGCATAAACCGCTGATTCTACAGTCAAAGACAAAAATCCCTTAACATAAAGCTTTTTTTAATATTTTACAACTTTTTGCAGGAAGACTCAAGCTGGCTGGACTTGTAAATGCTGCATGTCTGATGGCATGTGGAACAATGACCACTTCGGCCAATTTTAGTCACTTCATGAGAATCATATGCCTTGAAATGAGGCAGAACCTAGAATAGAAAGCTGTGCTTTTTCCACAGTGTTACCAGATTTAGATTTTAATTAACTCCAACCCATTCATTAACACCTTTTTGTTTTTGCTCTTCAGCATTTCAGTGTAGGAATTTTAATCAGCTTATCAAGTGGGACAAAGATGATTTTTTGCTGTGAATTTATATACTTGAGATCTCTCTCTTAACAGCATCAGACAGAAACAGACAATGTGGATCCCCTGGGAGGGTCTCTGAGAGGGTGATAGGGTAGGAAGCTTTTCTGCATTTCACACACAGACTCGCCTGAGAGCATTTCCTCCTGAGGCACTTGGCAGGGGGACACTTCAGAGAAGGGAGAGAGGGCCCAGAAGAAAGGAACACATATGTGGCACTACATACACACGCTGCACAGACGCACACACAGCTTGCCTACCAACTTTCCAGAACTATCCATTACACTCCTAGGTTTCAGTAGCAGCAGGCAACATTACATGGGAGCTCTTAACACCAAAGAAAAGGCTGTCTCTGCCATGCAGGATGCAGAACAACCTTCCAGTACCTTTCTGGGCAGTTATAGTTAAAAGTTCAGTCAAGTTTGCAAATCTACAGCATATTCATTCCTTTGAGGCTTGGTGCTTTTTAGTCACAGCCCAGTACAGAGGCAGGGCAGAGCTTGAACACCTCCTGACTCATCTCCCTCCATTCACCCACAGCTGACCTCCTGCTTACTCAGCCCTGGCAAGAGCTCTGCCAGCAACCCAGGGAAGGGGTAAGTCGAGGGGTGACGGTCGGTGATGGAAGAGACGGGGCAGATTGCTTGGATGCAATAAGCCGATTTTATTGATACAGAGCTGAGTATTTATACCTTTTCAGCAGTTACTAAAAATAGATTCTTATATAAGCAGTAATCACTATAACAACCATATCTATGTTTCTTAATAACATTGCAAAACTAGAAGCTAACACTAACCGGTACTGATCCATACCAAGCATGCCTTTCTCTTATGCTGGCTATTCGGTGGTAGGCCGCACGGCCTGCCATGGTTTGCGGCCTAGCAACGTTAGCGCATTCACTTCTGACATGAGTTCTGCAGTGCTCTCACTTCTGCTTTCTAGATGTAACTCCACATCTCCCCCTCTCTTATCCACGAGCAGTATTTTCTTTGTTGACTTATCAGTCAGTCTCTGGACACATTGCAGAACACATGGCAGACAAATCATCATAAGCAGCAGTATGGCTAAAATATAAATTCCTGTCTTAGTTAAGTGCTTAAGCCAGCCTGTAAGTCCCCATCCTCCGAGTATGTTTCCAAGCCAGTCGTTATCATTTATAACTCTCAACTTGGAGACACTCTCTCAAAGGGCTTTTATGTTAGCATGAATAGACAAGGAGTGATCAGACAGGTTCATGCAGCATAAAGCCTTCAAAATCCTCACAATCACGTCTGTGTGCTAAAAGCAAAAAGTCAATTGCAGCTCTATTCTGCAATGTAGCATGTCTCACGCTATCAACATCTGTTAATAGGCCTGTTAAAGCAGAGCTAGTAGCGTTAGTTTGTTTTGTAAGCCAGCAGCCAAGGTTGTTTA